>NC_047563.1:50242274-50627274 GCF_902806645.1 Magallana gigas
TGTAATAATTTTTTGGTTTAAAATAAAAAATCAAAATAAAGATTGGGCATATTTAAAGGTTAAAAATTGATGATATGTTAAATATAATTATATTGTTTTGAATATTTTTTAAAAAATATATTAGATTAATTGATATTTTAATTTGTCAGTATCTTATACGTTCGTGTATAATAGGCATTTGACACGTCTTATCCACCCATCTTCTTTTTACCTTTTAGCTGCCGAAATTATCTTAGTGTTTCTTTCATTTTGCTCAACCAATTTGTAGCAGCTTTGATCTGAATAATCAAATTGTAACCAGTTAATATCGACTTACTCATAACATTTCTTTTCAAACAAAACAAGGTGTTCATAAATGTTCTTCTTTGAATATAAAATTAACTTCAAGCTAATATTAATATGTTTATTGAATAATACAAAATACTATAAAATCATTAAATTTTCCTTCGAAATTCAAGTAAACAATCGTATAAAATGTGACTTAAAATTCAATGCCACCAACCACAATTCCGTTTTTCTTGCATGTGTAATAAAGATGCATAATAATTAACTTATTCTCTAGTGCTTTCTCAATCAAAACATTCGTTTCAAAGTGAAGTCAACTGACTAACCAAGTAATAATTCATGTAACAATGAAAAATGAAAATAACAAACCGTGAACCATCTCAAAAATCCATAAAACGAAATACAAATTCAAAGCAGCGCAACACGGACCTCCAAATAGATTGAGGTAGGATCAGGTGCCTAGGAGAATTGAGCATCGTCTGCTGACCGGTCACACCCGCCGTGTGCTCTTAGTCGTTATCGGGGGAAAAAATCGGAAAAGTCAGTAGACAATTAGGTGATCAATTATGGTCTAACAATTAGTATGAAAAACGTCAGTCAGCATGCGACCCAGTGGAAGTTTGTATTTGCTGACAAGGTCGTTGTATCGACAATAGAACTTACGCAAAAAATTACTAAATAAATTTAAGAAATAAAAAAATCAATCTTTGCATGAGTATAATGAGGTGATCAAACACGGTCAGGTGGAATTAAATCCAATAAATCCCGAACTGCTTTAAGCTAGATTTGATCACACCCATCCTTTTGATCATAATATTAAAACAAGATTCCTCGTTGCTTATATTGATATTATTTCCAGCATATATTAGTATTGATGAAAAGTACTAGAGAATACATTACAAAATCGATTCGTAGTGTTATTGCAGATAAGGACACTGGAAAATGTAAATATATATAATTACAGTATGATATTTCAATCAATAATAAATAAAAAAACAGTCTGATGTGTATTCTGTAACTTACATTTATATGCCTCCGCCGAGTTGTAAACTGATGGACATGGCGGATCATGCTTCGTACAATCTGCGTAGTAGTTATCCTGTATTACTGATCCCAGAATATTGAACTCGGCACAATAACCTGCTCAGTATATATATATATATATATATATATATATATATATATATATATATATATATATATATATATATATATATATATATATATATATTGTTGGATAAATTGAGGCATCTGTTTATGTCGTTTTGCATGGGGTTTTAATGCATGCGTGGGTGTAAACAACATTACAGGACAATAAACGATAAACTTAATAATAGGAAGATGTTTAAGTTTTTATGTCTAAAATGTGTGAGCATTTATGACATAAAGTAGATTACCAACGTACTCCAATATCATATTTCTATTCGGAAATGAAAAATGATAAGAAAATGATATTTGTTTTATTTTGAAGTACGATAAACAGGATCGGTTGCTTTATTCATAGTCATTTGCACTTAACTTGTGAGTTAATTGAATTCATGTAATTATGTGTTGTTGTTCTGTAAACTATTTGATTTTATTACCACAGGAATTTAGAACTTCATTTGCATATCATAAAATTTCATTTCACTTAAACAAATCAATAGATGGAATAATATTCCGCGGAAGAAAACAGAAAAAACTATATCAAGCCAATGAGATAAACTAGTGGATAAATGGTTAGTGTTTTGTGTAATATTATAATTATTGAATATTTCATCATGATTATGTTTTATAATGTGATGCTTTGTTAAAAATGATTGTTCGGTGACATTAAGTGCACAACCACAAATGCTTGAAATTATCTTTAAGGAAGGAGTCTTTTCGTTATCAAACATACTTTTTATAATAAGAAATTCATGAATTTTCACACAGTCAAACGGATCATATTACCTAATGATTCTATCAGTTTTATCAAATTTGACCTTTTTGTTTTCGCAAAAAGGTCAGGTCAAGGTCACTACCTTTTTCCTCAACGTAAAGGATGATAAAAACAAGTGTAGCTCTTTGTAGTTCTGTAGACATTTGTTTAAGATTTGAAGGTTCTATTCTTCAATGAAATGATAGAATATTAGAATGTCTATCAGCATACACTACTAAATTGGAATAAATATTTATACTAAAATTGATATTGCTTAGCACGCATTTCCTCTAAACTTCTTAAATTTTGAAGAAATTTTGATTATTTGTTTATGCTTAAAATAATAAAATATTTCTAATTTTTATGTATTATGAAGACTTTATATGAAGATATAAATTGACAGAAAAGCTAATATATAGACCAGTTAATAAGAGAGAAAAACTGATTTTAAAGATATTTTTCACAAAAATCAGTGTATAGAATGGGCGCTTTAAAAAGGCTTGTAAAATGTAATTTGATAGGCAAATCATATTTCTAAAACATTTTCTGAAACCCAAGTATCATATCATTAGTTCACATTAGTAAAAAAAAAAACAACATTAAAATTATTGTTTATAAAATACTAAAACAGACTCGCTGATCTGCAGCAATCTTGAATTGCAAAACATGTGATATTTTCCTACGCCAATATTACTCCAACAATATAGTCCTTGTTAGATTCTAAACATTGATTACTTTTTCTATGCCAAGTTGTATGATAGTAAAAAAGAAAAAAAATATACTATTTTAATTTCCTTTCATCTTGATTTAATGAACAATTAATCAAATTAATGTTTGACAAATCAAAAACCAGAAAAGACTCCTTCCGTAAGCGTTTGCTATTAAGAAAAAAAAAACAGCAACAATAACAAACAAAACAATGGAAAAAACAAACCGAAATGAACAATTCAATGCCATCTTACACGAGCTTATTTATATTTTATCACATTCTCATTTTCCAACTTTATTTTACTTTCGTTAAAGATGGACTTCGATAAAATCTGGACTTGTCTAAGATTTATGGCTTCGGTGCATGGTGTCCTTTGAATAAATACATGTAGTACGTAACTAGTTTACTGAATGTTTGTTTTTATCACTTTATGTTAAGATGACTTAACATAAGGTACTATATGTCTTGAAGAAATGATTTAAATTGAATTTGATTTTAACGATTCGACAAAAAGTTTCATGATTTAAAATTTGGCTTTAACTAACTCGTAAGTATTCTATTTTTAAACAAAATGTGGAAATGCCTGCGAAAATAGAATGTACAAATTATGAAAATAGTTACCTAGGAGTGTGCGGTTGAATGCGCAAACTTCTAGTGTAGCATTCCTCCAAACATTTATTACACAATGGTATTGAAATACGAACTGATGGCTGTCTGCTCTTATTCCTTGTTGACAGTCTTGTTCAATTCCGTCACAGTCCATTCTCTTCGCTGCCATCTGCCAGGATTTGGAGTCTTCTGGACACTGCTTGACATAGTTCACGGTTAGGATTGAAATTCCACAGGAGGTGAACGCCATAGACTACAATAAAAAAAAATCAAGTACATTTGAACAATTAACTCATTTCATAATCGATCAAAATTCTTAATCACTATGTTTTAACTAACACATTTTAAATAAAACAAAAAATGAATGGCTTCATGTATACTTTTTTTAAATGATAGATAATGTACACCAAAAGAGGCAATGTATACAAATCTGTTCGTTTGAATCGCATCATCTTTAACTGTGGAAAAAATTAGGAATATACATCATTCGTTTATATATCTTTTTCTATGTAATATTATATGTTTAAAAAGGGCGTTATATTCATTGATACATATCAGGGCATTGTTGTACATTTACAATGGCCACCTTATGCATGGGTGTTGTAGGATTGTAATGAAAAGTGGGATGTTAACCGCGGAAGGATTTTTGTCTGGTTACTCGGTATTGTTTTTTGTAGGGTTAAAACAACCATAATTGTATAAAATTGTAGCAACGCAAAATGTATCTAATAACAACGCAAAAACTAAAAAAACGATATTTTATGATAGAAAAAAAGATAAGTTGAGAGTTGCATTATGATCTTCTCTGTACTTTGACAGTTTAATAACTTTACAAAATGTCCTGTTCAGTTAATTACCATTAAGTGGGCTCTATAGTCGTGACCATTTTTTGACTGTTCTGTTCTCCTTTGAAGGAGATATATATAAAAACGAAATACACATTTTTAAAAGGGAATTCTATTTTTTTTTCTTTACTATATAATAAATAGGTTATAGCTAACTAAATAATGTCTTAAAATTCTAGACAAACAAGATGGTTATTTTGTTGACCATCCAGCCTCCTCAACAAATAGCATATACAGGGCTTAGATGACTACATTCGTATCAAATATTCTAATGATTTGCATAAATATCTGAAATTGAAGAATTTAACAGAATATTTGACAAGTATTGACTAACATTTTACGCACACACGTGTTGTCTGATAGTGTGTTTATCAAAATAAAACTTTTCATCGAAAGAGGACCCCGGAAAACTTCGACTGACATATTTTTTATTATAAGTGAATAATTATTGAAATGACTGTTTCAATTCTATTACAAAAAATAAGTTTTAGTTCTAGAAAGCAGATGCATATATCTAGAAATATAGTTCCTAACACACAAAAAGCCCCTTGTAATTCAATTTACGGGGTTTAAGAAATAGCACTAGTTTTGGACTGGTTAACCTATTTTCTTAAACGTTTCATGAAATTTCTTCATTCGTATCACTCTCTTTTTATTTGTAGTCAAACTAATAGAAGTGGAATGCTTGCGTCTTTAAACACATTTTCCGCCTACATGGCGGACAATGATTTAAAGGGTTTGTCGTGGCACATATTTTGGGATAGTGTAATTGTAGATGACAGTGCATGCATCACACAAATGCAACAGAGGATAATTAAGGTTTATAGTGCTTGTTTAGTGGGTGTTAGGTATTGTAGAATGGTAGTATGATATAGTTTGTATTTCTGATAAGTTACATGAATGCATCACAACCTGTACAACAAATACCAATAGTTTAAGGTACACATCCTTGTGAATCAAAGAGTGCACCAAGGGCGGATAATTTACTATGTACAATTAACGATGACATGAATAGTTACAAGTAGATCCATTTTTTTTATTATCTATTAAAATATATAATAATAGATATTATGAAAATCAATTAATATTGGTTTTTATGTTGCTTTAAATTATTAAAAGAATGAAGATTCAGCCATATCGTGTACGAAATCGGTTCGTTACAGTTCTTGTTTCAAAAAGAAAATCCTGCCGGGTTGTGTTTTCACGAACTGCCTGACTTGGTCCCGCCATCACCAACTTTCCTCAAGTCGATACTCAGCCTGAACTCTGAGGTTTGACCTCAAATTTATACACTTTTCTTTACAGGATTTGAGTTAAGGAATGAGTTGAGAGATTTAAAAATTTTGGTGACGGTGGAACTTGGTTAAGTTATAAACTTTACCTTAAAAAATTGTAATGCTTTCATAAAACTTTTTGAAACAAGATAAAATAATTTTTAGCAAGTTTAATAACTTTACAAAATGTCCTGTTCAGTTAATTACCATTACGTGGGCTCTATAGTCGTGACCATTTTTTGACTGTTCTGTTCTCCTTTGAAGGAGATATATATATATAAAAACGAAATACTCATATTTAAAAGGTTAATTATATTTTTTTTCTTTACTATATAATAAATAGGTTATAGCTAACTAAATAATGTCTTAAAATTCTAGACAAACACGATGGTTATTTTGTTGACCATCCAGCCTCCTCAACAAATAGCATATACAGGGCTTAGATGACTACATTCGTATCAAATATTCTAATGATTTGCATAAATATCTGAAATTGAAGAATTTAACAGAATATTTGACAAGTATTGACTAACATTTTACGCACACACGTGTTGTCTGATAGTGTGTTTATCAAAATAAAACTTTTCATCGAAAGAGGACCCCGAAAAACTTCGACTGACATATTTTTTATTATAAGTGAATAATTATTGAAATAACTGTTTCAATTCAATTACAAAAAATAAGTTTTAGTTCTAGAAAGCAGATGCATATATCTAGAAATATAGTTCCTTACACACAAAAAGCCCCTGGTATTTCAATTTACGGGGTTTAAGAAATAGCACTAGTTTTGGACTGGTTAACCTATTTTCTTAAACGTTTCATGAAATTTCTTCATTCGTATCACTCTCTTTTTATTTGTAGTCAAACTAATAGAAGTGGAATGCTTGCGTCTTTAAACACATTTTCCGCCTACATGGCGGACAATGATTTAAAGGGTTTGTCGTGGCACATATTTTGGGATAGTGTAATTGTAGATGACAGTGCATGCATCACACAAATGCAACAGAGGATAATTAAGGTTTATAGTGCTTGTTTAGTGGGTGTTAGGTATTGTAGAATGGTAGTATGATATAGTTTGTATTTCTGATAAGTTACATGAATGCATCACAACCTGTACAACAAATACCAATAGTTTAAGGTACACATCCTTGTGAATCAAAGAGTGCACCAAGGGCGGATAATTTACTATGTACAATTAACAATGACATGAATAGTTACAAGTAAATCCATTTTTTTTATTATCTATTAAAATATATAATAATAGATATTATGAAAATCAATTAATATTGGTTTTTATGTTGCTTTAAATTATTAAAAGAATGAAGATTCAGCCATATCGTGTACGAAATCGGTTCGTTACAGTTCTTGTTTCAAAAAGAAAATCCTGCCGGGTTGTGTTTTCACGAACTGCCTGACTTGGCCCCGCCATCACCAACTTTCCTCAAGTCGATACTCAGCCTGAACTCTGAGGTTTGACCTCAAATTTATACACTTTTCTTTACAGGATTTGAGTTAAGGAATGAGTTGAGAGATTTAAAAATTTTGGTGACGGTGGAACTTGGTTAAGTTATAAACTTTACCTTAAAAAACTGTAATGCTTTCATAATACTTTTTGAAACAAGATAAAATAATTTTTAGCAAGTTTAATAACTTTACAAAATGTCCTGTTCAGTTAATTACCATTAAGTGGGCTCTATAGTCGTGACCATTTTTTGACTGTTCTGTTCTCCTTTGAAGGAGATATATATATAAAAACGAAATACTCATATTTAAAAGGTTAATTATATTCTTTTCTTTACTATATAATAAATAGGTTATAGCTAACTAAATAATGTCTTAAAATTCTAGACAAACACGATGGTTATTTTGTTGACCATCCAGCCTCCTCAACAAATAGCGTATACAGGGCTTAGATGACTACATTCGTATCAAATATTCTAATGATTTGCATAAATATTTGAAATTGAAGAATTTAACAGAATATTTGACAAGTATTGACTAACATTTTACGCACACACGTGTTGTCTGATAGTGTGTTTATCAAAATAAAACTTTTCATCGAAAGAGGACCCCGAAAAACTTCGACTGACATATTTTTTATTATAAGTGAATAATTATTGAAATGACTGTTTCAATTCAATTACAAAAAATAAGTTTTAGTTCTAGAAAGCAGATGCATATATCTAGAAATATAGTTCCTTACACACAAAAAGCCCCTGGTAATTCAATTTACGGGGTTTAAGAAATAGCACTAGTTTTGGACTGGTTAACCTATTTTCTCAAACGTTTCATGAAATTTCTTCATTCGTATCACTCTCTTTTTATTTGTAGTCAAACTAATAGAAGTGGAATGCTTGCGTCTTTAAACACATTTTCCGCCTACATGGCGGACAATGATTTAAAGGGTTTGTCGTGGCACATATTTTGGGATAGTGTAATTGTAGATGACAGTGCATGCATCACACAAATGCAACAGAGGATAATTAAGGTTTATAGTGCTTGTTTAGTGGGTGTTAGGTATTGTAGAATGGTAGTATGATATAGTTTGTATTTCTGATAAGTTACATGAATGCATCACAACCTGTACAACAAATACCAATAGTTTAAGGTACACATCCTTGTGAATCAAAGAGTGCACCAAGGGCGGATAATTTACTATGTACAATTAACAATGACATGAATAGTTACAAGTAGATCCATTTTTTTTAATTATCTATTAAAATATATAATAATAGATATTATGAAAATCAATTAATATTGGTTTTTATGTTGCTTTAAATTATTAAAAGAATGAAGATTCAGCCATATCGTATACGAAATCGGTTCGTTACAGTTCTTGTTTCAAAAAGAAAATCCTGCCGGGTTGTGTTTTCACGAACTGCCTGACTTGGCCCCGCCATCACCAACTTTCCTCAAGTCGATACTCAGCCTGAACTCTGAGGTTTGACCTCAAATTTATACACTTTTCTTTACAGGATTTGAGTTAAGGAATGAGTTGAGAGATTTAAAAATTTTGGTGACGGTGGAACTTGGTTAAGTTATAAACTTTACCTTAAAAAAATGTAATGCTTTCATAATACTTTTTGAAACAAGATAAAATAATTTTTAGCAAGTTTAATAACTTTACAAAATGTCCTGTTCAGTTAATTACCATTACGTGGGCTCTATAGTCGTGACCATTTTTTGACTGTTCTGTTCTCCTTTGAAGGAGATATATATATATAAAAACGAAATACTCATATTTAAAAGGTTAATTATATTTTTTTTCTTTACTATATAATAAATAGGTTATAGCTAACTAAATAATGTCTTAAAATTCTAGACAAACACGATGGTTATTTTGTTGACCATCCAGCCTCCTCAACAAATAGCATATACAGGGCTTAGATGACTACATTCGTATCAAATATTCTAATGATTTGCATAAATATCTGAAATTGAAGAATTTAACAGAATATTTGACAAGTATTGACTAACATTTTACGCACACACGTGTTGTCTGATAGTGTGTTTATCAAAATAAAACTTTTCATCGAAAGAGGACCCCGAAAAACTTCGACTGACATATTTTTTATTATAAGTGAATAATTATTGAAATGACTGTTTCAATTCAATTACAAAAAATAAGTTTTAGTTCTAGAAAGCAGATGCATATATCTAGAAATATAGTTCCTTACACACAAAAAGCCCCTGGTATTTCAATTTACGGGGTTTAAGAAATAGCACTAGTTTTGGACTGGTTAACCTATTTTCTTAAACGTTTCATGAAATTTCTTCATTCGTATCACTCTCTTTTTATTTGTAGTCAAACTAATAGAAGTGGAATGCTTGCGTCTTTAAACACATTTTCCGCCTACATGGCGGACAATGATTTAAAGGGTTTGTCGTGGCACATATTTTGGGATAGTGTAATTGTAGATGACAGTGCATGCATCACACAAATGCAACAGAGGATAATTAAGGTTTATAGTGCTTGTTTAGTGGGTGTTAGGTATTGTAGAATGGTAGTATGATATACAGGGTGGTGACAAAAGTGAGTAAATTGGCGGCCATTTTGAATTCTGATTGTAAACAAATCAGGGTAATAAAAAACCTACTTACCTTTCTGCTGAGTTGTGTTTTGACCTAATATTTTGTAATATGGCCCTTTGATCTGATAACTAACTGTAGTCGACGGGGAATTGAGGAATACAAGTTCTGTATGTACATCAAAGGGATTGAGAGCCAGGCATGCTGAAGTACTGCTTTCAGATCATCAACTGTGTCAATGTTCATCATATGTCTTTTTACTTGATTTTTTAAAAGCAACCAGATATTTTCGATAATATTAACATCAGGAGACTGAGCTGGCCATGTAAGAGTTGGAATGTTGTTATTTTCTTTCCAGGCTTTAGTCATCCTTGAGGCATGAGGTGGTGCATTGTCATCCTGAAACAAGTATGGCTTATTTGAAAAATATTTGGCTATGACTGGCCACAGGTTCTCATCTAATACGTTGATGTATTTCTCACTGTCCATAGTTCCATCTATGAAAGTCAATAACCCCTGACCATGATAGGTAATACAACCCCACACCATTACTTTCAAATTCCTGCCAGTGTGACGTTTCAAATGACCGATGCATTCGGGAAGGTACTTCTCTCGTTTTGTTCTCCAGACTTTAACAGCCCCACAACCACTAACAGTTACTGCCATTTCATCACTAAATATGATCTTACTCCAGTTTTCAGCTACTGTCCATGTTAACTTACTCCTGGCCCACGAAACACGACGAACTCTATTTATTTGTCGAACGCCTAATTTCTTGGCGATGGCTCGCTTTCTCAGGTCATATTTATGAATGGATCGCTGGATTGTCCTTTTTGACACAGATACATGATTAAAAGTGTTAAATTCATTAGTAATATCTACCAGCGTTGATGTACGATTCCCTCGAATGATTCGATTCAGAGTCCGGCAGCTTCGATCGTCCATCTTTTTAGGTCGTCCTGATCGAGGGCGATTTTCAATGGAGCCGCTTTCATGATACCGCTTCAAAAATCTACAGATAGTAACTGGACTTATTTTCAACACTTTAGATATTTCACTTTGTTTGAAACCGCTGTCAAATAACTCCAATATAATTGTTTTCGTTTCATCTGTCATTTCCTGTCGTTTGGTATCCATTGTAAACTAATGGCGGTCGAAAGCAGAAGCAGACGCTTGTACCTCTAAAAACTGAAGAGCTGGTACAGTCGTACCCAAAATCATTCTTATGCATGACAACAACAATATTTGACGCTGTGTATGTATCGAAAACTTTATTTTTACAAACCCGATGAAAACAATCAGAATTCAAAATGGCCGCCAATTTACTCACTTTTGTCACTATGCTGTAGTTTGTATTTCTGATAAGTTACATGAATGCATCACAACCTGTACAACAAATACCAATAGTTTAAGGTACACATCCTTGTGAATCAAAGAGTGCACCAAGGGCGGATAATTTACTATGTACAATTAACAATGACATGAATAGTTACAAGTAGATCCATTTTTTTTTATTATCTATTAAAATATATAATAATAGATATTATGAAAATCAATTAATATTGGTTTTTATGTTGCTTTAAATTATTAAAAGAATGAAGATTCAGCCATATCGTGTACGAAATCGGTTCGTTACAGTTCTTGTTTCAAAAAGAAAATCCTGCCGGGTTGTGTTTTCACGAAATGCCTGACTTGGCCCCGCCATCACCAACTTTCCTCAAGTCGATACTCAGCCTGAACTCTGAGGTTTGACCTCAAATTTATACACTTTTCTTTACAGGATTTGAGTTAAGGAATGAGTTGAGAGATTTAAAAATTTTGGTGACGGTGGAACTTGGTTAAGTTATAAACTTTACCTTAAAAAACTGTAATGCTTTCATAATACTTTTTGAAACAAGATAAAATAATTTTTAGCAACCAAAGTATGTTGACATTGGTGTCGGCGATTTGAAGTGTGGGTTATCGCATACACTTGGTTTTATCAATATACCAGTGTTCTTGGATCTCTTTGTTGAGTTGTTATAATAAATGAAGGACTCATTGAGGTGCAATTTCTAATAACATATTCACAACGAATTAACTTTTCCTTGAAACTATACTTTTATCCTCGAAAGTTGATATCCACGAAAGTTATTGAAATTAAACTAGCGAATTGTACACATTTGTGGAGTTTTAATATAGTAAATGACCATGGCCAATTAAAATTGTTCATATTATATATACATTAAACAGTCCAGGACACACAGTATTGCGTCAAAATTGTGTAGATCTATATTTATGTGACTTTTGCATTTTTTCAATAAAATGCATTAATTGTATCACTGCTTAGCCTTTTTTTCAGCAAAAAAGGGATATCAAATAAATTTCTATTTCAAACCCAATTGTTTTTAAAGACATTTATTAAAAATAGTTCTCTCATGGTAATTGACGACGATGCCTTCGCGAACCTCGCGAAAATTTAATAAAATATCTTTAATAAAAGTTGGTTTACAGTATTTCCTTGCATATTATGGTGTACATGTAGTAAAGTTATTTTGATTCTGTAGAGATCAAACAATCGTGCGATTTTGATAGTATTTGTAAAGTGATCTGTACTTCTAAATTTGATGAATTGTTTTAATAGCAGTGCAATATATTATAACCTCATCTGTAAAATCGAAGCTACCAAGCCGACACAGTGAAATCTGCAATTGGTCAGATAGCGCCGTGGAGCCTGAAATATAAAAACCTATATTTTTCCCAAATGAAATAGATAGTTATAAAGAAAACAAAAACTATAGAAAATTGACACATGTTATTTGTTCCACAATTTATTTGGACATTTTCTTGATTGTTGAATAGCTTGAGCAATAATAACACAACCAGGACTTAAAAAACGCATAAAATAATGCTTTTTAAATTTAAGTAAATTAAAGATAGGTCACGTGGTCCTTTTGAAAAACAATGTTAACTTTTAAAGGCTTGTGAAATCATATGCATAATAAGTTATATTTGAATGCATATGGTTGATTTAACAAGTAAAAAAAAAAACAACATCACATAAACAAAAATAACATGTTACTGTTTTGGGTTTGGCATAAAAATGACGACATTCTATTTGTAACTTAATCTTATTACGTTGTATTTGTGACTCTTAACCCTGCCATTTCACATTTTCCCGTGTTTCTGAAAGACTTTATTGTACCGGCTCCCATCAGATGAATATTTTTAAAGTCAGATGAAGTTCTTTTAACCACATCAGCATGCACATGTAAACAAGCAGCTATGGGAGTTAAACACACCGTTCCTCATAAAACACATGCATGCAATATTGATAGAAATATAACCGCTATATCTCCGTGGAGCCTGTAAGTAAAACACAAGTGGACCACATTTAATCAAATTGTATAGGAAGGAAAGCACATTTACGTTAACTATAAACTACAAACATTAACATATTCAAAGTGAACTGAGGCTATTACATTCCAACGAAAAATGTTGACTGAAAATATTGGTACTGCCAATTAAAACGAGATAAAAAACGTATAAGTTTGTATACGTTTTATTCGGAACAATGAACATATTATCCAACTAATAATTTATTCGTTCAATTGAAAATAGTGGACATAATGTTTGGATAAGAACAAGTGTTGTCCAATCACAACAGGTTTATGAAGAACTATTATATAAATAGTGCCTGTTTGGGAGGGTAACTGTTGAAATTGACACCCCGAGAAAACCATTGTCAACCGACGCGAAGCGGAGGTTGACGATGGTTTTCGAGGGGTGTCAATTTCAACTGTTATCCTCCTAAACAGGCACTATTTATTTTGTTATACTGAATGTCTTAATTTTTAAGAAATTTTACTGCCCTTATATAGGAATAACGTGAATTCTACAGCGAACCGTACGCGCATAATTTTCGCGCATGTAACAATTTTTAATGTTACCCGTTGCTTAGTGCGTTGCTAACGCTGAGGGTAATAGAACGGATTATGAACTGCGTCTTAACCAATCAGAATTCAGTATTTAACATGAAAGTATAACAATAAGATTTGCCTGGCAGATCTGGATACCCTTTGCTTGTACTCTTAGTTACATGTACTAGTTTACAAGTTGACCATTTTTATTACTGTCGTACTTGTACGTAGGGTGACATTCATTTTTTATACATGATACATTCTTGATAAAATCAAAATTATTAGCAGCTTAATCCAAAAAGAAATGGGTTGACTAATTTTGTGTTTACCATCATTTTAGTTCAAAGAAAAAAAAAACAAGATTTGCATTGAATGTTTGTGAATTTTTCCCCCTGATTTATAACAATTCAAAAGCTAATCGTACCCCTTTGAAGTCGATAACACATGTATAACTGGCTTCTTTATATCCTCGTTGCTATACTCTATTTTTTGATGATTCTTTTTTACCAGTTGATAACAACTTTGATCTGCAATTTGAAGATTCAGTTATACAAAAGGACGTAATTTATGTATTAATATAGATGAAAAAAGTGTAATAACTGCACAATGAATTATTTCACATACCAGAATTACCTTCCATTATTGCGAACTTTTAAAAAGCAGTATGATTATGCAGGTATAGTTACATGTAATTTTTTGTGGTTAGTCGTATTTTGTTTTAATCGGTTTTTACTATTTACTAAGCTGGTAGATAAACTTACATTTGTATGCCTCTGCTGAGTTGTAAAATGATGGGCATGGTGGATCAAGATCTTTGCAATATGCGTAGTAGTTCTCTTGAATAACTCGCCCCATGACATTGTACTCTGTACAAAAGCCTATAAATAATCAAAGCACCAGGTAAACAGGTTTGGCTTAAAAGAAAGGAACTAACTGCAAGTTTGAAGCTCCAGGTCTGAAACGATTCGGATGGACGACAATCCGAAGTTTTTCAGACCGGAAGTTACAGAACTGCATGCAGCTAGAAATGAACTAGCACAGCGTGTTAAGTTTTATTATGATTCGGTTATGTTGGTGTCTTTTTATGTATTGTTTATTCAATATTGCTATTCAATTTGTTAAAGGAGAGGGGTGAGCAAAAATTGTTGAACGTGGGAGATGAGGAATTTTTATAAACTTCATGTAGTTACATATCTGTGTATTGTGTTTAAAGTGTTGAAAAGATGCTTTAAACCAAAATATTTACTTTATTTCTCAAATTTTTAGCATAATTCATTGTATAATTAAACAAAATTACATTGACTTTAAAGGGAAAATAAGAATATGATTTTGATGTTCTTTTAGATGAACTTCCCTCACGACATACAACTACATGGCATTTATTGTCCTATTCCTGACACATGCGGGGATCCAGAATTGTTTTATTTTTTTTAACGGGGGGAAGGGGGGTGGGGGTCCGATGAATAATATTGTTTGCCGGTGTGTGTGTGTGGGGGGGGTGGGGGGTGGGGGGGGGGGGCTTTTTAAAAAATTTAAAACACCTTTACGATGTTAATATTATAGGTTTGAGATTTCCAGATTTCCCCATCCCAATCCCCTTAGATCCGAGCATGTGACATAAAGAGATTAATTTCAGAGTATAAAAGCTTGTACATGTATCATACCAAATATTGTTCGATTAAGTGCGCACACTTCCAGAGTCTCATTCATCCAGGCATTAATCACACAATGATACTGAAAATGATGTCTGTTCGAGGATTGAGAGCAATTCTGTTTAATTGCACCACAGTTCATGTTTTTGGCCGCCATTTCCCACGATTCTGAGTCTGTTGGACATCGCTCAACGGCTCGCACTGTTCTGGCTGACTCCTCGCATGATGACAACGATGATACCTTCAAATATTTAATCAGATGAGAAGAAAAGTTGTCTATATATTACAGGCAAATTGGTTTGCTTTTTCACAATGGTTTTATGCAATTATCCGTATTGCTTTATCGTAATGTTTCTCGTAAAACAAAAAAGAAAACCAGAAGACAAATCCTACGAAATATTACAAGGTATAAACTATTCGTTTCTCATGTATGAATATCTTTAATGTACATGGCAACACATTGCCAGAACAACATATGTCGTAGGAGTAATTTAGAACCATTTTAACTGGAGCATGGACTTTGGGTAGTTGTGTCAAAAAGCGATGTGACGTAGGCCTGTCTAATATTTCACCACTAGCCAATCAGCCATGGCTCTCCGAAATAAACACGATTTGTTTGGCTTTTGAGTTAAGACAACGCAATCTGTGCATATTTCGCTTGAATTTTAACTTATTATGACTCAAGGAAAAGATAAATCCTACCGAAAGTCCAAGGTCTAATTATTTAAATGGTTCTATTTGATTGCATGTCTATATAATAAAGAATCATTTCAACAAGACCTTTGTCTTTCGGTAGGATGTAACAAGTTAAAAATGACGATAGTTCAAGTGAAATATGCACGTATCAGTGGCGTCGCTAGAATATTAAATGCGGGGGGGGGGGGGGGGGGGGGGGCTAGAGTACTCATCGGAAATCTTTACAAGCAGAAAAAAAATTCAAAAAATCATGAAAATCCGTGATGGGGGTGTGGGGGGGGGGGATATGACCCCCCCCCAAAAAAAAAATTCCACAATCATGAAATTCCTATTCGGAGGGGGGGGGGGGGGGGGGGGGGGGGGTGTTGAGGCTTGGAGCTAATATACCCATGACTGCATTTATCAATATGACAATGAATATTTCAATCTTTTTAATGTAAATTAAGGATCAATTATGTTTGCTGCGAGAAAAAAGGGTAGGACTGGCTCCTCCCTGATGCAATGTGCCTAATGGTTATGTCTCTTCCATTGCAAAAACAAGTGCCCCTCCCCCCTGGGTTCCGACGCCTATGCGTATTCTTAGCTCAAAAGCCAGGCAACTGGTTGATTTCAAAGAGCCATGGCTGAGTAGCCAGCAGTGAAATAGACAGGCCTACGTCACATTGCTGTTTGACACAACTACTCAAAGTCCAAGCTCCTGTTATAATTATTTTAATTAATTAATGTGAAGCAATTGAGTAATGGTTTAGCAAAATTATCTAATGCATGCACACCTGGATCCGGGGGAGGGGGGTGGATTCAAACAATTTTACAGAAAAATAGGTCAAGGACCCTCATCCGCTGACAATTGATTCAATCATCCAGAATTTCACCTCTCCTTTGGAAACATTTCTGGTTGGTCGGGTCTGTGGTTTAACTTGATTAAATGTCTTTAAATGCCGACTTGGTCTTAAAGTTGTGTTAGTGTAAATGTAATTGTATATTGTATTTGAAATTTTTTCCTTATTTTTTTTTTACGATATATATCGTTTTGCTTGTAATGCATGACAAAATGTGTATTGATTATGTACAGGTGTTCATATACTCCACTAACGCTAATAACACAATCAACCATGCAACTCGTCGTTTTGTTTAGGAAAGCTACTATACCAGCTAGAATATTTGTCCCTCGGTGATTAAAAAAAAAGCCCTTCGGCATCGGGCGACATAATATTCCAGGGCTTTCCAGGTCACCTCGGGGCAAATATTTTGGTATGTCGCCCTCGAATCCATAAAATATATGTATAATGTTGTTCGAGTTTTTGTGTTTGACTGCATGTGGTACAAATAAAAGTTGATATAACGCGGCACACGGCTTGATTTTAAAGGTTGTGCAATTACGTTGCATCAGGGGACCATGGGAAGGGGGCTTCCCCCACTTTTCCCACTATTTTTCTTTAATGTACGTATAAAAAGTGAACTATTAGTATCATGGAGTTGCCCCCCCCCCTTTCTGGGACCATGCAAAAAATTTAAGTGGGAATTAGGAACTGAACAATGAAATTAAAGTTATAGGTATAGTACTGCACCCCCCCCCCCCCGCGGTTTAGGATTTTCATGATACATATACCTATGTACATGTATATAGATATTTTTTTTTTTGCTTGTCAAGATATTATGGATAAGTTAGCTACAGAACTGTACCCCCAAATAATTACAAATTAGTTTAAAAAGTCTAAAACCGCAAGCAACTTTTTGTGCGCAATAAATGTACGGTATTGTGTATCATGTGGAGTGGACGGAACTGTAGCTCCCGACGGCGTGTTGTGCGAACTTTTTTGTTTATAGTAAACAGGTGTGTGACGTGGGACGGCGTGTTATGTTATTTCCTCTCAAGATTTCAATATTGATATATTTGCATCCACCGAGTATGATTCCCTCGAAAACCTCTATTTCTTACGGTCTATTGATTGTTATTCATAGCGCTGTTGAAACTTGCAGGACTGAAATCTACTCGCCCCGTTTAATGATTGGTCGAAACCTTCATGGACCTAAGAAAAATCACGGACTACACAAAATAATCATGATGTCAGACTCAAATTCCCAAAGAAGACGATTTGGCTGTTTCTTTTATCTAACGCACTAGTTAATCTTACTTCCTTTTTACAATCAATATATTAATTTGTTAAAAGAAATATAAAGATGTAAATATAAACAATGAAATGCTATCGCGGGTTATGTATTTTTTCTGCATTGTCGCCACCTTCATATCCCGCATGAATCACCAAAGAGCGGTTATGTGTTTTGTTTGTTTTTGTCTTTTTTGTCTTTGTTTTTGTTTTTTGTTTTTGCTTTTAATTGCCGTTCAATTGTTATGTTAAGGAGTAAAGTTGGTAAGGTAAGCCTTACCTGGTAAGGTTACAAATGCTACGTGCCTTTGCAAACAAAATGCCCCCCCCCCCGAGCTTTGTAAAGATTTCTTGGTCCGTGCATGCTTGTATACATATCGTATTCAATTTGATCGTTCATAAACATACAGTATATTTACCTCTGTAAATATGAACATTAACGACAGCAATAAAAGAATCCTTGACTTTTCTTCCATCATTCAGTTTACTGAAAAAAGAGATTTTTTTTACATATGATGTCTATCAATGAAATGAAAATGTCAATACAATAAATTAGATATGAAAAAATATAGCAAATGGTGTGTCATATAGGATTAGGAAATAATTAAGGGAGTGTATAAACGCATATCAGAATTTAATTTAATTGCGTAAAATTGCATGTAAAACAACCTTTAAGTTATACAAGTAAATACAGGAACTAAAATGGAATATCCTGTCAATTGGATTTAATCATACTTACTCAAAATTTCTAAAAATGAGAAGAAAAAAAATCCTACATCACAGAGCATGCAAAAAAGCTACCCGATATAACATGTAGTAGAGAAAAGCGAACGACAACTCTCCTTATTGGCAGAAAATTTTCAGACGTAAATTTTTCGATCTATAAATAGATAAATTTCCAAAATGAATATACTATATATACGCATAGATTTTGTATGTATGCACCCTTACTCGTTACATGTTTACATCAAACATATTTATGAACAATGGAAACATGAGCGGATCCTGATTTTTTTTTCCATGTGTGCAAGCAGTTGAGGTGGGGGGAGGGGGTGATAGGCGGTGATGGGGAGTATCCGAGACCTTCTTTTGAGACCCCTCCCCCAACCCTCGGATACAGAATTGTCCCTCCTACCCCTCCCCTTCCCCTCGCATGGACAAATTTGTAATTGTTTACATAGATTGAATAGGAGAGGTCCAGGTCCTCCGACCCCCCCCCCCCCCCTTCCAGTTCCCCGAAGGAAAAGAACGATAACTGAAAGTGCAACTTACAGGAAAATCTCAAACACAATCTAAAATCAAACATTTAGGCCCTGTAAGCAGGCACGTACATGTATCATTGGGTTTTTTTTAAATTTGGGGAGGGGGCAGACTTATAGTTACATTGAAAAGGCACATATTTTAGGCTAGTCCTGGCAGGCAAATTGGATGATAGTTTGTCTCCAAGGCATGTGTTAAACATGAAGGACCGACGATACCTAAAAAAAACATTCAATACATAAATGAAACAAAAACAATCAAGAAGTAAAATCAAAAGAAATTAAGAAATAAATCTTATTACATACTAAGAAAAGAAATCAGTATAGTTTTAAAATGCGCACTCCTTTAACAAAATAAAGATACATTGATATACTACAAAATGAACTGAAAAGAGTAACAGCTAGTAGCCTAATAAGGGGAAATAAAAACTACCCCCCCCCCCCCGGCCCGGTCGATAAATCCGGATATCGGTATCGTATCGCACATGGTTTTAAATTATAGTATCAAAATGTCCGAAAGTGAAACAAGAAATCGTCTTCGTGATCATGTGGAAAATAATTTGCCAAGTAACACAAGTTCTTGGTCGACAGATTTGATAGAAACGATTGGCATTAGAAAGGTGTTAACAACCCCGGCTGAATTGGTTCGAACTGAATGGTCGTTATGCAGTTTATCTGACGCCGAATTATCTAGAATTGATGAACTCGTCAGGATATGCAGTTTACCGTGTGTTGATTTCAGTACAGTGGAGGAGATTCCTTATTATAATGCCAGACCTTACAGGCAGTGGGTGCAGGAATGGTTTCCTAAGATAAAAGTCAATGAGCTCAAGTTGTATGTCCATGTTTTCAGAAAAATTTTGCATTTGTCAACTGACAGCTGTTTTATGGTTTTAATAGGCGTTATACTGTACATCATATGAAGCTAAGGGGCACTTTGTTTGGCGAAGGTTACGGTGGTAGACTATTACAATTTGATATGTAAACCTAAATATCCGTGTCTTGAAGGTTTTGTAGCACAAAGTCATGTATTTATGCACAAATCTAAAGTCATGTATTTATGCACAAATCTGTGATATATATGTCACTTTAAAAATCATTCAACAGCTGTTTAATATACAGACCCTGAAACGTTCTACTTTAAGTTTCCCATTTTAACATGCGCCAATCGTGCATTCACAGTGCGCTCACTTGTGCTCTCCACTCCAGTCCATTCGCACTCACCATTCACAATTAAAGCACTCACTGTGTGTTCACAAAGCGTTCACCTTGCCCTCGCCGTTCGTTCAGCATTCACTAATCGTTGGTCAGATAATATAATATTTAGGCTGATAACAAAACAAACATTTAATTTATTTGTTATTTTTTCCTAATTACCGATGAAACACAATGTAAGGATACCTTTTGAGACACTCCTAACAAATCGTTCATTTTGCCTTCACATGGCGTACACATATCGTATATCGCATTTGCACTCTGTTTGCGCTCTTTATTCACTAAACATTCACCGTTCATAAACACTTGCCAAATTTGTTCAGCGTGCGCTCACTGTTTGCACACTGACAGAGTGAGCTCACCGTTCGCCAATCGTTCACTGACCATTCAAATGGGAAAGTAGAACATTTCAAGGACTGTTTAAGTGTATGCATTTTATCAATGACAGGTTCATTAAACCTGCATCAGGTAGAATAATATTCTAATTTTTGCTGCTTTTGTAAGCCTATGTATGATCCATAGACTTTCAATGTTTTCTTTGAATGTATTTTTCTTCTAGGTTTAATGAGAACTGTGAAGAATTTGGATACTTATTATTCGACACCATTCAGCAATTGCACAAGTCTGAAACAAGAAGCAGCCAGCTTCCTTATGAAGTCAACTATCCAGTTCTATTTGAAAAGTTTCTTAAATTATTTGAGTTGAAAATCAAGTAAGTTTAATACTGTAACAGTTGTTTTTCATTATGAGGTGAATGTTATTTGATTATCGGCAAATATACTATCATCTTTTGAGTATCATAAAGTACTCATGTTATTGCCTGACACTGTATATTAGGGCAACATGTGATTTGTTGGACCTGAAGACAGGAATGTTGCCCAATGCCAAAGGATGAGGGTAACAATTTTGTTTTCAGTCCTACAAATCATGTTGCTTTCATGTCTTGTCAACAACTGTTTTACATTTCACTACAGATTATCATACAAGTATTATTTCATGAAGCAGCCATTCACTCATCACATTCATGCTGCACTGCTTTAAGGTTATTTTCAGTTACACTGAGATTGTATAGTAAATACAATGTAGCTTTTACACTGGAAGTTTGTTTTGTTGGATGTTTTGTTGTTACATGCATGTATTAAGAAAAATATAGAGCATTATACATGTGTATCTAAAGGCATAACATTTTATATAAAATGTTGACTGAAGTTGAGGGGAACATTTATTGTGCGAGTTCCCAAGGGACGAAATATTCCCAAACATATTTTGTCTCTCCAAGGCACACATGTACACTCAATGTTCTACAAAAATTACCATTTGTTATAATGTCTCAGAATTGGAAAAACTAAAACAAACGTTTACTGTATGACGACCTGATTTAACAATGTGCATGTAATATTTATTATATTGTCTTTAGAAAAACAAGGTTCCAGTAATTACATGTAAGTTAAGTTAATTGTGCACCTGTAGTTAATTCTTGAAAAGTTTTAATATACTACATTAAAATTTTTAACATGTTAGTACCTAGTATAAATTAATGTTACTTGCAGTAAATCAATGTACATGTACATGTAGAGTTAATATTCCTTTTACAGGACACAACCATGTTTACCAACAGGAAATGCTACAATATTTGGACAGGAAGTTATCTCCTCAAAAGCTGACATTCTTTGTACAAAATGTGATGATCCCAGCAAAATCCTCAGTGTCTGTTCAGAGGTAAGACTTTTGACGTATCAAACAGTGTCAAACTTTTCCATCATATTTGTAAATTTACATGTACATAAACCTGCATGCAATTTACATGCTGTCATCCTTTAGTTCCTATTATCTTACTCTGCAGTTCTACTTCTGCAGTTAAAAATTTGGTTCGTGCATATTTTTGATGAATTTTCCTGTTTAATGGGGGATAACTCTCTTTTGAATCCAGATCTTTTGAAAATTAAAGTGTTCATTGTTGTATACAGTTTTGAAAATTAAAAAAAAATTAGGTGGCATGGTATAGTTTTCATTCTATCAAAATCTTACAGAAAAAAGATACATGTAAACAGGCAATTCCCTATTGAATACCATCTATCTGGGTTAAATTTATTTTTTTTTTGCAAATATTAAATGAGCAGTAAAAAGACCAAAACCTATGTGCATGCTTTATGATTTTGTTTTCTTTTACCACCAAAAAAACCCCCCAAAAATCAAGAAATTTGAATATACTGGTTTATATATTTGAATGATAGGAATGATATGAGGGGAGATATCATAAAATATTTTTTTTCAGAATTTTTTTTGACAACAAAGCTAAAATATAATATAACGAGTGTGAGTCAATGAGAATGAATGTTTTATGAAATCCTTTCTTTAAACTTTTTAAACTGCATTCAGTTGCATTATTTATCTGCAGTGTTCAGTTCATTACTTTAAAATGTAAATGTTTTCTTTGTTAAATGATTTTTGTTTTCATTTATGTACATCTAAGCTGTTATATATACATGTGTAACTGTTTGTGGTGTAATTTTGTTACACAAAATTACACCACAAACAGTTACACATGTATATATAACAGCTTAGATGTACATAAATGAAAACAAAAATCATTTAAGCAACATACTGATTGACTAGAATGTCAGATTTTGTGTGTCTGCTTTAAAGAATGGTCAAAATCAGTATTGATTTTTTCTCTCAATTTGTCATGAGATATTAAACATTTTTTTTCTTAACAGGTTAAAAGAAGTCGATCTGATGAAACAGAATATTCACCAGTAAATAAAAAGCTACGCACAGAATTACCAACCTCAGCAACTGATAATGAGGAGGAGAGTACCAGTACAAGATCAACTGGTGGCCTGTCATCAGACGTGTACGCCCAGCATGTTGGAGAACTGCTAGCATATTATGAAAGTTCTGTTTTAAAAAGAGGTCTGCTTGGAGTCATCTTTCAAAAGACAAATGTACGTGAATATGTATTTAGTAACACAATTTGTTGAAAAATTAAGAGAACGAATTCAATAAACTGATAACATGTACAATAAACTGAAAAAATTTAAAGCCATATTAAGTACAGCAAAACTTGAATATAACGAACACGGATATAGCGAATTTACGGCTATAACGAATTATTATTCATGTCCGGGCAAATTTCTTATATAAACCTATAGAAAATTAATGTATATAACGAACATGGCTATAACGAATTTACGGCTATAACGAAATAATTTTTAGACCCCCGCTGGCAAAATTTGAACTTATTTTATCATTTTTATAACGAATTTTTTTTATTTCAAATTTCATTGAAGAAACATGCAATTTTAAGATGCTTATATAAAATACTCAAATTCATATAGTATACGGATTTTTTTAAAAAAATGAAGTGATAGCGTTATATTGACATTTTTTGTAAATGACGGTAATACTAATTTTATAACTTACGATAGTTTAGAAAACTGTTAGCCGGAAAAACCCTTAATTATTTTATAATGTATTCGCTATAATATTTTTTACGAATTCGTTATAAACGTATAGCGAATTACGGCTATAACGAAGTTTTTTCTATGGTCCCTTGAAATTCATTATAAACGAGTTTTGCTGTAGATCACTAAGCCAAATTCATGTATTAATTTGTGTAGGTATCAATCTGAAAGTGGACAGATACATGTTCATGTATATAGTGCTAAAAATATGCACCATGATATGTCAGTTTTTGCTTGTATTACGATACGTACCAATGGATATCTTTTCACATTGTATGAAAAAGCTAACCTACGCTTCAGAACAATTTAACTTTGTAATGTTATATGCAGGTATAGCACTTTCTTCAATGTACGGAAAAAATTACATGTGCATATCCCGGCCTAACCAGTCTCTCAAATTTCATTGGCCTTGAATGTACATGTATTTCCTTTCCCTATGGCCAACTTAAAACTGGGCTCAAACTTCACCCAAAACATGATTGTGGGTAGGGTTGTCTTGACCTTGAATCAATATTCTAGATCAAAGGTCAATGTTGTAAAGAAAAAAACTCTGTTTTGTAAATCTACATCCTGAGCATTTTTTCTCTCATATTGGCCCAGTTTGCTATAAGCTGAGAATCATTTAGTGCTGTGGGTATGCATGTGTAGTGACCTTGAAATTGGCTTGAATCTATTTTCATGTATGTATACAATAAAATGGCAAGGGGGGGGGGGGGTGGAGAGGGATAATGCAATTATATTTTTTTCTGTACTTTTCAAAGCAACAGGTATTGCTAAAAGTTGGTCACTTTGAGATTGTCAATTGTCATCATCCCAATGATGTCAAATTTTAATCATGTGTCACAATTGTGCATTTATTTATGCGTTGTATATATCTGACAAGTTGACATAAGAATCTTATACTAGTATGTTTTATTTTTCAGATATCCTTTACCTTTCTGAAAATAAAGCCAGCAAGCTATGAAAAAATCAAAAGAAGAAATCCACAAGTAGTGCTGGACCCAGCAATGGATGAACAACCTATTCTATTTTACACAGAACAGTTCAACTTCTTGAAATATCAAGATCGTAAAACAATTTTCAAAGCACTCCTTACAATGAGAATGATGGACATTAAAAGTTGGGATTACTGACTTTAGGTTATCAACTGAAGTAAACTGTCAAAATCTCAAAGGGCAAGACTCAGAGCCAAGCAAGATCTCCAAAAGAATGTTCTTGCATGACGATGGATACACATATATTATATTATATATGAAATTATTGACATCAAGGCACCAACATGATTGAACTGTTAAATCTTCAAAGACCAAGACAACACCAAGCAAGTTCTCCAAAAGAATGGTTTCATACATGTACCGATATGAATGCATGCATTAGGATCTGACATGAATGTATGTCATAAACCAGGTATTGAGAAATAATATTTGGTGTGATAACAGCCCTGGTTGTTTCAGCTTAAGGTGTAAGACATCCCTCAAACTGCTATGAATCTGACATCTGTAGCAATGAAGATGGAAGGAAAATTAGATTACAAATGTAGGAATAATTTAACTCTGTATACAACTAGATTGCCATGATCTTACATTTCCTAATGCAAATTCTAATTTGAAATCGAAGATTTGACAGAAACATGTGGCATAATTTTTCAACAAAGTTGTATTTTGTTTATATTTAATATATAGATAATTTCCTATAAATTGCATCATTTTAACAAAAATTTAATATACTTTTTTTTGTCTTCATTGAATAGTAAAGGATTTTTTCAAAACCCTATAGATAACGTTTTGTTGATACATTGTACATGTATATACATACAGTGTATACCAGTATATACTGTCTGTGTAATGTTAATAAATGTACATGTAACGTTACAGCATGTATATGTGTAGCGCTAGTGCTAAGAGAATGCTTTTATAATGTCACTACATTGTATGTGCATGTAGAAAACAACTTAAAGAGGACATCTTCCGATTGATCTCAAAATCTATGTAACTACACTTAATTAAATGCACATATCAACGTTGATGTTCATGTTCATTTAGCTGCTGATGGGTTGATGGACCGTCAACCCGAAATTTCCCGTGGTGGACTGCGTGGAGCAACAGTTCTGCAGCTACTTATTTGTATGAATTATTTTATATCTTGTTTGAAGACGACAACTTGGCAGTAAAAACTCTGATTATGCCCATTATGTAGGATATTTTTGATATGTTACAGGTACATGCTTGATTCCCCTCTCTACTTCCGTCTTGTCGACTTTATCTCAGAATTGTTGACTTTGATTCTGCTTCATTTATGTGATTAAAATTGAAATGATACTATATAATATAAAAGTCAACAGATATGTGAATAGTATTGTACGTGTAATTGCAATTCCTATACAATAAACAAAATACAATAGTCATTGACAAGTAAAATTGGTTTAATGAATTTTCATTTTTGTGTGTGGCAGAGACAAGTGAAGATATCATGTTTAGTTAGGGAGCAAAAGATCAAGTAGTTTTGAACCTTTGTGTCTGTGACTTTTTGTTCAAAGATAACAAGCTGCTTACTAGTTTAATATTTTTATTTGATTCAAACATCATTTCTTAAAATCTAATTAAAATTAGATATTAGACCCGTTCGCCTCTTATTTTAATTAGATTGCATTTCTTACAAAAACAATTAAATAACAAATATCCCGGCTGAAAATTGCAAATAAATGCATGTCTATTGAGCAAATTATATTTAGTAAAATATGATTAAAAAATGTAATTAGTAAGCATGCACTTTTTTTCAGTAGAAATAGCATTCGACCATTCCATACATGTATCCTCGAACTGGTTTACTCGATATTCTACAGCTTATTGATTTTTGTGTAACATTATTGTAATCAACATATGTGTTCAGTGTTTCCTAGTTTTTATCAACAATTTTGAAAATCTAAAAGTGATTTTTTTTTAATTAAATAAACTTGATTTACTTGCTATTTCAAGACATGTTTGAAGTCAATGAGATTTTCCCCCATTTTAACATCAATATCTTTGAAAAAAAAAACACTGATCACGAACATTAAACACTTAAGAAGGCTTGATGATCGTGGCCATTTTTTTAAGACTGTATTGATCTCCTTAAGAAGAAGAGCTGTATATTCAAATAAAAGAATATACAGATCTGATGGTTAATTTGTTGGCCACCCAGCCTCCTTTTAATATATGGCTCGATACTGAATAACTTTATTGTTCAACACTGTATGTTCCGAGTACACTCTTCTTGAATAAAACTCAAGTAATACGTCAATCTATTTACAAATTAAAGATGTTTTCGTCAAATACTACATAAAGTAGGATATTGAAAGACTCATGTAATTTTAAAATGCCTTTGACGTTACTACAAGGAACACTTATCATCCGGAATATTTGATGCCCGTTCGTGTTTTCAATGTGCATAACACACAAAAAGTGTTCAATCCCGAAACAAACCACTCAGTCAAAGCTACAATATGATGCTAATATGCCAACTCCTGTATATATCACAAGGGCCAAGCCCGTTTTAACGTTAATTTCAATGTAACCATAAAGAAAGGGGTCGAACTCTGACCCAGATAAAAAACTACCAGCTCGCTTCAAAAGCCTAATAAATTAATTATTTTTTACAACACTTGCAATATGCGTGTATTTTTCAGAAAAATCATTCCGATAAAATTCCGTAAATACTCTCCAATGGTTACATTGAAATTAATGTTAAAATGGGCTTGGCCCCTGTGGTATATATCAATAAAAAAATGTCATTTTTAAATTGTTTTGTTTGCCCCATCTTCTCAATTTATAAAAACGGAATTGATGTTTGTGAAATTTCGTTGTTAACAGTATAATTTTCTTCGAATTCTCAAATAACTTCGAAAAATGAATTATTTACCTGCTTGAGTTAAAATACCGAGGAGTCAAGAGGGGACAAACTTACATACAGGTACATATAAACAATACATTTATACAGGTAAATGTAAACATTACATACAGGTAAATGTGAACAATGTATACAGGGAAATATAAACACCACACACGATAAAATGTAAAGTTTAACAATGTAAAATTTATACGAATAAAAGTATAATAATAGTTTACAAGTATTCCACGCAGTTAATGAAATGCTTGTATAATACCGGCATATAAGCTAATATATAAGTAATTATTATACATGTATTGCACTATTATATCACAATTTAAAGCTGGCAAAGTGTACTATTTTCAGTATCATAGATGGAATTTATATCATATTACATCAATTCAATAATAGTGGTTATTTCAAGTGACATTATATCAATTAACATCAAGACAAGTTAGCAATATTGTTTGTAGGTCTTTTAAAATAGGAAGAAAATGATTGTTGAAAGTGTCAGCATCAGTGAACTCCCAATCAAGCTGGAAAAGAAAACAAAACCAGTCTACTTTCATCTAGTTTAAAGAAATCCAGTCTTCGATCATCATTCATCCCAAAAAAGGTTTTATATTTTTCACTCGGTTTTGAAGAAAAATTCCCCTCCCTTTTGTTCAAACTATTCATCCGCATAGTAAAATGTGGACGTTTTGCAATTATATGTTATAAAATTACCATCGTTAATTTCGTATAATTTCAAATCTAAATAGCACGAACATAAATGTCTTGTGTAAATTTTTAATTTACCGGGTGGCAGTAAATTCAAAATTTACAACATGCCAATTTTGAATTTACTGGGTTGCAGTAGATACAAATTTTACAACATGCCAATTTTGAATTTACCGGGTTGTAGTAGATACAAATTTTACAACACTCCCTGTTGTAAAATTTGTCTTTACTGCCACCCGGTAAATTCATATTTTACAAAATGACACATAGACCACATTTGTAAAAGCACGCAGCACCAAGAACACAGCAGTTTTATGTTAAAATTTTACCTATTCGAGGAAGACCGAAGCCGGGAACTTTCAGGAGGAGCAGGAAGCTTTTGAGGTCGGGGTTTTCCTTGTACATGTACTTATTAAAAATAGGATTTTCTACAAAAAAAAATTCAAACGTATAATTTAATAATAATTTTTTTTGAAAGAATAATATATTTTAAGTGATATTATTGTTTGCATGATACGTATTGAAATAGAGAAGCAAAAATGTGTTATGCGATAAATCACATGATAAGCTATATTTGATGTGTTTATAACTATAGAATTGAGCCATGAGAACACGAAATAAGAAGTCGACTTGCATTTGTAAGCTTCCGCTGAGTCGTAAAATTCCGGGCATGGTGGGTTGTGTGTTTTGCAGTCTGCATCATAGTTTTCTTGTACCACCGCCGCGTTAATATCAAATTCTGCACAAAATCCTGGTGGGTAAAAAAAAATTCCAACATATCAAATATCCTAATTTTTAAAACAAATGCATTTTTTTAATTTGCCATTTAGTCAGTAAGAAAACTAGTTTTTATAGAAAATGTATGCATAATTATTCGAAAATATTTCAACAAATGTACTTTACCAAAAATAAAACGATTCAATGCGCAAACTTCCACAGTTGCATTCTTGTCAGAATTCACGAGACAATGATATTGAAATCGGTGATTTGGGGTGCTTAATCCCAACGACATTGCACAATTTTGTGTTATTGAGTCACAATTCATTTTTATTGCTGCCGCCTTCCAAGACACTTCGTCTTTAGGACAACTGGCCACATGCCTCACTGTTAGAATTGATTTTTGGCATCCAGTGAACGCCGAAACCTAAGTAATAATGGTAAGAACTTTCAAAGTTACGAATAATAAATAAATCATTTTAATGAGACTACGAAAAAAATGTTCACTGTATGTAGAGGGCTTAAGGGTGTGCATGGGTGAGGTGTAATCCATTAATTCTTGTACGATCCACGGTCAGTCAACCCGAATTTCTCGAGGAGCTACAGTTCTGCAGCTACATAATTGTTTGATACAGCACTTTCAAAAAAAAACTTCTTCTTTCCATCTATTTTTCTCTCTATCAACCGTTTTAATAAATTACCATTGACAATTAGAAGGATTAACAGTAATTACAAAAATAATTTTCCTCTTTCTAAATTTTAATTGTATTCACAAGAAGATCATTATTTTGCATACCCCCCCCCCCCCAAAAAAAAAAAAATAAAATAAAAACTTATCTAACAAAAACACACAAAGCCATATTTGTGTAACAGTATTTGATTCTACATTTAGTTTGTTTTATGTTTAATTGCATTAAACATAGATAGTCATTTGTTTACGTAAAATGTTAAAGTATTATGTAATGGTCAAAACGCATTGCTACTTATGCAAGCAATGGGCTTTCAATATGTATAGAAGAGCGATTTTATTGAGAATGTAATTCAGTTTTGTATGTGAATGAGGATAGTTCATGTTTATTTCACTCTGGATTTATAATTGTTATGTTATACTTATGTGTATTTTAACCATGTTAACTGTAAATAAACTTTAAATTTTACTTTTGACCGGAGGAAATATAGGAAAACTGAGATTCACTTAGAGTTATTACCCTTATTTAGACCTTTGGAAAAACGTGTAGTTTGTATTCTCAAGAGAGAGAGAGAGAGAGAGAGAGAGAGAGAGAGAGAGAGCATTTTTAAGCAGCAAACAATATGGTAAGTTGTTTTTTGTTTATTTGATACTTAGCATGATAATGTAAATAGATTAGAAAAATAGGGATAGAAATATATAGAGTTATTAGGTAAACTTTGCCGAAAGAAACAGAATTATACTAAGTGAACTTTACCTCTGCGTAAAACAACAGCAAGTTCACAAGGGTAATCAGATTTCTAGGACGATTCATTTCTCCTCTTTTTTAAGGTAAACTGCAAGGATAACAATTATATTAATTCAAATCTTTATGAATATATATATACGTATATTCGTAAAGAACAGAAATTTTTTTTATTTAAAAAGTCTATGTTTCCGATCAAGCTAAAATTAATATGCAAACAATTAGCTGCTTTCTGTTGTGCTTCATGCTGGTGTTTCAGGAACCATCACCGTACACTTTTTTCTGCGATGCTACCTACCTTTATCCCCCGAATGAAGCACCAAAGAATGCAATTTATTATTTATATTTACATTTACATGTACAAATATATATTTTACGCCGAAAGCACAGGCATATTATGTTATTATATATTCATTTTTTTTTCTCATAATAAATTTAAAATGCATACGATCTATCTAATAATACACAAGGGTGTATTATTAGGTAGACGGTGTATATTTTTATTATGAGGAAAATATATCACGTCAGTTCCATGTGGCTGAAAGCTACAATATGTAGGTCGTGCATTGGATCGCGTTGATTTCTGTCTGGTCATTCAAGTACGAAATAACATCAATTTCCATAAAAAAGAGAGTTGTGGATGTAAAGTCTATATTGTAAAAATAATTATAATCAACATTATTAACAAGATACAAATTTAAAAACAGTCATTTTTAGCCAATTTTTAGTCAGTGCAAGGGCGCCTGTAAAGTGCCAAACGAAATCGAAACGAAACGAAACGAAACGAAACGAAATCGAAGGAAACAAAACGAAACCAATCGAAACGAAACCAATCGAAACGAAACGAAATCAAACGAAACGAAACCAAAAATCGAAACGAAACGAAACGAAACGGAATTTAAACAAAACTAATATCAATTTTGACTACATAAAAGTGAAAATAAATTCATTGAAATAATTTTTTGAACCATAAAATATAACTACCTGTATGTTTCAGATTGTCGCTGTAAGTTTTTAAGCCGATTATCCGAAAGAAGATGGGGGAACAAGATAGCGCAAATGCCCATTTGGTTGAGTCGTAAAATACAATTTCAAATTAAAAATTTTTCCAACTAAATATACTTAAAATGTTATAATTACAAAAGCCCAATTTCTAACTATATTCATATTTGAACATTTTAATAAACGATATCCGACTTTATCCACAAATTTATGGACTTGTATTATTTTTCTAAAACGTTCAAATGTTGCGATACAAAATGATATTTTTAAAGTTTAGTGGGTCATCTCTCCACGTTTTTGTTGATTGAAATCGGTTTGATTTCCTTCAAACCTTATATAGACTATGACAAAAATTTGGAGCTCAGACCCACTCTTTAAAACTAAAGGAATTGAAGTTCTAAAAATGACACTGTTTGGAGGTTTTGACACGCATACGCCAGTTTAAATCATCATTATTCCAAATATTTAACATATTTAAGAGTTATACATCGATGTTATGGTAAATATACATTGTTTTTAATGATTTAGAAAGAACATATGAGATTTGTTGATATTTTAATATTAAAGTATCTTATCTTTCCTCATATGGGCAGTCTACACTCCTTATTCACCCATCTTCTTTGCAAAAATTATATAATTATGTAAATAAGTGATGTACATTCCTCTACCTTTTAATGTTTCTAATTTGTTTCATTAACTACACAATATAAAGATGATTATACTGTAAACGTATTAAAAACTGTCTTTACCCCTTTGGCTGTGTATTCTATTTTGCGTTTTTGGCTGAAAATGGCGTCCGCAAAATCAAGTACATTGCCAAATGTAAAATTTATAAGTAGATAAAAAGGTAAATTCAGAAATGCGCTAAATCAAATCCATGCTAACTTGTTGAAAAATTATATTCCGCCAAATATTGTACACCTTAAATATAGTGCGTTTACAGTATTTACGGAAACATTCCAACTACACGATTTTTTATATCGATATGAAAAATGAATCAAATACATTGTGCGTGCGTGTGAAAGGGAGAGAAAGAGGGGATTATGTTTGATTTAAGGTAAAACACAGGTAAAAAACCCCTCTTTATCTTGCACGTTAATTTTGTCAAATTACGAGGTCTAAATTCATGCTATACATATTACAACAATTCTTATTATATGTTCGAAGCTGGTAACCAACCACTATGCTCTAAATCACATTGTATTCGATCGTTTCATTTTAACAATATTTCAAATCGAAAAAAGAAAATTGATGTTAGAATGTCCCATTTAGTATCACCATCATCATCATCATCATCATATCTCTATATCTCCCTCTCTTTCTCTCTCTCCCAAACTTGCGTACATACTTTGCTTTGTGATGTCGCTGATAAGTATTAAGGCATCTCTCTCTCTCTCTCTCTCTCTCTCTCTCTCTCTCTCTCTCTCTCTCTGCCCCCCAAAACGTCTGAATATCATTTTTATCATTTAATGAATTAAAAGGTCGAGGAATGTACATCACATATTTACATAATTATATAATTTTTGCAAATTTCAGATAATCGGCTTAAAAATTTTCAGCGGCAATCTGAAACATACAGGTAGTTATATTTTATGGTTAAAAATTTATTTCAAAGAATTTATTTCCCCTTTTATGTAGTCAAAATTGATATTAATTTTGTTTAAATTCCGTTTCGTTTCGTTTCGATTTTTGGTTTCGTTTCGTTTGATTTCGTTTCGTTTCGATTGGTTTCGTTTCGTTTCGTTCGATTTCGTTTCGTTTCGTTTCGATTTCGTTTCGCACTTTACAGGCGCTCTCAGTGCAATGCCTAGTTATGAAGTTCTTAGGCAATGTTAACCTTCCCTTACTCAAACCATATACATTGCATGCATGTATTTAATTAAAGATGCTATTTCAAATGATTGAAAGTACATGTCTAAAGTCAATATAGTGCATTTACAAAATAAAACTATAGTATAGATAAATTTGAATTTCACGCTGATTTACATAATTAATGAATAAAAGCTATATATATATACGAAGACATGCGGTTGATTTATAAAGATAAAGTACAATTGCAATGTCGCTATATACCTTCATATCCCGAATGAATCACCAAAGAAAGCATTTTATTGTTTAAATAAAAACAGTAAATTTTTCTCTAAAATTAAGACATTCAGTATAGTAAGATAAATAGTGTCGGTTGACAATGGTTTTCTCGGGGTGCCAATTTCAACTGTTACCATCCCAAACAGGCACTGTTTATATATAATACTAGGTCTAGCTAATTGAAGTCCATGTTACTGTATGTATAATTGTATGTTCTGAAATAAACCTCATATGAGGGAAATAAAGTATGAATGACACACCTTAATTTAAGTCCAGAGTCCTAAACAGCTGTTCGATGATCTAATCAGATGATACATGCAAGTCTAAAACCGAAAGTAGATTTTGGAAATTTCCAGGCTTGAAGTTTTACTTTCAAAATAAGTGTGAATTAAAGGCAAATATATAAATTCTGCATAAGATATAAATTCAAATTCTCAAAAGAAGTCGTTTAAACAAAATCAGGTTGACACGAACCGGAAATAAATACAAAGAGTAACAAAGAACGATAACTCTGATTTATAAAAAACAAAGTGCCGATTGAAACATACATGTGTAGATTGTGTCCTTCTAATTTTGTTAATGACGAATTCAGAAATGTCAATAACAAGTAATACGTATAGCATTTAAATAAATAAGCTTATCATTCGTCATTTACAAATTTAGATGGACGCTTTTGCATTTGTAATTAAATTTATTTAGTATATTATAAATTACTTGTAAATCCGCAAAGTTATAATAATTAATCAATTAAAAAAATAATAAAAATGTACAAACGCTCTGATGCATGTTTATTTATAGTCATAATTTGATTGGTTACTAAAGATGTTGAATATCGAATCTCGAATTAATGTTGTAATATTTATTTAAGCATTGAAATTCGAAGTTAAACGAACTTTTAATGTTTAATATTTTTTATATAAAGCACTATGTACATCTACATACAATATAGCAATATAGCCAGCCAGGTGTACACGATACTACGCTTTAAAATATGCCTACATGTACATCAGTCATTTTCAATATTTAACAACATCGTCGAACTTTCAGCTAGACTACATGTAAATGTGTTTTACGAATCACTTGCATATATATATATATATATATATATATATATATATATATATATATATATATATATATATACACAGCTGTATATATATATATATAACCTTAGAATACAAGATTGGAAATGTAGTGTTGCACAGGCTTTTTTTTTTTTGATTGTTGTAAGTTTGATTTTCAAAAATTTAATGAACAATCTTTCTACAGCAACTCTAGTTAAAAGAAATTTATAACATATAAATTCTAAAGTAATATAACATTTATTTATTTGTTCTTGTATTTTTATCGAAGTGAACACAATCATGATAAATAGAAGAATACATCAATGACACTTCCCTCTTTGTACACACCGGACGCTCTGTGTGGTTTTTTTCCCTGAAAGTAGTCATAATAAATAAAATGACTATTATATATTGAACACATTTATTTATATATTTTTCCCGATGCTAGTTTCTTGAATCCTAAGAATCCTAAGAATAGTCTTTTTAAAAATGAAAGATAATTACCGTTCATACACAATTGGGGTGATATATAAAAGATGGCCATACTCTCAAAAAGTGTTTAAGTAATCTTTGTTTCTCTGTTCTTTTCATTTATGTCATATGTCTTTAGTCAACCCGTGTTTTTGTTTTGTTTTGTTTTTTGGTTTTTTTTTTATGTTTATGGCATTTTTTCTTTGAAAACAGTATAGGGTTTTTTTCTAGTACATTTAGATACAATTTCTGTTATAATTTGTAACTAGGTTTTCCAAAGGAACAATCCGGCGATTGAAATTAAAAATGGCGGGCGGCTGCCAAAAGGGTACCCCTATTGTACGGACAACTCCCCCTACAGTTTTCAAGACAGGACATTTTTGTTTTGCAAATCAATTGAACGTATATCTGAGATGTGCATATTACTTGAATTTTGCTTTATGATCATTTATGCAAAAAATACCTGCTGTTGAACATTTAGTGTTTTATTGTGCACATACTAGTATGTAATATGTATAAATTACTTGCTTATATACCATTTACATGTAGGGGTTATACAATTTACTTTCCAATCAAGGTTTAAAGCATCAAGCGTTGAAAATTAGAAATAGTGTTTTTATCTTTAATTTGAATATGAATTTTATATAAAACATATTCTTAAATGATTTAATGATTTGCGGTTCCTTTATTTTGATAAATTAAATAATTATATAGCTCTATTATGAAAAATCCATTATCGAGTAGCTATTTAACATATTCTAAAACTATAAAACTTGGTTTTAATAAAGTTTCTTTTAGAATACAAATACAACAAACAAAACCAAATATGTTGACTTGGTTTGTAGATTTAAAATGTATTGGAAGTGGGAAATTAAACCCGAACGAGTGCATCAAACTTGCACTACAGGGAAGTAAACTGTTTGCAAGACTCTTGTGTATTGTTTATCTACTAATTGGGTATTGCTTTTATGTTTTCATATCCTTTCCCTTACTAATATCGGATGTATGCAATATATAAATGCTTAACTTATGCTAAAAACAACACAACCCACATTGTAGCTTTTGTCATGGAAGAGCTAGCGGCGGTTTTTATTTTCATTCACTGTTGCTTGCAAAGTCATAGTACCACATTTATACCATGCGACGAAAGAAGGTAATTTGTAATATACATTATTATATTCTTGTAATATTTCTTTTTATTGTATATTTGCTATTGATTTATTATCAGTTGAACCGTTTTAGGAAAAATAATACATGCATACATGTGTATTAAATTGTTAAATGCAATTTAGATTGAATTGCTGCGCTGGTTACGTGCTTGAGGAAAACGAGAGCAGATGTGTTAGTAAGTACATGTACAAGTATACACACTCGTATATAGTACCCATAATGCTTACTTAACAAATAATATTAAATTTGAATCACGATGTGTCCAAAGCGCATATATCAAGAGAAAATAATTGCTATTGGAGGGTGGGGGGTGGGGGTGGCTATGGTGATAGTTTGTTACCTCAATAACCAAATTTTGTTAGATATTCATGGTTATTTTATTTAAAGAGTGTCCCGTCGGATTTGTTGGTCCTCTGTGCCAGACACCGTGTCCGTTTCCATTCTATGGACAGTTCTGTCAGTCACAATGTACTTGTGAGCGTAGTGAATGTAGCCACATAGAAGGATGCTATCTCGCAAACAGCACTGGTGAGATATGCGAATTATTTTAATTGAGATGATACATCTTGTACTAAATAATTTTTAATGTTTTTTTTATTATTCTGTCCTGAGGAAGGGGCTGGTTGTCCCGAAAATTTGACAATTTTTACTGTTCCCGTGCTTGACATTTTCTTAAATTATGCTTTATATTTACCATTACTTACTAGATAGAACATTTTAACATGTGTCGCGTACATGTATAGCTTCTATGCGTGATGATTATCTTTCTAAATGATAAACAATTTTGTAACATTTTGTTAACATTTTGTAACTGCCTATTTACCATCCTAAAGGTTATCCAATAAAGTCACCAAACGCAATGAATGTCATTTTAAAAGCATCAACAATATTTTATATATTCGTTATTCCAGCAGCTTTCGTTACACAAATGTCTGCAGTTCCAAAAGAGGAAGCCAGTGTTAATCTTAACCATGACTTGGGTTCAAGATCTAGTAAATATGTTTCAATAGTGGAAGGCAGATCCATACAAAACCGTGATTACCCACCACCGTCGAGTACATACATCTCTACGCAAACTATTGATGACATGCCGACTATTGATGACAGCTGGGCGTCATCAATTCGAATATCGATAATTATATTGGTAGGGCTGTGTATTCTCCTGATGATATTATATGCCGCCTCCTTTGGTATCAAACTGAGAGAAACGGAACATGAACCACATTTAATTCAACTAGAAGCAAGAGATAATTATTATAGTATCTGAAGTGGTATTGAGGAAATTGTAAATGCTAATGTTGATATACATGCATATTGTCGGACATATATATATCAAATATTGAATATTGATAAAGATAACAAAATCATAAAATGTCATATTTAGACCTCTCAGTTGTCTCCTCTTTTTGTCTCATTTACTTTCATACCTGTACATCTCAAAGGTTTGATAGATTTCAATGTTGAACTATAACCCCAATTAATTGCCATCATACATTTATTGCACGAAGGTGCGGTAGATATGAAGATTTATAAATCTAAATCTTCATATCTCCCGAACTTTCAAGCAATAAATTGTTTATGATACCCAAAGACATACGTTAATACAAACTAGGTCGAATTTTAATAGTTTTTATTCTTAAAATGCAAAAACGTCGTGAATTTTTTACTTCCTTATTGTATAAATTCCTTCCTTATTTGTTATAAATTCGAATCATATATGTTTGGAGTTATGTTCTGATATATGAAAGGACTTAAACTTTTCAATATTTTAAAATGAATCCTTTTTGAGTTACGTCGTATGCTTATTTCCGCTTTTTCCTACACATGGAATGATAAATCCTGAGGTTTCCGAAGAGGTGGAATATGATATTTACTCCCCAGGATTCACGACGTTTTGTTCGCCCTTTCACGCGACTTTCTAGACCAATCAGATGACGCGTTATATAGAATAATCATGTTGAGGTATAATCTTTTTTAATACTTTGCAGTAAATTTCTTTTGCAAAAATAAAATAATAAAAAAAAAAACCCAGAAAATAAAGAAAGAATTAAAAAATGAAATAAAAGATACTTGAAATGTATCACTTTAACACTGTACTTGCGACATTCGATACCATTATTACGTATCAACAATAAATGTGTATATGGCATAAAAATTATGTAAAGACAATGGTTTCACTAAACGTTACCTAATAATGAAATTCAAATTTCAAATGTGTCCAGTTTACACGGATACCTTAAAGACACAGTACGGCGCATCTTATAATAAAACCGACTTGAAAAATTTTTCCGATCGGGTTCGGTTTTTTAGTACTCATGAATGTATAAACTTTCAGAAAATTACAAAGTTCTCCAAGCCATAAATCTAATATTTCATTGAAATTAATAATTACATATAACCTATCACATAAATACATCGCAACGTGTTCGGGGTTCAGCCTTCTATACTATTACGCATGCGTTTTTACTGTAAACAAAACACATGCAGGGCTCGCGAAGAATCTCCTGGATAGGTTTGTTGATAAAATTATGTCTTTTCTACTTCTCATAGGTAATAACTGTTCAAAGGTTTTAAAATAACCACAATGATTATTTTGTGAGCATGTATTTTTCGTGTTTATCATAGGAGTTGCTACAACCTAAATTTATTTTTATAAATGAGGCCCCTTGAGGGGTTAATTGACATATATATGTCTATTCATTTTAAAATGAACCTGAATTGGTAAACCATTTAAAGATTATCGAGTAAGAAAGGATGTGTTTCATTTAGAGAATCGCTTTAAGGTGGCTCTATACACCCACAGTTTATTCCAATTTTCAATAGAAGACCACAAAACATATACTTATCAAATATTAAAATGACAATAGGGATACTATAGGTATTTTTAAAGAATTTTTTAATGTTTTTTCGTGTTTTTGTAAAATATTTTTTAAAAAGACAGCTATCAACAAATTGAGAGAAATTATTTTGTCATATGATGGATATTTCCTTCGGACACATAAAAAAAATATAACACTTCTTAACATTAAAAAATGTTATTATTGCAATTTTTTTTAGTATTTCCCTAAGACATATTTTTTCATATTTTCTTACTCTGTTGACAAATCATCTGAAAAAGTTGCTTGCTGTTATAAGAAAATGTATTTTAATAAATGTGAAATAAAAAATTGAATGAAAACAATTGCAAATAAACACAAAAAGTATTTTAAATTTTATTTGGTATGAAAGTTCCTCATGTAAGGGTTATCGTTCCTAAGTCCCAAGGCCCAAACACCTTGGGGACTTTTCATTTCTGAGTTGAAGAAAATTTCCTAAATATAATGTTGGAATGAAATACATGCATATTTCATTATAGACTTTGCCCTGTATAAGTGAATATATTCGCTTTAGTGCAAAACTAAGTCAAATAAATAAAGGGGAACATTGACTAGGCTCATATGATTTATGTATATATCCCAACCTGAGAGAAATTCAAAGCAACCCTCTCATCCCCGTTAGGTGTCGATATTAATGTGCATTAAAGTATATTATAATTGAAATATTTTCACCTGTTTAGAATTTTCTTTCACGGTATTCAACCAAAAAATACGTTTTAGAAATTTTTGAAAAGTTAAAAAATTTATTGTTCTCAACGGGAATCGAAATCATGACCTACTGGTTTGTAGTCAGCGAACCCACTAACCCACTGCGCTACGGTGTAACATATCGATGATGCTAAAGAAACTCTTTAAAAATTTATACTTGATTTTATTGTTTATTTCGATAAATAATACCACACAACGTGAAGGTGTCACATACCACATTACTTGTAAGTAATGAATTTTCCAATTATCAAATTAAATCTATCCATTTAACAAATTTTTCAAAATAGCGGTTCCCATACAATTCACCTCTGTTTAAATCAGCCAGTACCGGAAATGCATGTTTCCAGATTTACTTTTTTGCGTACTGCGTCATCAAAAAGTGGTGTATAGAGCCACCTTAACCTCGTTTTCCATGATGACCGTAGTGGGACAAAGATCTTGTAGTTTTCAGCACGTGTCAATTACTGTCAATCAAAGTCCACGTGGTACAAATAAACGATATAAGATAATTCCGGTGTGTACGACCCTTGAATTTCCGGAAGCTTATAATTACGTTAATTAAGTATGTGAAAGGGATTTTCATGTATTTCAACTATTACAATAAACGTTATTTCTTATTACCTAACTATACAATAGGTAAATCTGAAGTTATTCACACATGTGTTTTCAGCTGTACTGTCTCTTTAATAAGTTTTCTAGGAACACACTTGTTTGAACTTGTCAATCTTTCAATTACATTTACTTTCATAAAATGTGATGCAGTAAATAATTCACATTACACTATGTTAGATAATTTGCCTGATTAAGTACTGTGAAAGTTGGAATATTGATGTAAATTCCAAAAAAGGAACACAATTATCTAAATGTTACAAATGGTCTTATAATGGGCAACCGGTCGAGCTTGTAAATACCCTTATGTATTTAGGCATGACCTTGACTAAAAAGGTAAATTTAATCTAACACAAAAAATACGGTCTCAAAAAGGTAGCAAATGCATGTTTGGTATACTTGGAACATGTAAGGATATTTTTCCTAACTATTGAGTCGAAACTAAAAGTGTTTGATACATATGTCGCCAGTGTCCTTAATGACGCTGCCGAGGTGTGGGGTTTTCATATAGGAAAGGACGTTGAACGTGTCCATACTCGATTCTGTAAACTCATACTTAGAGTGTTCAGGTGCAAGCCCAATTTTATGATATAAACAGAACTTGGTCGTTTGCTTTTAATTATTTTCAGAATGTAAAAATCATTGAAATATTTGATGCAAATTCTAAATACGCAAAATTGTATATTTAAAAACATATATGAGGAAATGTATTCCACCCAATGTGAAAACTCTTGGATTTTTATAGCTTTAAAGAAATGTTATGCTCTGTTAGTTTTTATAAGTAATGTTTGGTATGCACAAACTGTTCCAAACGAAGTAAAACTGTTTTTAGAAAATAAGCAAAGACTATTTGATGTTTTGTCCAGGAAAGAGACACATTCTTTGAATGTTGCTCTAAATGTTACGTATACAAGCATGTATATCTGAAAAATAATGTTCACTTTCTGAACAAATATATATTGTCTGCACATAGACTTGCAATTGAACAAGGTCGTTGTAACTAAACTGCATGCACGTTCACATCGCATTTGCGTTTTTTGTGCTCTTAATAGAATTAAATATGAATACCACTTCATCCTAGAATGTCCAAAATACAGTATTATTTACATTGTATCAATATTTATTCAAAAAGTATTACTGGTCAAAGCCTTCTTGTTTCAAGCTTGTTCAGTTGCTTAGTTTGAGAAACTAGCATTCTGAGAGTATTGCATAAGCAATACACGTCTCCTACCGGTTTGTGGAAATATTGTGAAAACAAGCAATGTTATGCAGAATATCGAACCCAAACATTAAAAAATTGGAATATAAAAAATTAATTTTCTCGAAAATATGTCAACCAGACGCTATAAAAGTGTAAACTGGATCTGTAGTTTGATATTTTGAAGCTGTTCATCAAATTTCATATTTTTCCTCAAACGTATAAAGAAAAAGTGTGGAAAACTGAAGTGGGATAGACAGACGGACGGACAGACAGACAGACGGACAGACAGACAGACGGACTGACGGACGCAGAGGAAAGCTATAGTCTAAACTATGTATTTTTCTTCAGAAAGCCACAGAGTATATACTTAGAAATAATTTGTTTTAATTAATATGTATACTATATTCGACCTAATGTGATAATATATATATATATTCATCGTACAGTTGTGGTAATATCTTAATTATCATGACAGATATGTCTGTGTACTGGCAAATCTGTTCACATTGATTATGTATTTACATTTATTTATAAACTGCCTATAAACCATGTGGTTTTGAGCTAATAAACTATACTATACCATTTGATCAAAGCGTAGTGTACGTGCATATAACTGGGGGGGGGGGGGGTGCCCGGAAACACAACTCTTCAGTTATCGCACTGCCACCTATTTAAAGTTTACAGTTAATTAAGATAATATTCATGCACTTGCACGCATACGGAAGTAAATTGATTCTAAGGGTTCAAGTATTATAATAATGATAAATATAAATATAAATGTTGCCAAGTTTGATTTTAAATACACATTGAAATACAGGCTCCATAGGCAGAGGAGGAGACTTTCCAGTACATGAATAAACTTTGGCAAGGTACACATCAAGTGTTATATAAGTTCAGAAAATCTGATTCAAGGGTTTGACTTACATATCTAGATATTATCATACAAAGTATGTGTGATTGATTAAAAAATACTGTTGTACTTTTTTTTTGTTGACGAGTATCAAAGTCAAGGTCATATTCTCTTCAAAATATCACACGGACGACCTCCTCGTTGCTCGCAACGAGATCCTGTCTAGTTAAATTCTACTTTTCTAATAGATTCTGAAAAGTGCTGCTACTTTGTATAGAGTTCTTCTTTTATTAAAATAAATATTAAAGAAATGAGCCCCGGTTAGAATTTACATGACATTCGCTTAATATTTAACGTTTTTATTAATTCATTTATTGATTTCATCAAAGCAGCAGCACTTTTTAATGAATTTAACATTTCCTTGATTTATATCCAAAAGATGACCCGTTTAGTGTATGCCCTTGTAAAAAGAAACTGACACAATGAAATTATCTTGGAAATTACCCCTTTAAAGGGCATTGTCACGATTTTGGTCAAAAATTGTTTTTCCAATGTTAATGTTTACAATGCTTAAGAAAGGCATTTTATATACGCAACAAACATTTCAGTGTCATTCGTTGAGTAATAAGCGAGTTACAGAGCTCTCAATTCTTTACTATGTAAACAATGCTTTTGTTTACATTTTGAATGTTGAAGTGAACAGTCCAATGTTAGACCTTAAATGAATGTGTTAAACGTTTGAAACTGTTTAATTATGCTTAAGAATAATTAATGAATAAAAAGATAGACAAATCAGCTTTAAAAAAGATTTTTTACTGGTATATTGAACCTATGTACACAAATACAGGGCACGAGCCTTGTTTACAAAACAAAGAATTGTACGCTCTGTATCTTGCTTATAAACTAATGACTGATTCTCTATTTTCATTTGATCATTAGAAATGCATATCTTAAACATTGTAAATAATAAAAACAGAAAAAAAGAATTTGACCGAAATCGTGACCATGCCCCTTTAAACTATTTCAATTGCACTTCTTTCACAAGTATGTGTATTTTTATTAAAAATCGTCCAAATGTGCACAGAAATATCCTAAAACAGACTATAGATATCATTTTTCAAGGACTTTTGAGAATTTCGAGCAAACCCTGAGGATTCGTTTTCTTTCAAAATGCGTTAAAATTTGAACGCACTGTGAAAAAAAAGTGCATGGACTTCTTTCAAAATTTGTTGTACTTTGAATTTTTAATTTAAGTGCATAGTTTTTTAAAGTGCGTTGTATCAAACGTTAACGATCGACGTTTTTGACCTTTGTGTCAGTAACTTTTTGGCAATGCTAAAAAAACCCAAAGTGATTAGTTTAATAATTTATTCGACTAAGCATGTAACTTTTAACAAAAACAATTAATTAACAAACATCTCTGCTGTAAAGCGAAAAAATTCATCAAACAATATCATTCAATTAATACAATCTAATTTAAATTAGACTTCTTTTATACAAAATCTTGTGTAGCGTGTCGTAGAATTGAGAAAAAAAAATTATATATATATATATATATATATATATATATATATATATGTATATATATATATATATATATATATATATATATATATATATGATTCCACAAATTGGCGTTCCTAAAAGTACAACTGATTGAATGCTCATGTTTTTAATGTAGTAATAAAACACACCAAACAAATAATCGTAACTATCAATTACTGAACAATTAAAGTATCGAAAACCTCAAAAGTATGAGATATTGCCCAAATAAAAATATACCATCTCGCGCGCACACGCGCGTGTGTGTGTGTGTGTGTGTATTCCACCACAAAAAAAATAGGCTGCCATTATCAATTCTTTTGTGCCCCTTTGGCAGGACTTGAAAAAATACCCAACTCAAATTATTCTTATCAACAATGATTTTTGAGAAACCCAGTTAACGTTGTTAACAGAGCTAAATTTTCAAATAAAAACTAAAACAACTCTTAAAAATGAATTATTTACCGGTTTAGTAAGTAAAAAAAAAACAATGACGAGCCTGGAGAAGGCAAACAGACTTCAAAGTTAACAATGTACATGTACATGTAAATAAGGTATAGTTATATTCAATTATCACATGCAGTAAATACAATGCTCGTTAAATACCGGTAAACATTTTGCAATAATTATACAATGAATAATCATCTAATTATGTATAAATTTATGCAAAAAAAATAATTTTGCATGTTCATATTACAGAAAAAATGTTAATTCCGTCTACTCACTTCTTTAGTATTGTAAATAGACCAAAAATTATTATCATATAATATTAATACCAAAAAAGAAAGTCGTGTTATAGTACAGTAGTGTAGTTATTACAGAAGGGCATCTAAGAAAAGTTTTTATTGTTTGTTGATCTTGATTTGAAACGCGAGAAGGAGGATTGTTTTAAATGCCAGCATCAGTTTATTCCCAAGCAAGCTGGAAAAGACAACAGCATCAGTGTACTTTGATGTATTAAGATATACAATCCAGTTTTCGATTGAGCATTCCACCACAATATAAAGAAATAAATTTTACCTATTCGAAGAAGAACTGGATCCTATAAGAGCAGCAGGTTTGATGACATCGGCTTGGGACTTTCTTTGAACCAATGCATAACAGGATTGGTCTAGATAAAGCAAAATAGTCAAATGTTAGAACGTATAAAAAGAGAAAAAAAAGGATTTTTCAGTTTAGTTTTAATGTGACAGTATATGATATTTAATTTCGCGGGAATTTTGTATCGTTGTTTGCATGATATGATTATTTAGCAAATAAAAAAAATTGCCCTGCCGTAACCATTAACTATATAAAAAATAATAATTGATTTAAATTAGAAATGGAATAATTGAACAATTTTCAAATTAGAATAAGAAAAATTTGATAAAATTAAAGGAGTTGACTTGCATTTGTAAGCTTCCGATGAGTCATAATATTCCGGGCAGGAAGGATCGTGTGTTTTGCAGTCTGCATTATAGTTTTCTTGTACCACTGCCGCGTTTATATCGAATTCCGCACAGTAACCTAGTTCGTAAAAAATAAAAAAAAAGATCCAAACATCAAATATTACACAATTTAGGCGATTTATTAAATTGACGTTTTGTCATTATATATTTAACTATGTATCAACGAAGGTACTGTACCAAAAATGGTTCGACTAAGTGCGCAAACTTCAACAGTCGCATTCATATGGAAACTCATGAGACAATGATACTGAAATTTGTGACTTTTTGATGCACAGTTTTGTGTTACTGATCCACAGTTCATTTTTCTCGCTGCCTCTTTCCAAGACACTTCGTTTTTAGGACAACTGGGCACATATCTTACTGTCAGAATTGATTTTTGGCATCCGGTAAACGCTGAAACCTAGTATGTAAAAATAGGAAGAGCTAGGAATGTTAACAATATTTAAAAGGACTATGTGCGGTATGGTCTAATACCTGCCCCCAATTTTAACCAATTTTTAAATAGTGTCGTATAAAAATAAAATCTTCATAAATCATTGTACAGTGGACGCCTATCACTTTAATCTTGATTTTAACCACCATTGCTCATTGGCTATTTATCTATGACGTCAACTTTATGACCTTATTCCCGCACATTTGCAAACGGATGAGAATATATTCTCATTTTTGCTTTAAATTTTGCATTTAGAAGTATAGAGGGTAGGTCTGCTCAAGTAAGATTTTAACATATGTTTTTCTTCCAATAATTATACACATTATACTAAAAAGTGGTACTTGAGCAAGCCTGCGCTCAATGTTTCCCAATCGAAAAACCATCGGAAAATACCCATATTTTGCTTCAAAACATCAATTTATCAAAATTAAGTAATATTCATGACGTCATTTCTACATTATGACGTCATTGTGGTGATAACCTTTCGCACCCTTATTTTTAATATGATTCTAACTATCTTCACACTAAAGTCTTAATTTTAAAGCGCTTTTAAAAACTTTAATTTTGGGGGCAAAAAATGCATAAAACCGCACATAGTCCTTTAAATTATATTGAGACTTAACAAAAAATCTTGTCTTAGAGTGCGCTTGGTACATGATATTGTGCTTGACTTGTAATTAACCCTTTACTTCATAAACGTTTTATAGACTAAAGAGCCATGCACTTTTAATTGTTTTGAAAAAGTCAGGCAGCTCCAACAATTAAAATGCATTTTAATTATATATAGTTTAAATACCAGGTATCTTGTTTTCACATGAACATGTAAAAAATCGTTAGAATGCAGATAGGTCACCCACCCCCCTACACACACAAACTAAACACACAATCTCACATTATACCGTACTCGTAATAAAATTATTGATTATTTATTAATTATTAAATGTTTATCATTTTATACTAAGCGTAATCATATCGATTAAAATCGAAAACATAAGAATAGAAATGAATACCCTGTATGTATTTAATTAGTCACACATAGTATTATTAAATCGGTAACACGTTATATCCCTAATGAAGCTAATTTTAAAATGTACCTCTCCGTTTAACGACAGCAAGCTCACAAGGCAAAGCAGTTGTAAAGTATGATTCATTTTTGCCCATTTGGGATGTAAACTGCAAATAGAACTACTCCATTAATTTTGAATTTGTGTTAGAACAATATAAATTATATACATATAGAGAGAGAGAGAGAGAGAAAGAGAGAGAGAGAGAGAGAGAGAGAGAGAGAGCACCTTACCAGTAGTATATTTTGGAGCCTTGATCTAATATATACAGCAAAAATTCAAAAATTTAAATAGGTCGCCGTTCGGAATGCCCTCGATTTTCTAATTTCATTCGGGTTCGGAGTGCAGCTCATTGGTACAAATTGACTCAAAAGAACACAGACCACAATTATTTTTTCCCTCTTATTCCTTTATACAAAAATAAATCATATAAAAAATTTCACCGGCTCAAATAAGTTCAAATACAGCATACCTATAGAATGTCACTAGTCCAACAACATATCCAAACTACAGGAAAATCAATCGAGAGGGGACTGAGATATGGCCCCTAAAATAGCCCCTACTCTCACTTTGGAATTTGTGTAAACATTGGCCTCTTTACACCCTTTCTATTGCGCCTATAAAAATAATTTTTCTAAATTTTCCCTGCCTGTATTTTTTTCAAACCTTTTTCTTTTAATGGCATGGATGTCATAAAAGGAATCAAGTTCGACCATTTAGTACCCCTTGGAATTTTTGAAATAATACATACATTAATTTTTTAGAATGGAATTATGAGCACCGGTTAAAAATAGTGGTATGTGACCACAACAGTATAGAAAGTAGCGAAGAAAAAGGAAGAAATAGTGTTGACTTGTATTAAGCTAAAAGTATTTAATAAAAGATATCAGGTGCGGATCCAGACATTTTTCCAAGGAGGGGGGGGGGGGGGTGGGGTCCGACAGAGCCTACAAACATATTGATGCATTGTAAAAAGATACAACCTTATTTCAAGGAAATTTTTGGCAGATTTCACTGGCATTGATAGTTCTTGCACGATGTAAGTGCATGAGGGCCAGTGACGAAAATCTGTCACCATTCATTGTACTTCGCATAAAGCTTTTAATGCGACGAAGCCCAGAAGCCCAGAAAATAAGCGCTCGGCCTCACAAGAGGTGACAGGTAAGGTGCAACCAATGTGAAGAAGTGTTTTGATATCTGGAAAAATGTCTCCGTATGCAATTCTGTATGTATCTAGGAGATTGTCTGCTGTGGTGCCATTTTCACCGAGTTTCCCACAAGCCCTCTTCCGTTCCAACAAATGCCCTAGTAGATCTTGTAAAGATGAAGATTGTAAGTCCGATTCCCAGAAGAAAAATTCAGAAGAAAGCTTTTGTATTTCTGAATCTGACAGGGTCACCATTTGCTTTGGAACAACACAGCCAAAAGCATATGCAACACTGTCATCTTTGTTTAACCTGTCATTGAGCTCAGTTGATAAATGATCCAGAAATGGAACAGCTACCGTGCCTTTGTAATATTGTTGCGGAGTGGAGCTACCGATATCTGTTCTCTGTGTTTGCCTACCACATGTTCTCGGGACCTTCTCTTCTATTTGAAGTTCATCAACGATTCGTTTGCAATCTTCATACCACGTTTCAAACTCAGCATCTACTCCTTCTCTAATCTCTTTCACCCTCTCAACACGATCGGTTATCAATGTACGGGCTTCATAAATGTTCAGATCATGTTTCTGCAGTTTTGATGAAAGGGGCTTCACTGTCTGCAGAACAGCCCTGACACAGATGAACGTCACCAAATAGTGGTACGACATCATAGTGGCCAACAATCCCTGTGCTGTTATTTTAGTTTGGGCGTCCCACGACCACTCATCTTGGGTATTTTTGTCAATCCCAGGGTTTACGATGGACTGGAGACATTCAACGACGGCAGTATACATGCCATAGAATACATCATAGCAGGTATGACGTTCTATCCATCTTGTTTTACACAACCCCAACAACTTTTTACGCTTTGGTTCTAACCCATGATGTCGAAAGACATGTTCAAAGAAGCACTGCCTTTTGGGAGAGACGTCATAGAAATCGAATGTGGCATTTACCCCATCTATCATATTTCTCACAAGAGGTATTTTGCACGCATGGGCTATGCTCAAGTTCAGGACATGACTGTTGCAGTGTGTGTAAGAGGAAGTAGATTGATAGAATTTATTCGAGCTTGACAACCTACCTTTTCTGACGACATTGCTGCTGCCCCATCGTACGCCTGGCCCCTTATTTTGTTAACTGGAATATTGTTCTCTGTTAAAACCTCTACTATTTTATTTGCAATTGCTTCCCCAGTAGTACGTTTCAGATGGAGAAAATCAATGAATTCTATACGAATATATGGCTCACTTTGACTTTCATTTAAAAATGGCATACACAAAGCCAGAACCTTTTGGTTTGAAAACGTATCGGTCACTTCATCAGCTATGGTAGAGTAAACCCCGCCCCCCCTTTTCAGGCCCTCCAATATTTGATTTCTGATGTGCGACCCAATGGTGTCTATGATTTCATTCTGTATGGTCTTGCTGGTATAAGTTGCATTTTTGGTGCATTTTTTAAATGATCAGCCGGCTCTTTGTCATGACTAGCTAGTAAATTTAGAATGGCCCAGAAATTGCCCTTGTTGGATGATGTACCTGTGGAGTATCTGTGTCCCCTCAGGGGAATGTTCTGTTTTCCACAGAGAATTACTGATTCGACTATCATTCTCAAGAGCCTCAAGTTTTTGTCATACATGTCCTTGTTTTGTGAGCTAATCTTGTACTGGACTGTGGTTTCTGGGGAAGTGAGGCTAAATGCTTTCAGAGTCTGATATTCAATGCATGCACTTTTGTGGTAGGCAGACTGTTCGTGTCTTAGAATTGAACAATCTTTTCCGCCAACTTTCTTGAAATTTTTGAATGGTTTACTTACAAAGGTGACGTAACATCTTACATCTGACTGAGGAAACAGCATACAAATTTTGCAAATATCCCATTGAAGTGCGCTACTGTGTGTCAACCATTTATATTCATCAAACCATCTTGCCTGAAAGTACAACTTTACTGGAGAAAATCACCTTTTAAAAGTTTATGCAGTAAGTATCGATTAAATTATTATTCAAGCGTTATGCTAACAAAGACATAAATTATGTAGGAAAGTAAAACAGAGTATTTCTAGTATTTATTGAGGATAATAGAATGACACCAATTGATATATCTTGCAAAAATCGCATCTTTAACACGTAAAATTCTCTATGACTAATAGTAAGTAACCAACTGAGTGAGAATTAAACGTCTTTTCATGAACATTTAAAATAATTTCGCGCGTGCAGTGCCAACTAACGTTTATAATGATACCCCATAAATGATCATGTTTTTCTGAGGTGTCGTTTCTCTTTAGATTCCGAGTTCAATTTTTTGTCAACAAATTCTTGCGTGCTACCAAATAACAGATACAAAATAATAAATTTAATCATCACGATCTTAAATACAGCGTTTTGTTAAATAAATTATTTGTTATACATGTACATATAACTAATATATTATTTTGGATGACGTACAGGGAGGTCTGCCTTTGTAACATGTATTTCGATACATTTTTTCAGATCACACACAGGGAGGTCTGTCCTTATAGATGTGTGTTAAATTTGTTATACTAACAATCTACTTATTTCAGATCCCGTACAGGAAGGTCTGCCTTTGTTAAATGTCTTTTATATGTTATGCATAAAATCCTCTTATTTCAGATCACGTACAGGAAGGTTTGTCTTTCTAATGTTTCTACGATATGTAATACATAAACTCCACTTATTTCAGATCACGTACAAGGAGGTCTGCCTATATATTGTGTTAACTATATGTTATATATAAAATCAACTTGTTTCAGATCACGTACAAGGAGGTCTGCCATTGTAACATGTCTTTTATATGTTATACATAAAATCCAATTATTTCAGATCACGAACAGGGAAGTCTGCCTATATATTGTGTTAACTATATGTTATATATGAAATCAACTTGTTTCTGATCACGTACAAGGAGGTCTGCCATTGCAACATGTCTTTTATATGTTATGCATAAAATCCTCTTATTTCAGATCACGTACAGGAAGGTTTGTCTTTCTAATGTTTCTACGATATGTAATACATAAACTCCACTTATTTCAGATCACGTACAAGGAGGTCTGCCTATATATTGTGTTAACTATATGTTATATATAAAATCAACTTGTTTCAGATCACGTACAAGGAGGTCTGCCATTGTAACATGTCTTTTATATGTTATACATAAAATCCAATTATTTCAGATCACGAACAGGGAAGTCTGCCTATATATTGTGTTAACTATATGTTATATATGAAATCAACTTGTTTCTGATCACGTACAAGGAGGTCTGCCATTGCAACATGTCTTTTATATGTTATACATAAAATCCACTTATTTCAGATCACGAACAGGGAGGTCTGCCTATATATTGTGTTAACTATATGTTATACATAAAATCCACTTATTTCAGATTACGTACAAGGAGGTCTGCCTTTGTAACATGTCTTTTATATGTTATACATAAAATCCACTTATTTCACATCATTGACGGAGAGGTCTCTCTGTAATGTGGCTTGTAGTAACTATAACTGCTGAAACATTAGTTCTGCCAGCAATCTATTTTTGCCCTCCTGATGCTGGATTATTTTAATTGAAATTAATAAAGTGGCTTGTTTAAATCATCAGAATAAAAATATGGTAACAATAGTGACTATTTCATTTTATGTGTATCAAGTTAATATTTGGGTGATGTCGAATTTTCAACTGCAATAATGCCATTTTAAATAAATATGTCTTATTTACATCTGGATTGTAGATATCAAGAACATCATTTACACTGCAATTGATTATTTTGCGAATCATGTTGGTAAAATGTTGAATCTAAATAAAACAAGTGAAAAGCTGTCAATGTGACAGCAAACCGGGTTTTCTTTTATGTGAACTTTATCCATAATCCATGTCAACCCATATCCAGTGAAATGGTGTACCCCTATATGCAATATTTTGCCAAAAAGTGACTAAGTTCAAAAGCTGGTATTTTTTTCATAAATTATCAGAAATCAAAATCCTAGCAATATGCACACCTCTGATATACCCTATGTACAATTGATCTGCAAAAGAACAACTTCCTATCTTGAAATCTGTAGGAGGAGTTATACATACAATGAGGGTACCCTATATGCAATATTTTGCCAAAAGTGACTAAGTTCAAAAGCTGGTATTTTTTTCATAAATTATCAGAAATCAAAATCCTAGCAATATGCACACCTCTGATATACCCTATGTACAATTGATCTGCAAAAGAACAACTTCCTATCTTGAAATCTGTAGGAGGAGTTATACATGCAATGAGGGTACCCTATATGCAATATTTTGCCAAAAGTGACTAAGTTCAAATGCTAGTATTTTTTTCATAAATTATCGGAAATCAAAATCCTAGCAATATGCACACCTCTGATATATGTACAATTGATCTGCAAAACAATTACTTCCTATCTTGAAAACTTTAGGAGGAGTTATCCGTACAATGAGGGTACCCTATATGCAATATTTTGCCAAAAAGTGACTAAATTCAAAAGCTGGTATTTTTTTTCATAAATTATCAGAAATCAAAATCCTAGCAATATGCACACCTCTGATATAGGTACAATTAATCAGCAAAAGAACAACTCCCTATCTTGAAATCTGTAGGAGTAGTTATCCGTACAATGAGGGTACCCTATATGCAATATTTTGCCAAAAAATGACTAAGTTCAAAAGCTGGTAATTTTTTCATAAATTATCAGAAATCAAAATCCTAGCAATATGCACACCTCTGATATATATACAATTAATCTGCAAAACAACAACTTCCTATATTGAAAACTGTAGGAGGAGTTATCCGTACAATGAGGGTACCCTTTTGGCAGCCGCCCGCCCGTCCGCCCGACCGCCCGCCATTTTCACCATTTTAATAACCGGATTTTTCCTTCGGAAAACCCGGTTAAAAAACATTATGTTTGTTAATTTTACTTCACAAATGACCTAACATTTATTTCACCAAATGCAATATCCAATATCCAGGTAGCGTAGTGGACAATGCACTCGCTTTTCACCGCTGCGACCCTAGTTCGATCCCCGTGATCGACAGAGGTTGTATGTGATAGGGTATGGTGGTCGCCCGCTTGGACACGTGGGTTCTCTCCGGGTACTCCGGCTTCTTCCCACACCAATGACCCACTCGCACTAACATCCGTGCCAACGAGAGATATTAATATAAGTTCTAGAACTTGTTTATCAATCGTTGTAAAATAAATAAAGTTCAGTTCAATATCCAGGAAAGCAAATATTTTTCAAAATAACATAACATGGAATAAAAATCATAATAAAGAAAAATCCATCCAAGTTAAATTTGCTTCATGCAAGTAATTATGTTGATCACGCAGAAAATTTAATATACATTTATGTATCATACAGAAATTAGGACAAACCATTTCCTCTGAAAGAACCATAATAGACTTCTGCCTCTCCATTTGTTTTCTTTTATGTCCACTATTTTTTCCTCCAAATATATTCAATCGTAAAGAGGGTTTTTTCCGACTTGCCACTGATCTGAGTAGCTCCTTATCAACATATAAAAATAAAGTGCGCACATCAGCGAACACAAAATATGCAACTAGAAGTACTGTGAGCAAGCTCACAAAGAAAGTATATTAATAACTTGGAAAGTAATGGAAGTACCATGGTATTTTTCTTAATGTGACCTTGAACTTGCACATTAAAGAACCAAAACTTAAGGTCATGACATATTTACATGAACAGGGCTGCGTTCAAGATCGTAGCTGCTAGCCTAGCCGCTAGGTCGTAGATATCTACATGTAGGTCTATTGAACGGACCGCTAGGTTAGCTGCTAGGTCTCAGATTTGAAGTTGGAAATATTCAACTAAAGACTAATTACATTGACATTATTTGTTAATTTCAAACGGAAATATATATGTAAAAATTCATTATAACTTAAAGAATGAACAAAATATCACTAAGTATATAGATTTCAAGTTTATTACAAAGTGGTTACCAAGGTTGCCATCTTGAATTTGATACTTACATGTAGCATAAAATATTTAGGCTAGGAATATCTACGTAGCGGCTAGGCTAGCTTACTGTTCAACTACGTAGCCCTAGGTAGCAGCTACGATCTTGAACGCAGCCGTGCAGTCACTTTCCTTTTATAAGAGATATGGCTTACTCATGTAAACAGGAATTATGCATTTTTTAACATTGACCTTGAACTTGCATAACTGACCCTGAGTCATGATCATGACAACTCATTAGGTCATAATCAATCTTTATGTGTAATATGAACTTCCAATGTTCTCCATAAGAAAGGTATAAATCAGACACAAAATATGAACATTTTCTTTAAATGACCTTGAACTTGACCAAATGAGTTTATCAAGTTATAAGCAATTTTTGTGTGAAGTAAGAAATTCCAATGTTTCTTTTTAAGAAAGATATTGACTGGACATGATTGTACTGACAGATGGACAGATGGATGGATGGACAAAGAGACAGACGGACAAAGTGATTCCTATATACCCCCTCAAACCTTGTTTGCAGAGGTATACTTATATCTAAAGAGCTGATTAAATTTTCGGTACATACAAAAATGACATTCACATGCAGAGCTCAATATGTAACATGTGCAAACAAGAGGCCCATGGGCTACATCGCTCACCTGAGGAACAATAGGTATGATAAAATCAGCTTAATGGAGTCATAATACTACAAACAATCTGGACAATGTACAATAATACATGTAGATCCTGTATAAATAAAATCCATTTTTCCCCCTGGATATTCTTATGTTTATAATCATTAGTCCCTTTTCTAACAGGATGATTTTTTAGTCATATCACATGTTGAGTATTGCAGTCCTCAAAAAGATCCCTTACAATTGTTTATATATGGGACATTAAGCTACATTAAACACTGAACCTTCTTGTGAGGCCAAAAAATTGTCCTGGAGCCAAAGTCTTAACAATTATAAAGAATCATCCGGCTGATTAGTTTCTGAGAAGAAGATTTTAAAAGATTTACTCTATATATTCCTATGTAAAACTTCAACCCCCCCCCCCCCCCCCATTGTGGCCCCACCCTACCCCTGGGGGTCATGATTTTCACAACTTTGAATCTACACTACCTGAGGATGCTTCCATACAAGTTTCAACTTTCCTGGCTGAATAGTTTCTGAGAAGAAGATTTTCAAAGATTTACTCTATATATTCCTATGTAAAACTTCGACCCTCCATTGTGCCCCATCCTACCCCCAGGGATCATGATTTTCACAACTTTGAATCTGCACTACCTGAGGATGCTTCCACACAAGTTTCAGCTTTCCTGGCTGATTAGTTTCTGAGAAGAAGATTTTTAAAGATTTACTCTTTATATTCCTATGTAAAACTTCGACCCTCCATTGTGGCCCCACACTACCCCCGGGGGTCATCATTTTCACAACTTTGAATCTACATTACCTGAGGATACTTCCACACAAGTTTCAGCTTTCCTGGCTGATTAGTTTCTGAGAAGAAGATTTTTAAAGATTTACTCTATATATTCCTATGTAAAACTTCGACCCCCAATTGTGGCCCCACCCTACCCCCGGGGGTCATGATTTTCACAACTTGAGTCTATACTACCTGAGGATGCTTCCACACAAGTTTCAGCTTTCCTGGCTTTCTGGTTCTTGAGAAGAAGATTTTTGAAAATTTCTCAAAATGTTTCATTAATTTCTAATTATCTCCCCTTGAATGAGTGTGGCCCTTAATTTTCACAACTTTGAATCCCCTTTGCCTAAGGATGATTTGTGCCAAGTTTGGGTGAAATTGGCCTTCTAGTTCTTGAGAGGATATTGAAAATGTGAACAGTTTTAGGACAGACGGACAGACAGACAGACGGACACACGGACGACAGACAAAATGTGATCAGAATAGCTCACTTGAGATTTCAGCTCAGGTGAGCTAAAAACCCACGGGATCCTAACATCCAGACATGTCTTAAACTTGTTAAAACCCGACACTCTTAATGAAGCATTTGGTCAATTGCTTATATGTCATAGTTAGACAAGAGTGTTTCGGCGGTATTACTAGCACATGTCATTTTTGAATTGTAATAAGGCCCGCCTCGTCAGGAGTTCACCTTATGCATAAACCAATTAATGTCTTTGAACTTCATTTGGTTTTAATTTGAATCTAATAATTAGATTACCTATATGTTTGTGTTTACTGTATGCAACCATAGGAGGTGTTGTGAATAATTTTTTGCATACTTCGTCATGTTGTATGTTATCCAAATATTTCATAAGTCATATCCTTAACCTTTTAATACATGGGTTTAATTTGTTCACCAAAACGTTCGGCACAGTCTTTTTAGTGTTTTTCTTCTTTTGTTTATTGAAAAGATCCATTCTATTTGCAGAAAGAGTTTCTTGCATAATAGGTTCAATTTCTGATTGTTTATAACCTCTTTTTTTCGAGATGGGTTTTGAAATCTTTGAAAATATTTAGTAATACAGCTTGATCGCCAGTCTTTCTCAGAATCTAAACCAGTTGCAATTCTTTGATTGAAGAAATTACTAAAACATACCTGGCAGAGTTAATTATCGAGAAAGAGCATGTTTACATGTAACATGGAATCAAATATCTACAGGGTTTATATACATTCTCATTATACTAAGTTGCATTAGTTTTTATCCCCCAAAATGATGAACAAGTATATAATGTAGTCATAAACAAGAGGCCCATGGGGCCACATCGCTCACCTGAGTAACAATGGGCGTTCAAAAGATATTGTGCCATATGGTCCCTCGGTAGTAGAATAACAAATCAAAGTACTGAAGTACTGAGGGGAGTTGATTTTATCGATTATCATTTATTTTAAAATCAACTTTTTTTGCATGGCAATTAGTTTCTAGTCTGTACTTGAATAACTCACTTTTTTATATAAGAATTTTTAGACGTTTCCGACAAGAATTTCGAGAAACCCCATATGAATCATGATGTGTAATATTTAAAGATAGATTTCAAACTATGTATTGTATAAGTAATCGAAACAATTCTTAAAATCGTATGGATCCAAGCACTATTGATATTGAACTCTAGTCTCGTTCAACCAGACGCTCGGATGTCTCCGTTAATCGCCGACAAGCAAGAGAGACTCTCTCCGGTGCCGAGCGTCTGGTTGAACGAGACTTTATTACACTCTGGCGTAGGAACACACGAGACTACAAAAATATCTAAATTGTTCGTATTATATAAAATCTGACTATTTTCAAAGTGTTTATAGATAAGTTTCCTTGAAAAACAATGCTTCAGCATACGTTACATCGAATTTTTCTCTTATTTTCAAGAACTAAGTCTTGTCAGCGGCGATGATTTGAGCTTAGGTTCAAACACTGTTTCACTTTCGGTTTGCTAGAGTAACTGCATAGGAGAGTTGATTAAAATCAACTCCCAAAAATAAATATTGTAAAGTATTCGAATTTTACACTTATTTTAGCATACACGAAATCTCTGACATTGTACCTTCATAAAATACTATATTTTACCAGAATAAGAAAATCATACGCAAGATATGAAACTAAACATTTGGTAGGGGTACACTGTTAAGTTGTTAACTTCCAATTCCCTATATTTTCGTTCTGACCCCCCCCCCCCCCCCACACACACACACTTTGTAAAGCGATCAAAATATACGAGAGCATAAAGGTACATTTTTTTTCATCAACTACTTACTAGTTATTGTATTAAAAAATATATATAGTTATTGTATTTTATTTAAAAAATCCTACATGTATAGATGTGAAGGAGAAAATTGTACCTCAATGTGCTCAATTCCTCAAATTAAAAACGTTTGAAAATTTAATTTGTCTTCTCCATTATAATTATATGACTGTTATTTACCTCGCGTACAAAGCACGATAATTTTCCGCTGTGATATTTTCTTAGGAATAGCGATAATCACTTTATTCCTGCAACAGAAATGTGTCAGAACTATGGAAACTGTTTTAAAGATGTCGTTTTTATTTACTCGTGTCTGAAAAACCATCAAAATTGATGTAGATTTCACATTATTTATTGTATAAAGAGGGGGCCCCAGAGAGTAGGTATATACAGAATATCATTGTTTTGTTTTGTTTGTACAAGTATTTAACATACTCTAATTCATATAGAATTTCTAATGTTCAACCAAAATTTCAGCGTCAATCGTAGAATTATAAGCAAGATACAGAGCTCACAGTTCGCCTAGGTTTGAGTCATATTTTGTTCACATGAGTTTATTACATTCAGCTTATGATTTTTAACTTGGTATATCCTATTCAGCATTTAAAATGGAAAAAAAGAATGGCCTAAGATTTTCAATTCTTTTATTCATTGAAGACCAGTTCACTGGTATTTGAGGTTCAAAATCAGTTCATACAAATGTACACAAACACAGTCAAAGATCACATGTAGAGTAAGACTAAAAAGGACGAAAAAAGGTTAAGTTTACAATACAATAAGTTGTTAAAGTTGGTTTCTGGAAGAACATACTTTGAAAATTTTCTTAATAAATATTGACAATTTTTTTACTTTTTAATCTTTAGTTTTTAAGATAGAATTTTGAGCAAATCTCTGTATCTTGCTTATAATTCGAAGCTGAACACTCAAATATGGTTAGTAAATAGAAATTGTAAACAATTAAACACACGAAACATGCACTATGACAAATAAAGAACACAATCTATTTTTTCGAAATGAATCTTATATATATACATGTATATACCTACATATTTCCGTCAGTGATATCAAACTCTATTTAAACTGAATAAACTCGAGAAAATGCCGAGCATCTCAACAAAACCTATTACATTAATCTACCATTATGCAAAAGATAATGCCGAATTACCGATAGAATGAATTGTATTTCAGTACTTTTTTGATACATCATATTTTGCTTAATTTGCGCAGGTAAACAGTTAACTGTTTGATTTACCGAAGTTTCTGTTTGATTTGATACGTAAAAATCACGAAATACAGACGATAGGTTACAAAGCATAAATAATGAAAACGAAACGAAAATCAGAACAAGCTAACACCAACGTCATGTGTGAAAACCGTCAACGCATTGAAATATTTAGCCTCAATTTACTTCACAAAATCGGACCAATATATTTTGCATGTTTCAAAATTTTCCCTTCATACACGAACTGTTGCACAACAAGCAAATTCATCATAGTCAGATCGACCCTTTTTCGTATAATGTCATGGCTGCTTTAAACAAAGAACCTCGTTTTAGAAGTATGGAATACGAGTCATGGTAAAATGGGTATGCAAACCCGGGCCGTGGCAAAATAAAAGCCGGGGCAGATCAACAATCGTCAATTCCAAATTTGCATTATTTTGCAGCAATATTTACAGCGAAAGAAATATACTGGTCCATCTAATATCCTGAAATTTTAATGAGATTGGTAGATTAATTACTGCCAATCTTTTGTTTTGCCCATGCCAAGTCTTGCCTACCTATTTTACCAGATGCCGAACCCGAAGCTATTAAACTGATTGAAACACGCCTTTCGTTTATTATTATTTTCGTAATAACTCAGATTTGAAACAGAATTAGCCCTTAATTTTTGCAATTTATATTTTCCTTCCCATAAGGATAATTTATGCTTAACTACGTTGAATTGGACTCAGTAGTTCTTGAGAAGATTTAAAAAAATGCACCCCCCCCTTTTTCTACAGTTTCAAGGTTTTCTCCGCTTTGAATACAGATCGGACTTTCATTTCTGCAATTTATATTCGCCCTCCCATAAGGATGCTTTGTGCCAAGTTTGGTTGAAATTGGATAAGCGGTTTTAGAGAAGAAGTTCAAAATGTAAAAAGTTTACAGACGGACGGACAGACAGACGGACGACGGACAAAATGTGATCAGAATAGCTCACTTGAGCTTTCAGCTCAGGTGAGCTAAAAATTATTAAAACAGTGGTGACTACTCTGAAAATCAATCTTCATTAAATATTGCAAAAACAAAACACTCTAAAAAATACCACATAAAATGCATACTGTATGTGGTGTATATTCCAGTATAAAATAGCTTACATGAAATCATATAATAAAGATTTTGTTCATAGATATTGTACCTCCAGTTCTCATGAATCATCGTCTTTTGTAGAAGGGTTTCACCAAGTGAATTGAATTTTTTTTTTGCTTGCCTTGGGTTTAACTAACTGGAGGTAATTAAAAGAAAACATGCCACAAACATAAATAATGTCATAATACTGAACTTAAAAAAAATTACCTTGTCTTTATTCTCGCTTAAATATTATATATTAAGTCTTTACAGCTGAAATTGTTAAACTATCAAAAATAGTAAAAACAATCATAGTATTGTTACAGTACATATTTATGTGTACATACCACAAGATTCAAGTGCCCATCTGCTGGAGATAGGCTCCAATAATTACATCATATTCATCCAACTGGATCTAGTAATAAGTTTCAACAACATGCGAGTTAAGTGCATAAAATATTAAACAGCTAGGGCTATTCTAACACCATCCTGAAAAGTTAAGCAACACTGAGGGGTGCCAGTTCATTAATATTCAAAATGGCTGTTTCCAATTAATTTATCCATCAAGGACTTTACCGATTTAAGAGCAACATTAACCTCATTATTGTTTTGTGAAAAATCCTTTTTTATTCTTGATTTTTTTATGCTCACATTTTTAAGTCATATTTTGAAGGCAGCTGCCTTCAACAATTGCTGTCATAGTTGATGTTGGTATCCTCATGACTTTGTCTGTCTCTGCCTCTGCTATAGCTCCAATGTAGGAGTCCATCACCTAAAACAAAATTGTCATAAAGTGAAATCATAATTGCAATTCATCTTAAGTTATTATAAGGAATTGTTACAATTTCAATTTATTTTTTGTTTGTTAAATAAAGTCATTATATCAGTAATCCATATTTAAAAGTACCGGTACATATATTTACCTGATCAGTCAACCAGTTCTTTCCCTTCAAAGAAATAATATCCTCATCAGTAAGGTTAATGTCTGCGCATATCGCAATTATATATCTTGTTTTTTCAGACTGGCTCCAGATTCTGTTGAGTTCTGTCTCCACTAAAATAAAATGTTTGCATTTTATTTCAATTTGTTTCTAACAGCTTTATTACATTTCCTCCATATTAAATTAAACCTAATTTTTCTCTATAATGTAAATATCTGATCCCATAATCTGAAGTAAGACTACCTTGAATGTCATCTTTCACGACAGTAGTTAATTCTGACTTTTCTTCTACTTCAAATGTATCATGTATTTGAAGATTTGTCATTTTCCCTGCAAATATAAAAAAAACTAAGATCATTGCAGAAAGAAATTACATTACCCGCTACTGTTGGTTACTGTAGATTTCTAATTAAATGTGAGGAGTTAATATCTGCGTAAAATCGCGGGAAGCACATCTCACTGATTTTAAAATATCACTTTAAAAATTTATTTTACAGACAGTTGTAACTAGAAAAATGACCAGTCAGGAAGGGCCCCGCTATGACCATTAATATAGAAAAGTGAAAAAAAACTTGGTAAAAAAAATATGAAAATTATAAGTAACAACTGTATTTTTAAAATTTCAAGATAATTCCTGAATGTCCAAAAACTCTCTAAATAGTAACCTTGTACCTGCATAAAACAGGGATAACCTCATGTCTTATAAAATAACTAAATTAAATGTGTATTTAAAAAAGATTTAAACAGGTGTTTTATAAAATGCAAGCCTTCAGTGAATGCAAATACATTGTATCACCCAGGGTTGACCTCAACTTCAAAACAAACATCAGTTGCAGACAAAGGTGTTCATTAATCTTCATATAACAGATAGAGATAAGCCTCTAAATTTTCTGCAGCAGGCAAGATAATTAATCTCAGGGGATTAATTGTTCTGCTCTCTCATCCTTTTCTTCTAAATTTACAATAAGATTTTTTTTTCAAAAATGACAGAATGGGGTTATTATCTGATTACCTGTTAAAATTAACAGCATTAACTTACTTGGTTTGTTCTTCAGAAACCTTGGGATTTTTGAAGAATAAGCCTTGAAAAAATCAATATTTCTTGTATTATATTCTATGTACATAAGAAAACAAAAACAAAACAAGTTTATAATACTAGTATTTATAAATTTCAAAGTTATCATACGTCTTTTTGAGAGAGAGAGAGAGAGAGAGAGAGAGAGAGAGAGAGAGAGATTTCTGACCTGGTTTAATGGCTGTCCGGGAAGACTTGAGTAAATAACACATTAATAAGATTGGACAATGATTTGTCACTTGTGTTTGCAAGATAATCTTGCTTAAGCTTAGAAGTTGTCTTTCAAGACCATTTGATGTTGTTACTCTTATGTTGAACATGTTCAACCTGAACAAGGACACCCATCGCTAAAGGAAAAATATATTATTGTAATTAATACATATACCGGTACAAATTAAATATTGTATTGTTTGTAATTGACATATATATAAGTTAAAATTTGAAAATTTTGAAATCTTTATCTCTTTTTAATATAGTATATTCCTCAGCATAATGTAATTAAGTAATTCAACTTAATCAGCAATATATTGAGTATGTAATTCAGCATATTCATCGAAACCTTGTGATGAGCCAACCACACACGATCAAACCACTGCTGCAACTTGAGTTTGTTTTTCCAAATAGTTCTGCATTTCAGTGCATCTACACGCTTCTGAAACTGGCTTTCAGTTTTTGCTTTAGCAATTTCTCTTAACCTACATATCATATACAAATATATAAACCATGATAGTTAGATTAACAATTAACAATATGTTTAATGTATTGTTCAATGCTATCAGTATTAAACTAGTTATTTAAGATTGTATATTCATTTCCATCAAATTGAGAATGATCAGAACAGACTCTTAGCATTATTATGTAGATCAAGTTACTTAGGCTTGTTTTTATTATTAATTTTTTTTTACTTCAGGTGTACACAAATATGTATTTACATAGAAAGAATTTCATCCTTGTACTCAGCACAGCCATTGGATTGTGTTTTCAGCTACCTATCCCAGGCTTGTTCTCTGTAAAAGTCACAGAGGTAAACATGACATCCTGAAAAATTAAAAGATACAACATGTAATTTGATTTTTTTCAACCTTTGGTCTAAATTAAATGCTACATCAATATGATGATGTCAGGATTGAGAAGCTTTGAAGTCACAAAATTATTTAAAATAAAATATAAGAAAATCAAACAAATGCAACAGTACATATATATGTGTACATACAACAATCAAAAATATACAGGTACAGACACATTTATCCATATTGTATGATATTTGGCACAAGTATATTTGAATTATAACATATATATATTCATCTCGACGTGTAAAGTCCATGAAAATAAGAAACAATAAATGGATAATAATTTAAGAGAAATTGTACTTTTACCTTAGGAAACAAATGCTCTTATAATCGGTAATTTGGATCAAAATTATTATGATTGTATAGCATTGAAATTAACTTGAAATGTCGTAAAGAATAAACCTACATGAAAATTATATTTCCTTAAAATTATAAGCTTTAGATCTGACTATTCAATTGAGACATTCAAAAAAAATTATTTCATTATTTATACAAATTTATCCAACACCAATTTTTAAACAAACCTTTACATGTAATACACAGTGTAAGTAGTGAAATGATGAATTGGGATAACAAAGTGAAAACAATTCAAGGCTAAATTTAAGCAGCCTGAGTTTTAACTGCAGACGATAGAGGTTAAAATCATGAGGAATTAGAATATACAATATATGTATTTATTTTCATAATAATGAAGTCTGAATAATGATTTATGCTGCACTGTAATCATAACATGAATACTAGACTCTTGTTGCAAAAGCAACAAAAAGGTCTTCCGTTTTGATATACATGAATCAATTTAACCGTAGACATTGCTTCTCTTACATAGAGAGAATAGTTAATATGATCAGTATTGTAAATGATATATCCAGACGTTACTTCCATGTAAAACAACGAGATTGAAAAAAGAAATCAATTTTTGAAGTACTCTCTGTGACGACCGGAAGTAATGCCGAACTAAACAAAACAGGTTACAAAGTTTGGTTGTTAAAAATATGATTTATTTGAATCCTTCCGGTGAAAACCGGAAGTGGCAGTTGACAAAATAAAACCCACTAAACATATCATCAATCAAATGTCTACATTCATGAAAGCTTTGTGTCTCATTCACTTACAGTGACAAAAATCTTGCAGGCATCAAATTTGTAAAAGGGAAAGCTACATAGAGATATTTGAGATATCTCACCGGAAGGAACAGTTATTTGAAAATTTAACATTATAAAGATGACACATCTAAGATTGTATACTGATATATTCATTCCAGGTAAAAGAAATAAATAAAGAAAAAACATATTATTTGTAGTGCTTCCGGTGACAACCGGAAGTTACGCCGAACAAAATAAAATAGTTTTAGAAAATGTTCATATATAGGTCTATCATCCCACAAAGTTTGATAGTTCAATCAACATCGTTTATGAGATCTCGTCGAAATAAGGTTTTTTGTCTCGGGACATAAAACGGACAAACGGAAGTGTTCAATGTAAATTGTATTAAATATTTCTTGTATACTTGTCTTTTGTACATTATTGTTCATCGAGCTCACTACAAATATCAAAGAAAAACAGTTAAACTGATAAAAAGTTCGATTTGTTTGAACTCCTATTGTGTGGACCGGAAGTGACGGAAGACAAAATGAAACCGGTTAAACAAATCTTCAATAAAATGTCTATCATCCATGAACGTTTTGCGCTTTGATCACTTATAGTTTCTGAGATCTCGTTTGTACAAAATGTTTCAAAAAAGCTACCTGAGATATTTGAGATATCTCACCGGAAGTAGAATTTTTTTGTTGATAAAACATTGCATTGATAACGTATGTATAGATTTATACTTATATATCTATTCTATGGCAAAAAAATTTAATGCGTAAAAATAGTTATTTTTGAAGAGCTTCCGGTGACGACCGGAAGTTACGCCGAACAAAACAGAATAGTGTAAACTCATGTACATACATAGGTCTATCATCCCACAAAGTTTTATTGTTCAAGTTGTCACCGTTTTTGAGATCTCATCGAAATAAGGTTTTTTGTCTCGGGACAGGAAACGGATAAACGGAAGTGCTTAATGTATATTTTATTAGTTATTTTTTGTATACTTGCCCTTTGTAATTTATTGTTCATCGAGCACACCACAGATATCAAAAACAAAAAGTTAAACTGATAAACAGCTCGATTTGTTTGAACTCTTTCTGTGTGGACCGGAAGTGACGGAAGACAAAATGAAACCGGTTAAACACATTCTCAGTCAAATGTCTATCATCCATAAAAGTCTTGTGCTTTGATCTCTTATAGTCACTGATATCTCGTTTGTACAAAATGTGTTTCAAAAAAGCTACCTGAGATATTTAAGATATCTCACCGGAAGTGGAATATTGTTGTTGATATAACATCGCAAAGATTACTTTTGTGTAGATTTATGTTTAAATATTTATTCTATTGAAAAGGAATTTAATGTGTAAAAGTTGATAATTTTGAAGTACTTCCGGTGACGACCGGAAGTTACGACGAACAAAACAAAATAGTTTAAACACATCTACAACTATAGGTCTATCATCCCACAAAGTTTGGATGTTTAAGTCTCGACCGTTTTTGAGATCTCGAATGTACAAGCTTTTTCAACGCGGGACAGGAAACAGACGACCGGAAATGATTTTTGACAAAATGAAAAAAAGGCCTCGAGATATTAACACTTTCTATTAGTCCTGAAAATTTCAAGAAAATCCATCCAGCCATCTCTGAGAAATCTTGTGGACAAAAAAGGGGAAAAAAATAATAATAATAATAATAAAAAACATTACAATCACTATAAGGTCTTCCGTTGTAACGGAAGACCTTAATGAGAGCACACACAACAGAAATACCATGAAATGATGGTGGCCTATTTAAAGCAACTTACCAATACTTTTGTTTGCAACTTAAACTGTAGAAATATGGATAACTATGACAGACACACACTCATAACTATTTTTACTAGACACTCATGTTTAGATATTATTGTACATAATACATGTATATCACAAAAAAGTTTGCATGTTACCATGTCTTTTACCTGTTATTATATGTTCATAAACCACAATACACTGAGAGAGAGAGAGAGAGAGAGAGAGAGAGAGAGAGAGAGAGAGATTTAGATTTACATATACAGGAACATGGTACAATGTAAAATAAATTCTATATACTGATAATAATGCTAATGATATATAGGTAAATATAAAAATTTTATGTTTGATGAAATCTGATTAATACACCTAGTAGCTTTATACAGGTGATTTGAAATGAAACTGAAAATGTGGTGAAACAGTGAATGAGGAAATCATAGCACCAACAGCACCAATGTATGGGTAAAGGAGCACACAAAAAAGCCCACACTCTTACTTACCAAAATTGTGCTGTAATAAATAATGTTTTTGTTCAAAATATGCATGCAATACATGTATATCATTCAATTTGATTAAAAAAGAATTTAACATGTACATAATGGAAATCATGAAGAATATGTTAAACATATTTTTCTTTATTTGGGATTTTAACTTCATGAAATTCATTTAATGTTGATACCTGTGAAAGTTTCCTCTAAAGCACCTATCTCTGACTGATCAAAATCAGTCATGAAAAACTGTGGATTCCAGTTTCCGTTCAACTTCTTCAAATACTAAAGACCCCTCTTGATTGAAGCATTTGTTTCATCTGCAGTTATGAAGCATCCCACAGTAGAGTAGCCAACATTAGTGTTAACGCACACAAAAAAGCCTGGCAAGTTAAACTTTGTTGTTTTGTATGTGGCATCCAGCAGACATATTTCTTGGCCATACATTTTCAGAAGTCTTTTTTGACTTTCTGTTTGTCCAACAAATAGAAATTCTTCTGTTCTGCAATATTTCAATTTAGAAATAGTTTAAGGAGTCTATATCTTATTATTAAAATAAACAAAATACTAATTTGCAAATATAGAATCCCATGTTAATAAATTTCTATTAATTTATCATAGGTACTAGAACACATGTTATATGTTTTAGTTTGATATATTTAAACATTTAGCCATTGGCTACTATTTATAGCGTATAACCTGTAGAACAGGTATTTAAGTTAAACACGATTTTCACTCACTCGAAGGCTTTTCTTTGCCACATTTACACAATTCCCACCCACCCACTTATCTAGTGACATTTAAAAATCGAAGGACTGTGCACTATAAAATGTAAATTGTTTTATTTCAGAAAGAAGTTTGAAGAATCTTTATATGTATTAGTACATGTAAATAAATGCAGCAAATAAGCGCTTCCTTCACTAATCATGTGTTTTGTTATTATTGTAAATAATTTATGTTCGGTTGAGTGGAACAAATAAGAACATAAACAGCATATATGTAGCATACCCTGATATGTCAAGATGAAAGCTGTCTTTTTCATTTGATGCTTTAAGATTGTCAATAATTATTTTCAAATTCTCCTTATCGTTATTGGAAAACCTGAAATGTAAAATACATTATACACAAGGACATGTAAACCAATATACAATGTATACTCACTGAAAAATTATCACCAATATCAGTTTGGTTGATTTTGATATATATCTTTAGTAATTCTACATAAAAAATAATTATTCAACTTTAAAAGATACCGTGTCTGTCCCTTGTTATACTCCATAATATTCCTTATATATTTATCCAAAGGAAAGAAGTGCCGGTTTTCTTCATCAGTCATTTTCAGTTCCTTCCTGCTGAATGACTTGATGTGTCGCTTCATTTCAGAAATTTTTGTCACACCTTCATTCATCAGACACAAGATTTTTTCTTTGACAGTATTATCAACTGGCAAACAAATGCCTGCAAGCTATCAAAAGAAAACATACCATATTTAATTTTTTATGTGCACATAATATTTATATTTAATACAGTGATATAAATCTCATCAGTTAGACATTGTGTTTTTATCACCCTTATATTATTTGTAGTTCAAGCACTGATGCCTTAAGACCTAAATCAGAAGTTTTTTTACTTATTTTCATAAACTTGAGAATGAATAACCAATTTAGAAAATGTTAGTCGATGATCAGTTTGACTAAGTGATAACAGGGTAGAATATCCCTATTTATAGGGTCATTTTTAACTATAATTTGGTATTCATTTTATATCAACCTGTCCTGTCAAATGATTTCTGTGGCTCTCCTTTTCTGGATAAAGTAGATGAAATTCAATTTATCCCTGCTCACTTCATTGTTTTCTGATAGAGCCCGTTTTAATTTTTTGCCTGATTTTTTTCTTTTCCAAGAAGAATCATTACCAAGAATCTGTTTAAGTGAAGGAAAACATATGCATATTTTCATATCTTAAAGTAATAACTATTATACATATAACCCAACCCATAACCCATAATTGTACAGTGAATGTAAGTTAGGTTCTAATAATTGTTTACTTTTTTAAAAATTATATTTGTATAATGATTAATCAACGACATTGTTTACACTATTAGAACTCTACCTTATAATCAGGAAATTTACAAATCTTTTTCATGTAAATTCTTCCTGGACAATTCATTTTTTTGTGTTTTCAACATGTGTCCTTGTTTTTTGGGTGTACTGATGATCTTGATCAGTTTCTAGATTCTTTTAAAAGAAATACAATGTATATAATTTAAATACATGTGTAACAAGGGTATTTGTTGAGTGTCAAAGAATCAAACAAACGCCTGTTCAGGTTCTGGGCATCTCTAGTATTTATTGGTATAAAAAGTAAAAAAATAAATAGCCCTACAATAAATCACAACAATACAAATATACGGCATAAAAATAGTACTATATAAACAAGTTGCGTTAAAGGGGAATATAGAGCTGAAACGAATACCATAAATCAGTATTCGAATATTCGTGAGTGCTATTCGATTCGTATTCGAATATTCGTAGACGTCATAGACAATGTATTAAGCATATATGATAGTTTGTATTACTAAGTGGGTGTATGTGTTGACGGCTTAAACATGTCAGTTCGAAGTTGACACTTAATGCATGCATGAGTATCCATTGAATTGGGTGCGCATTTAATATTTATGCAAATAATAATATACTGATTTTTTTTTTAAAATTTCCATCAACTACAATCAAAAGATTTATTACTTCTTTAATAATATACTGCAGTCCTGACTCCTGTATGAGACCGATACGTAACTTCGTAAGTCAGTCCAAATATTTCCGCCATGTTTTATATATAGTATTAAAAAGAAAACTGATAACGCTCATAACTCCGGAAATGTTCTGTTAATTTAAAAAAAAAAAACAAATTATATCGAGGTATCTTTTTAAAAAAAAATTCGATATTAACTCTCCGTAGCCCAGACTCGTTCAAACAGTTAAGTAATTTTTTTCTTCAGTGTCTGACATGAATTGAAAAATCCAGAATGTTTGTCTCCGTTCGATGTAAACCCTGCTTTTACTTTCAAGGTAAACAAGCATGGCGGAAGAGTCTATTACTGGGTTAAGTAATAGACTCTACCAAGCATGGCAGTCATAGATGGCTTTATCTTTACTTTCGTTCCGAGTAAAATGAAATAACACGATCTGCATAGTTTACAGTACTTGATATGGGTGTTTAACATGTGATCGAATATTTGAATCCTAAATATACATTCGAATATTAGAAATTATCTATTCATTCGCGAATATTCGAACATTCGTTTCAGCTCTAGGGGAATAACTCTTTACATCAATCCTCCTTTATATATGAATTATGTTATGCATTCATATCTTAAAATAGGTTTACAATGACATTTATTTATTGATTTATTAATTTAACAATTAATAAATCTGTAACTCCTACACATGTAATATGTAACAAGAGGAAGGCAACATTAGGGATCAGCTGACCTTGATTTGTACCTGGAACCCAGTAAATGGGAGTAATGCTGTAAAATTTCATGCATAAAGAATATAATTCAACATAACACTAAATTATTTCAATTCAGTCAAAATAGTATGCCTAAGTGAAAAATTGTGATACCTTTTCCATTTATTCTCTTCTTTATTGCCGCATTCCTACCAGTGCCAAAATGGCACTCCCTCACATCATATCCAAGTAAAATACTAGTAAATGGCATGCCACTGTAGGGTATTTGGATACCCTCTTCCCGCTTCATATCCTCCCACTGCACTTTGTGATTTATATTGCCTAAAGACAGAAGTAAATAAGAGCTATGATCAGGTGATATTAATCGACTCAGCATTTCAAAATTATTTTTCATAGTGGCCATTAAGCATCGTAGTAAGTTATTTGTATAAATACAAGATAATTACAACAAGTGACAGTTTTGACATTCATTATACTTACCACCGTGATCAGAACTAAATCCTTATTGTGAATTTTGTGACTGATTGGATCTCGAATTCGGTTACCAGTCTTTCGGCCTCCTCCACTGTGTTTCAGGTAATAAATACTTATTGTTTTGTTGGTACACGCCGTATCAAATGCGGAAATGTTTATCTCTTTTTATTCAAAACTCCGAACAACTTTTGACAAAGTTTTGGAAAACCGAGCATGAAAAATCCGATTATCGAACCCGATGTATATAAAAAGAGGCATTCCGAACGACGACCTTGAACTAGCAATCGACCGATTTTAACTTGTTTACCGCTCTATCTTATTTGTGTTGCTAAAACGCGGAACGGAAAACGGAACGGAAAGTGGAACGGAATTTAACGGAAATTCATCGCTTAAATGTGGTATAGATTGGACACAAACTTTCACTTTGTAACATTTATTCATATCTTATGAATGATTATTATCAAAAGGTTGCTTAATTATTTGATATCATTCCTGCGAATGTATATCAACTAAATCATTGCTTATTTTGAATGATTATTATCAAAAGGTTGCTTAATTTTTAGACGGGGGCTCTTTGAGCCTCCTTTATTGCTACCGGTCAGCATCTTTGATATCATTCCTGCGAATGTCTATCAAGTATCAACTAAATCATTGTTTAAGGACACACAAGATGTTCCTCAATTTTATAAGGACACACAAGACGTTCCTCAATTTCATATAATTTTCCTTGATTATTATTCCTTATTCATTAACATTTAAACCTCCTAATTCCCAAAAATTCAGGGTACATTACCAGGCTATTTTCAGAGCTAAAATATGTAGAAATTTCCTTAATATAGCAGACAAAATGCATTTGAATACTTATAAATAAAGTCATAGTATAAATTTTCAATTGAACACTTCATATCTAAATAAAGAAAGTATCATATGACATGAAAGTATGATTATGGAATTACTTAGGTGAAATATTCACATTGCGGGGATAGGAAAAATAGAAAAAAATGGAAGATGAATGGTCGCGTCTGACCTTAATAAAGTACGAAACGGAGAAATGAAATGTACATACATTGTGATTAAATAAGCTATTAAGATAACTTTTTGATAATTTTCCTTTTTTAATATTATTGGAAAAATAGTGTAGGGCAGTTGGTTGAAGCGTTTGGCTGTGTTTTTCATGACTTTGAAACTTATTTCGGATTTTATACTTATTTTTTTAAAAATTCAAACATGATGTACCCTCATCCACATTGAATTTTTAGTGATCCATACTATTTAAAAAATTTATTAATAGCATTATTGATATCAATAACATGACCGACGAACAACATCCACTATCATTGTTACGAGGTTTTGCTGCAACATCTGTTTGCTCACGTTTTCGTCTCGCTATTTTATAGATTAGTAATCGAAAATAGAATCAATTCATGGATCACTAACGCTCTAGATGTACTGCAAAGTCTCCTTAAAATTCTTTTAACATCGGCGTTTGTTTACCTAAGTGATTGTAAATTCCTGCAACTTAATCGGGTGCCTGTAAAGTGCGAAACGAAATCGAAACGAAACGAAACGAAATCGAACGAAATGAAACGAAACCAATCGAAACGAAACGAAACCAAGTTTTAAGGCATCTCTCTCTCTCTCTCTCTCTCTCTCTCTCTCTCTCTCTCTCTCTCTCTCTCTAAACGTCTGAATATCACTTAATGAAACAAATTAGAAACATTAAATGGTATAGTAATGTACATCAGTTATTTACATAATTATATAATTTTTGCAAATTTCGGATAATCGGCTCAATTAAAAATTTACAGCGGCAATCTGAAACATACATGTAGTTATATTTTATGGTTCAAAAATGTATTTCAATGAATTTATTTTCACTTTTATGTAGTCAAAATTGATATTAGTTTTGTTTAAATTCAATTTCGTTTCGTTTCGATTTTTGGTTTCGTTTCGTTTGGTTTCGTTTGGTTTCGATTGGTATCGTTTCGTGTCGATTTGATTCGTTTCGTTTCGTTCGATTTCGTTTCGTTTCGTTTCGATTTCGTTTCGCACTTTACAGGCGCCCAACTTTAATCCAAATAAAGAGCTGGATATGTTGTTAAGTTTGATAAACTGGAACTATAGTCTCTCCCAAGATATCCTGAATTCAGATTTTGCTTAATTGTTTGATATTTAGAAATACTTCAGGGTTCAAAAGAGGTTCATTCGAAAGTATGAAAAATTTTCTGTTAGCTTATCAGGTTTTAATACAATGCTAAAAATGTGTTCTCCTTTCAATCCATTCATTACTTTCCAAATGGAAGCTGAATACTATGATACTAGTAAATGTAAATAACAACAAACTGTGTGGAATTAGCAACGACACACTGCAGCTATTTAATATTTGGCATATTTTACAAATACAGGGGGCGTTTCAAAACAGATGATCTGGACTCGGGACAGAGTATATCAAACGCCATACTTTATTGTCATACCGATCTAATTTTAAGCTCATTTTGCATGCATGTTCAGTAAATATAAGCAGTAAGTCAAAAATAGGTCATTTCTGAGCTAAAAAAAAAAAGAACAAAGAGAAAAAAATAAACACTTAAAAAATCTATACAGATATTGCATATTGTCAAATCATTCAATTGGAAAATGGGAAATTACACACCTAAAAACAGGGACCAGGGGCACGGATACAACGTATGTAATTAGAATGCAAAAAGAAAATTAAGAAAATTATGAACCAGGAAAAAAAAATGAAATTCAGATATTAACAAGGTATCAAAAAATCAATGTATTTTGACCAAATCAAACATAAATTACGTTTTGACAGCTAGACAGATCAATTCTCAACAAACGTTAAGAACGGTTTAAGGTGGAAGCAAATCTAAGTATTTTGTAAGAATTTCTTAAAATCTAGAAATCTTATAATTCTCTCTCTCTCTCCCTCCCTCTCTCTCTCTCTCTCCCTCCCTCCCTCTCTCTTTCTCTTTCAAATTCTTGTTATAGTTGATAACTAAATAACATGACAATGATGCAAGGCATGTGTAATTTTTGCTAGCTGCGCTCGCCACAACGGTAGCACCGTAAAACATATTACCAAGTAGAAATTTATTTCTGTCTAATTCGTCCCTCAAACGAAAGAAATCATATATGTCTATGTGGATTTTGTATTGCAGCAAGCCCGGATGATAACGTTGAAAAATTGCGCGATGTATTCCGAGTGTATTCCGAATGGAGAAAAGATGTAATTAAAATATTCCTTACTGTAAATCACCTCTGTTCCTGTGAAATTTTCCGAGTGAAAGATGATAATGTGTCAATAAAATTATCTTGGAAATTACCCCTTTCAACTATTTCAATTGCACTTCTTTCACAGGTATGTGTATTTTTTATTAAAAATCGTCCAAATGTGCAGCATAATAATTGTAAATAAATTTCTGAGAAAATAAACTTGAATATGGATAACAGTTTTAACAATATTAAAAATACATAGAGTATATCGTTTAAGCTTGTTTAACACATCTATCAAGTTAATAACATTATATAATAATTACCGTATTCCATTCCGTTCCGTTTTCCTTTCCGCGTTTTAGCAACACCCTACTTTCTGTGCCACTTTTTGACATTTTTTAAACTTGTTGCAAACAATGCAAAGTTTCCTGCAATGCTCCTGCGAGCATATTTAGTTTCTGCTGCAAATTTGCAGAAATTAACGCTACATTTTGTGTGGCAACATCGTAGCTATAGCTATCAGCAGCCAGCAGGAATGTTTTGCAGTTTACTTGCTGCGCATGATAAAGTCTAAAGGCACTAAATGTTGTCTTGGTGTCAAAATAACTGACTCCTTAAGCTACGTTATTCGACATTTCTAGGTTACCTTACAGTTCCACAGTATATATAGTTATAACAAATGTAGGACATACCTTTTAACCGAAAGTCGAAAATTTCCTGGTTGCCTTAAATCACGGGCCCTGGAAGTTATTGTAAATATATTGCATGTGCATGTATAAAAAATAACTTCCAGGGCCCGTGCCTTAAATGACCTATTCGGGATATATTCATAACCTTAGTAGTTATCGTTCGTAACACTAGTTTGAGCAGGTATAGCGTAACCAGTATAAACAAATGGTTGATATAAACGGGGTTTTTTTGTCTTGTTTAATCGGTTATTAATGTAAATTGTGCAATTCAAGGATTCTGTTATACTAAAATACAAAAAAACAAACAAAAAAAAAAACAACCCTAAACAGTAGGGAGATTAGACGATCGCGCTTTAAGTAACTGTACCATATTCCAAGCACATACCATGGGTTTGGAAAGTGAATTGGGAGGGGGACTAATAAAAAAAACTCGACAAACCAAAATATTTAAAAAAAAAAAAGAAAATTTTTTTTTTACAACTTCTCAAATCGTGAAAATTCTAACCCGTGTGTGTGGGTGGGGGTGGGGGGTTGGGGGTGTAGTGTACTTTACTGTACTGCATACCGTAAATCATAACATCATTTTCTTCTTTTCACGAATTCACAATTTATTTACTTGCTCCGAAAAAGATTGGGGGGGGGGTACTTCATGTTTAATCACTATTCTATATGTAAATTTAGTAAAAAAATATTTGGTGCAAGAAGAAGTTGGGAGGGTAGCCCCTCTCATTAATGCCACGCGCCTGCCATGCATCTACCAATAAATAATGCAGTTGCTGGCGGTGAAGTGCGTGGTTTCAGAAGAGCGCTGCTGATACATGTACATTGTATTAAACAGGTCTAGGCAACCTCCGTTTTTGGAGGATAGATTTTATCCTCCAAAATTGGAGGATAGATGTTTGCGCCCCCTGGTGGATCTTTTCAGATGAAGAGCAATTAACTTTGTTTTTACAAAGGGAGTTAACTATGAATAAAATATAATTATTATACAATAAAAATATCACCTTATTTAGCTATTAATAATTGTATTTATTGATAATATTTAAGTTTAAATAATTGCAGGGCTGATTTTAAAGAAAAATATCATATGTGAAGACTCTCACATTTTTTTCAATATTCAGGATAATTGATATCTATAAATGGTATCATTTTGATTCATAAAATTTAACAATATCTTTTTGTGTGAAGGGATTAAATTTAAATGATACTTAATAACCTGTGAATTAATTAGAATAAGAGCTACAAAGTTCCTGAGGTATATACAAACATTTACTTTGTACATGTAGAATATAGCAGATCAAGATATCTATTATGTGTCTCTAAACGTGAAGGAACTCATTAATGTTTTAATGAGGAATAAACATCACTTTTTTGTGGTTTTTATTAAATGAAACAGATGTAAATAGTCTATGTCATTTGTTTAACTGAACACAGGAAGTACAAACTTTCAAAGCATATCATGAAAATACTATACATTGAATTTCAAATCGCCGCATACAATCATTAGTTTATTTCCTTAACTTTAATTCCCATATGGTCTGGTGCTTGCATTTTCTCATTAAAGATATGCACGAAGCCTTTGGAATATACCCATGCTATCCCCCAAAAATGGAGGATAATTTCACCCACAATGCAAAGTGACTTTCCATATACTGTATGGTAAAAATCAGCAGCTATCTTGAAATTGAGCTATCCTCCAAAAACGGAGGTTGCCTTGACCTGTTAAACAGAGAAGTGGACATGCAAAGCAATCCTAAAGTTGTCTGTCCACCTCTCAAAAGAGAATATTTCAATCTATCAGTAGGTCGAAGTACAAAGATAGGCATTATACCTACGTATGAATGTATCTGCACTGATCATTGGCGGACCTTACTATACTTCATCTTGGTGGATTTCATTTGATTAAATGAATGACTATAATTTCAATTTCATCATCATGGGAATTTAAGAGATAACGGATAAAAACATCTGCAAACTAGCCTTCGCAATTTTTTTCGCATACACCGCTTGCAATCATGTTTTCATTTAAAGTTGCGTTCATATTTTGATCGACAACATTCTCGTTTATATCTATATATAGAGTTAATTACATTCTTAATTTTCCATGAATGGTTTATTCCCTAAATTGGTGTTTGCTATAGATGGTACGTGCATAAAGTACAATCTATTATACAATGGACACTGAGATGAATGATACAAGTAATAAAGGTACTAACATTATATAAGTAAAACAAACAAACTACAAAAAATGTGTTTAAGCTGTCTCCTCAAAGACTTACAAGAAAAAGGATCTCTTATTTTAAACCAAAGACAAATTCAAATTTCGATGAAATCTATATTTTATAGCACTGAGCTCTATTTTCAATGCTATCATTCCTCTTAACCCTATAATACCGGTGTCTATTTTATACAACAAATCTGTTTTGTTGAGAAATTCAAATAATTGTCATCGATTAAACATCCTGCATGGCAGGTACAGCTGCCTGAATTGATGGCCGTCGGTGCCTGGTAAGTTATAATACCCACTGCGTACATATACATACATTTTTTTTTCATGAGAGCATGGCATTTTGAACGAATGCATCTCAACAGGCTAGCGCAAACATACATTTTGAAAGAGTGTGCGGGAGGGGGTGGAAGAGCAGACTGAGCAAAAATCAAGACGAAAAACAACTAACAAATTTAATTAATCACTGCACAATTATCAAAATCCCAGTCTTTGAAGTTAGCGGGAGGGGGGGGGGGAGTCTCGTATATATGTATCTTTGAATTTAGTTTTTTTTTTTAAACGCATAATTATATATATATATATTTAATTCCCTTAAGCCTACACTGTTTTTGTGCTGTCCTCAGAAAAAAAATAGGGACAGTTCGTTAAGAATTTATATTTCTATATTTGATTTCCATAGAAAAAAGTTGATTTTCAACTCCAGCCCTTTCTAATTCATATACATGTATTTATAACATCTTTCATTTTTGCGTTCAAGTGGGTTCATTTTATCAGAGAAATATAAATATGATAAATAATAATAAAAACATGTACAAGTTGAATTAAAATTCTGTATAGGTTTGTTTAAAAATCTAGGATAAAAAAGATAAGGAGTGCAATTTCCTAGCGACAGAGTTTGGAGTCATCCAGTCCGGTTAGGAACGATCACTCCGCCCATCATCAAATATAACCTTAGACTAGTCGTTCAAACTATGATATTTACATCTACCAAATATGATTCCCTCTATTTCTTACGGAAACTTAATTATTGCTCATTATTAGCTCTCATCATAGTAGCGTTGATACATGTAGTAGAAGAAAATTACAGGGCCCGCTAATGCGGGTTTTGTATTTTTTTCAGCAATGTCGCCACCTTCATAACCCGCACGAATCACCAAAGAAAGCATTTTATTGTGTGAAAATATAAACATGTCATGTATATCAAGATATATATATATATATATATATATATATATATATATATATATATATATATATATATATATATATATATATATATATTCTGTAATAATTATTTATCATTAAAACTATATTCATGTACTATATTTATTATCAATAAACCGATGCTAATAATCGAAGTTTTATTATGATTTAAAATGTGAGTTACATTTAGAACATGACTGGTTCATTTAGATAATGAATATCGAATATCTGGACCTTGATAAGAAAAGAAAATAGGACCTTGGTAAGGAAAGAAAATTGATAAAATTAAATATATATAATAATCACAATGCGTTTAAAAAAAAACTAAATCAACGTGTTATTTCCCCTTGTATAGTTACGAGACGAACAATCATTCAAAATAAAGTCACATATTTCAGATGTCCTCCACACCCAGTCTACACCGGATGTACTTTATTTTCTGAAAGTTATCATATATATTAATTAACTATATAAACTAGAGTCTCTCCATTCTGGTTTCCTGAATCTCTCACAACTTAATTGTCATAGATCAGTATTGATGTTAACAAAATTGAAATAGAGCAACAATTTTTTTGTCCCTTCCCTTTTGTTCTTCTTTATAGATTTCTTATCATTATTTTTTATTCAATTTGAAGTCGTTTATCATTTACTTTCTAATGAAAACGTTAGACAATTACAAATACAGATTTTTTTCTCTGAATAAATATTGATTTTAAGTAAAAACTATCATTGCTAATTTAAAATTCATTTGCGGGTCTTCTGGTCTTTATTTTCGATGGATTATACATGTATTTAATATATTTTAGTATTGAAATATTGGTGTTTTTTCTTGCTTTTTTTTTATACTGTTTTTAGTATTGTTTCCCTTTTAATTAGAGTCTATTCAAAAATGTTGTGTTGAAAATGTTCAAATGTTCAAATCAATGTTGTGCGTAGAATTTAAGGAAATTAATATTGTATTACTAGAATTGATCGAATCCAATGCATGGACACCATAAGGAAGTAATACTCTCTTAAAAATCATTTTTATATTTGTGTTATTGTTTGATTAACATAATTTCCCATACTTATTATCGGATGTATGTTAAACAAGTACATTGTTACACAACTCCTTATTTCTATTATGGAAAGTTTGGTAGTGATATTTATTTTCATTCATGGATCCTTGCAAACTCTTGGTACCACATTTACACCATGCGACAAAAGAAGGTAACTTTAAGAAAAAATTATCATGTTTTTTAACGTATTTTAAATTTATAATAAAGTAAATCACATTTGTATATAAAACAAATTTATGCAATAATGTATGTAGTTCCACTACTTCAGATTGAATTGCTGCGCGGGTTACATGTTTGAGAAAAACGAAAGCATATGTATTAGTAAGTATATACAAATAAACGCACTGCAATTTACGTCTGCTTTAAACTTATGTTATAGTACATGAATTCCTATGAGTTGTGTGAGCAAATATAACTGAAAATTACGATGAAAATATCTTTTGTTCTATCATATGGTATTTATGTTTTCTTTTTAAAGTGATTGCTACCTTTAAAATCTTAAATTTACCTTAATTTTTTAAGTTAAATATATAAACAACTGTATCTTCTGATGGTATCTGCGTCATCTGTTTCATATTTGGATATTTTACTGGAAATGGACATTGACGGTAACCCAACAAAGCTTTATGATAAACGGGATGATTTCAATTTTTCTATCGTCAATTTTCCTTACATCTTTATATAGCAATATGCCTTCATCACAATCGTATGGTGCTTTTGTCTCTCAGTTAATTTGATACGCAAGGGCATGTTCTTCGTATGAACGGTTTCTAAGGTGAGGCAAGCTACTGACATACTAGTTGATAAAACAGGACTATCAGCAGTCTCGTTTCAAATCAACTTTTCGTAAGCTCTATTGTCGATACAACGACCTTTTTAACAAAAATAATCTTCCACTGGGTCGCACGCTGACTAACGTGCTTCATACTAATTGTTATACCATAAATAATCAATTCCGTAATGACTTTTCCGTTTTTAGCTCACCTGAGCTGAAAGCTTAAGTGAGCTTTTCTGATCACCTTTTGCCCGTCGTCCGTCTGTTCGTCCGTCCGTCTGTAAACTTTTCACATTTTAAACTTCTTCTCTAAAACCACTTGGCCAATTTCAACCAAATTTGGCACAACGCATCCCTATTAAATAGTGTTAATAAATTGTAGAAATGAAAGACCGATCTTTATTTAAAACGGAGAAAACAGCTAAAATGTAGAAAAAAGGAGTGCATTTTAAAACATCTCCTTCTCAAGAACTATTGTATCTAATTGAATGTTATTTTGCATAAATAATCCTCATGGAAAGGAAAATATAGATTGCAAAAATTATTGGCGAATTCTGTTTCAAATTTAAGTTATTTACGAAAATAAGAATAACGAGATAATCGCCGTAAAGCAGTTTATGACTTCGGGTTCGGTATTCTATATCGAAAACGAACGTTCTTGTAGAAGGCAGCCATGTTTGAATGTTGACGCATGGCAAATTGACAAAGATGACATTTGTACTCGTGACGGTGGTTTTACGTTGTTTTAAATTTCGTTTATGCTTTTTAACTTTAGGGAAAACATCGCCTGTATTTTGGAATGTTTACGTATCGAATCTAAAATAGACTTCGGTAAATCAGACAGTTAATTGTTTACCTGTGCAAAATGAGCAAAATCTGATGACTAACAACATATTATATTATAAATAATAAGCATTCAATTGAAAATTCGGCACGATCTCTACGTAATGGTTGATTATAATGCAACGTGTTTTGTTAAGATGCTCTGCATTTTCAGTCTTTAGAAACGGAGATTGTTGTTGCTGCTAGAAATATAAAGGTATATATTAATTATGAAAAATAAATTGTGCTCTTTCTTTGTTTTAGTGCATGTTTCTTCTGTGTAAATTGTTTACAATTCTCCCTTTACTTACCATATTCAGCTGTTTCAAGTTTCGAATTATAAGCAAGAAACAGAGCTTTGCTTTCAGAACTGAGGCCATGCTTTTGTTCATTCTGAATAGGAAATACCAAGTTTAAAAATCTTACGTTAAATGTAATTAACTCTTGTGAACAAAAAATTAATTCAAACCAAACAGAATTGTGAGTTCTGTATCTTGCTTATAATTCTACGATTGGCGCTGAAATTTTGATTTATCACAAGTTGTCTCACTAAACATTAAATACTTGTACAGAAAAATTAAAAGGATGAAATGCTGTAACAACTTTTTGGGACCCCCGCCTCATACGATGAATCTACATCAACTTTGTTAATTTTCAGACACAATTAAATAATAACGGCCTCTTTAAAACAGTTTAAAACATTACTGTTACGGGGATAGATGTATTATTGCTATTCTTAAGAAAAAATTGCAGCGGAAAACCATCTTGATTTGTAGCCAATTGTTAACGTTGATTTAGAGTAAAGATGAAAATAAAGGGTGGGCCTTAGTAAAATTGAGCGATATGCCTGTCAATACAATGCAGTCTGAGGCTCATTGAGAGGGAGGGGGGGGGGGGCTAGACCTTTTGAGAAATCTTCACAAGCAAAAAAAAAAACAAAGATTTTGAGTACGGCTATGTCAAAATTTGAAAACAAATGGGGGGGGGGGGGATCCTGCTCCACCCAGTTCCGATGCATATGCATTGATTATACATGTAATAGCTCTTTAACATATCAAAAGACAACATTTTTATTCGAGTGAATTCATCGATCAAGTGAGTAAAGTTAAAAAACGTCGCACGAGTTCACTCCTGGTAAACAACAATCGTTTATAATGCGGAAGTCCAATTAAATTTTTAAATGCTTTTAATTTGAGTGCATTGAGGTATACTTTTCTTCTTTCAAATACAGGAATTTTAAAAATAAAATAACTAGCTAGTACAATGTAGTTGAAGATGAATATGTACCTATATGCATATTCTCATTTATAATTTGATCGTTTTATAAAGTTAAGGGGCAGAACTAAAATCAAGGGAACTGGAAGTTAACAGTGTACCCCTACCAAATATTTAGTTTTATATCTCGCATCGGATCTTATTTTTGGTAAAAATGATATTTCTTAAGGGTACAAAGTCAAAGATTAAGTGTAGGAAAATAAGTGTAAAATTTAGATACAGTTTATTTTATGGTATTCTTGTTTTGTTTCTCTACCGAGGGGCCATATGGCACAATATCCTTTGAACAACCATATAAAGCCATTGTTGCTCAAGTGAGCGATGTGGCCCCATGGGCCTCTTGTTACCGATTACGACAAAGAGCAAAAGGCGGGTGTGACCGGCCAGCAGAGGAATCCCACTCCTCCATGGCACCCGATCCTACCTCTGTTTTTTAAAGAGGTTACCGTAGAGTTCGCTCTGCTCCTGTTTTGTAATTTTTCTCTAGGCTTTTTAATTGAAACACTGTTTGTAATCACCACATGTCACACGGAAAACAATTCAGTTAAAGGCTTTGAAAGACTATTTTCCAATATTTATGTACAACTCACATTTTCTAAAGGAGAGTGGAATAGTCTAAAAATCACCACCCTTTCAGCAAATATTATTAATATTCTTAAACATATATATTTGAAGAATGTCCCGTCGGATTTATTGGTCCTCTATGCCAAACACCGTGTCCATTTCCATTTTATGGACAGTTCTGTCAGACACGATGTTCTTGTGAACGAAGTGAATGCAGCAACATAGAAGGATGCTTCCTCAAGAGAAATGGTGAGATACATGAAACGATTTTGATAAATAAAAGTTCTCCTTTTTGTTCAATACATGTATATAGATTTCTATTGGGTATATGTACTTTTTTATACCAGCAGCTTTCGTTACACCGACGTCTGTTGTTTCAAAGGAGGAAATCATTGTTTATCAAAATCAGGACCTGGATTCAAAAACTAGCATTTATGTTTCAACATTAGTAAACAGAGTCCAACAGAATCAGCCACCGTCAAGTACATACATTTATATGCCGACTATTGATGACAGCGCTAGCGGGATGTCATCAGTTCGAATATCAATAATTATATTGTTAGGTCTGTGCATTCTTTTGATGATATTATATGCTGCTTCTTTTGTAAGTAAGCTTCAAAAAACGGAACATGAACCAAGTTTAGTTCAAATCGAAGTAAGAGATAATTATAGTATCTGAAATGCTATTGAGGAAATTGTTTGTTTTGTTTTTTTTTGGGGGGGGGGGGGAAGGGGTTTGTGAGTGTTTTTGTGTGGTTTTTTTGGCGAAAAGCTTTAGGTTATTATTGTGTGATTTTTTTGTTTATTGAAAAAGTGATTTGTCTAGACAAATGTCTCTCCGCCCCCCTCATCCCCCGCTATCTCCTCCTCTATTGCTTATAGATTTGGCAGGTTTGTTAGCTTTCATTGATTTCAACATTTTCATGTCTTAACTACAATTATAAAATTTTGTAGTTTAATTTAATAAGGATATGAATATACGTCCATTTGGTTACAACTGACGTATAATTTTTTTTCAAATACTTTTTTTCTAAAGCTTTATGAAAGTATATCTTATTTATATTTAACATTGATTTTAAAGGAAATTGAGAAGAAAATAATAGTTGATTTCGGTTCATTTCTCTATAAATATAGTCAAATATACTTGAGAAACATTATGCTGTCATAAAATGTAGTTTTCTAAATGAAATCAAATTAACATAAAAGTTTGTTTAAGATAATATATATATATATATATATATATATATATATATATATATATATATATATATATATATATATATATATATATATATATATATATGTGTGTGTGTGTGTGTGTGTGTGTGTGTGTTTTTAGATCTGATATATTAGTTCAAGGAATTACATGTGTCTTTATATAATAAATGCTTTTGTGCATTTTTTTTTTTATCGGGAAATGGTTTGGAATTCACGATTCTTAACAGTTTAGGAATATGTGTTCTATATTAATGAGATTTGTGAAATGAAATAAATATTGATATAGTCACAACGAGTTCCATAGTTTTTTTTTTTTTTTTTGGCTTTTTAGTGCAAACAGCTGAATTTTAGTTCCAGTTCTTATTATGTATAGTTATTGAAAAAAAAAGTTTCACAGTCGTTGTCCGAGCAGCATTAGTTATGGACGCTTTTTTAACTTTATTATCTTAAATTTTATTTTCAGTTTACCTTCTATATAACGATACATGCACTTTATATGCGTTTAATTACAACCAGGGATATATTAGCAACTATCGAAAGTCTCGCGTGACGCGATTTCAGGGGCTTTTTGCATCAAGTATCCTTTTATTCCTAGACTATAGAAAACATAGGCACACTTGTCTATCTATACTTATAAATGAAGATTTTTTGCAAATAAACTAAAACATGCCTGCACCAGCGTAACTGCTTACACCTTTGATATTTCAACACGTGTTATATAATGTCCGTATGCTAAAGTTCAATTTTACCCGATAAGCAATTATTGTAAGATTAATTAAAAATTTACTTTCATTTTCGATAAACCAACTGGAAATAGCAAAAATGAGAGTAAGGTGATGGGCACGTTCTGGTGGATGTATGTCAGTGGGAGTTAGCATGAAAATATATTCTTGCATGATATGATAATGTACAATTATATCTATGCGATGTAAATCTTTTTTCTCCTCACATATTGTCGTTTAACTGTATTCCATCTGTATTTCAAAAGACCGTGTAGTGAGCGACCAGCGCGCTATGTTCAGTTCGTCATCGAAAGCAAGTTTTTTGTCTTTTTGTCTTGCCTAGATGGCGGATTGGTTTGCACAGTGGCCGCTCACTGCTAGGCGAAAGGGTTCCACAGGTCGTGAGTACAAGCCCCGGCCGGAGTTCCAATATATATATATATATATATATATATATATATATATATATATATATATATATATATATATATATATATATATATATATATATATATATATATATATATATATTTTCCTTATATTGATTTTTTATTGAACCAAACCCTTCTAAGATTTATTACACATTATTGTACTTTAGATTGGGTTGTTGCTCGGGATACATGTTGGAGGTAGAAGTGTTAATAAAGACAAGTTAAGGTCCATACAAATATTACTCGTAATGATTAGTGTCAAAGTGATGAATAAGTATCGATTTGGATGAAACTAATGAGCATGTACAGTCATGTAGGTGTATCAAGAAAATATTATAATAGTAAGGTATTGCAATGTTAATTTGTTTGTTTCCGAAGAAGTTATTCGACGAATGCCCTGTCGGATACCGGACACCGTGTCTATTTTCACTCTTTGGACAATTCTGTCAGACACTTTGTAATTGTGTTCGAAGTGAATGCAGCAACATACAGGGATGCTATTTTACGAAAAGTACAGATGAGAAAGTAAAGTTTAAAGCAATGCTAGATTTGAATATTTTGTGTTTATTTCTTGAATTGTTGACAATAACGTAAAAATAATTGTACAATGTTTAAGCCAGTCAATGTTAGAATGTTAGTGCATGGTCCTAGTCCCTAGAGAGAACTAAGGTGTTCAAGCAAGAAAATGACGACTCAGATTGCAATAATGAGTGTGATCGCAATATTGTACAAACTTTTAGATATATGCATGCAAGATATTCAGGTTGTGTAGGAATTTTCAGCACGATTATTTAAGTATTACGTTAAAAAAATAAAAGTTTTACAGTTTACCTTTTAGTGAATTTTTAGTTTACTCTAAAGCAGGGTTGGAGATTCACCAAAAATAGCAGCCAGCCACAGGGCTGGCTATTTTAAAAAGTTACCAGCCCTGCCCAAAATCTGCCAGTCCTGATAAAAAAGTTCATTATAATGAAAGAACTATACATAAAGCTTAATATTTACATCTGTAACACAGGCCCCTCGAAATCTTTCACTTTTACAAGTATTTGAAACCATATCTAAACATAACCCAAAGAATGCTTATTATTAAGTTTAACATGCTTACAAAAATTAAACTATTCATCTACATGTACTATATAATTATAAACCCTCTTTTAGAAGCTAGCAAACAATGTCATGATCATGAACTTTCTAAACAATTTCAAAGATTGACAATAATATGATATCAAATATTGAAAGGGATTAAATTAAAACAACTGTAAATAAATGTGATAAAAATTTATTTATTTGGTCAGATGCACTCCTTTTAACTTCTAATTGTGTTTTGGTCTTACAACACTATTTTTCTGTAGGTTCAAAATATCATGGTCAAAGCAAAATAATTCCTGATTTCTATTTTGTTTTGAGGGGTTTTCTGCCAGTGACAGGGCTCTATTTTCAATGAGATAAAAACGGTTAAAACGCATATTTTTTCCGCTTTTGTAAAAATACGAGGTAACTTGATATTCTTATGCCAATTACTTGCACAGGGGATGAAAATGCTTGTACTTGATTTTCAACCACATGAGTAACTTCGATGTCTCCGAGTAAACTCGTGTCATTATGTTTATTTGCTACTAAATGTTTATGAATTATTGTTTTAACAGTTGTAAAGGGAGATTTCGCCAGAAGATTGTTTAAAATCAACTACCCACATCTAAATATGCGTAATTTTGGTCAGAATATATCGTAAAAGATAATAGTGGTGAACAACCTATCCACCCTCGACATTGTTTACAATAGAGCTTCCCATGTGTTTCAACTGTACATCGGCGTCTTTTGTTTTGGTTGTATACTTTTTCCCCTTAGCGTCAATCAAGGAACGCTTTTTGGGAATCAACAAACTCAACAACTTGCGCATCATCTAGCATGTTGCGTCTATTGCAATAGTGCCGAACAAAATTGTATTGCGAACACTGGTTGGCTATAACAATCATTCAGACCAATGAGTGAATAGATTACAACTTGTAGAGCTTACCTAATTCTCAACAAAACCTAACAACCGACATTGTCTGTACTCTTTGTGAATGAGGTAAATAACTTAAAAATAGAAATTGTCGGTTTTAAACTAGGAACTGGCTATTAAAATTAGCCCGACCGCCGGGCTGTCTTTTGAAGTTTCGCCCCCCGCCCGCCTAAGAAACAGACCGTCTCGGGCGGTCGGGCGGGCTCTTATTTTCAATCCTGTCTAAAGAGCATGTAGCGCGATATACACTGGATAAATAAAGAGTCCACTTAAGCCTAGATGTTATACAATCTAAAGACAATACTGTTTATTATATGATTGATTTATGCCTAGCGTCTGATTGGATCATATCAAACAATGTAGAACGTGACCTAAGAGGTCAATATTACATTTGATTTTTTCTACAGTGTCCTAAAAGATATCGTGATTTTCCAAAATGCTATGATTGGTTATCATTATTCCTGTCGTCCAAAGAAATATCACATGTCTTAATGTGTTTTGCTATGGCTTCAAACTATAAGGTGGTAAGGTTTTTCTAGCTTGATAACATTTCAAGTTGCACCCTCGGAGTACAATTTTAACCCCTCCTTCGGCTAGGTGAATATTGTACCTCTCGGGTAGCTGATTCATCGTATTATAAACAGCAATAAACTTATAACATTCTATATTTTAAACCACTGTTAGCAACTTATTTATATATAATCAGCGAGTTTAAAAATGTTCAATGACTGTTTTTTATCAAAAGTTGAGCCCCGAAAAATTCATCCTGTTCTTTATTTATATTAAGGTACGGTGATTCCTTCAGATGAAAGCAAGCGCTTTGTTTTACGACAAAACAGAAGTTATAATATGAACAAACTTACAACGTCTAATGGAGATGCAAAGTTAATGTCTAAATATCTAAAAAAAAATCTTCGTTATGCAACATTTCGTCATGCATACAAAATGACGAAATATTAACAACTATCTACATATCTTCCCTTATGATAGCATTTGAAATCTGTGAAGTTCAATTTTCAATTACAAACTCAGCATATGAGCACAAGTGAATGTCATTAGGCATTTCGAATAGATTAATTATTGTACGATTAAATGAAACTGACAAAACCATTTTGAAATGTACAATTAAAAAAAATAATCATAAAATCATATCTTTTCGATCTCAAAAAAGAGTTTTTCCAGCAAAGTTTCTGTTGTGCACTGTTTATTGCGGAACAAAAAAACACTTTTTTACGGCTGCTATCATTCATATCCTTGACAAATCCCGTATGTATAATGGCTCAAAGCGATGATACCAAATATTTGACTTCATAAAAATATAACAAATAGAATGTAGAACAGTTTGCGTATTGCGTAAAACTGCCTTTCTCCTCCTTCTCGTTTTGTACAGATTGGGATACATGGTGCTCACTATTGAGGTAGTATTCTAGTGCAAACAACAGACAAGTCCGTTCAATTCATAATTTTGATCCAAGGGTTTAAATATACTTGTTAGCGAACTGAATAAAACAACTTAGAAGGATATTGTTTTCAAGAGAACTTGTTAGATATATGAAAAATATGAATTTTATAAATAAAACAGTTTATTATTTTATTTTTAATGCCATTAGCTTTCGTTAAACAAGCGTCGGTTGATCCAAACGAGAAAGCCAGTGGTAATCAGAACCAGGACTTGGGTTCAAGTACAGACATGTACTAGAATGTATCAAATTTAAAAATCAGCCACCTTCAAGTACATATGTGCAGACCGTTGTTGAAAGCTTGACGTCATCAATTCGAATGACGATAATGATGTTGGCATGTCTGTGTAGTCTCCTGGTGATATTATACGCCGCTTCCTTTGGTATCAAACTGAGAAAGCTGGAACAAAACCTTTAGTTTAAATCCAAGCAAAATATAATCATAGTATCTGAAGTGTTATTGGGGAAATTGTTTGATTTGATAATAAAAATAATGCTCAGTGGTTTATTGTCTAGCTTATTAAGTATATTTATAAAAAAAAACCACACACACAACAAGAAAGTGATTTTATATAGACAAATGCTCTTTTTATGATTTATCTTCTCCTTTCTTTCTCTTATAGCTCCGGTAAGTTTGTTAGTTTTCAATAATATAAGCTATCAATCCTGATTTATTTGATAACTTAAAAAGAATTACAAGGAGCTAGTTAATAAATGTTTTACTGGGCGTCAACTGACGTAAAAATCGATTTTGGTCAAAAATTATTTCTTCGATTTTAATGTTTAACATGCTTCAGTGAGGAATTTTTAATGGGCAACCAAAATTTGGGTGTCATTTGTTGAGTTATAAGCGAGTTACAGAGCTTAAAATTACTCGCTAAGTAAACAAAGCTTTTGTTTACATTTTGAATATTGAAGTGAAAATTTCAGTTTTAGACCTAAAATGTATGTGTTAATCGTTAGAAACTGTTTATTTATGCTTCAAATGAATACAAATATAGACCAATCATTTTTCACTGGTGTATTGAACCTATGTAAACAAAAACAGGGCAAGAGCCTTGTTTACTTGACGAAGAATTGTGAGCCATGTATCTTGCTTAAAACTCATCGACGGGCACCCCAATTTCATTTGATCATTAGAAATGCATTCTTAAAGCATTGTAAATAATAAAAACAGAAAAATAAAATATGACCAAAATCGTGACCAAGCCCCTTTAAGAAGAAATGTGCAATTTGATACATCTTTTTTTTTTTGCATATAGAGCATAACCCAGTTATTCAGCGCATCATATGTTCTCAATTTTCGCAAAGAATTCATTCTTTGTGGTGTATAATTTTTCATTTAAAAAAGTGTTTTTCTTGAACATTATCAATAGTTTACAATTGGTGGAAACTTTGAAAAAGGTAGTTTTGGAATTCTTCATTGCGTGTCTTTGTCTATAACCCCTTACCAACACCACCAGAGGAAACTTTTCCGTGAGAGACACATTTTTAAATCACAATGAATTCGAGCAAGATTCACACTGTTTGTTCTTTACATTAAAATTCCACATATTTTTATTCACTTTTATTTAACCAGGTGACGTTAACACTTTAACACCATCTCAATATCCCATTTAATTAAAACCAATACCCTTTAATTGATATACATTATGCCTTCATGCTGTGTCTTTCTCAAATACAATCAAATTGAAATAAAAATTGTGCGTAGATATTTATCGCAATCTAATTAAAACTAGGTTTTTAATTCACTTCTCTGCGATACAACATACAAGTATTGCGTATTCTAGAGGAGCGGTCTTACAAGTCTAAGATTTAATTAGATTGGTATTTATATATTTTTTTTAATGTAATAGATTTGATTTTCTTAGTTGTTAGATACTTCTTTTTTTAAAAAAAATACTCTTGTGCATATTTTCCCCCGGTAAATGATAGGAGGTCACGATTCCTCACTTTGCTTTGTAGTGCAGTAAGCTACATTTCAAACTTTGGGACATTTTAGATATAAATAAGCAAAGGCAGTGCTTGAGAAAAAAGTAGTCAAGGGTTCTAATGCATGCGTGGGAAGTAATCTATCCTGTTGGTTGTTTTATATATGATGTTTTACGTGGATGTTACTCCTCTGGGCATTTCGGCCTCCTCAAATATGATCACACAGAAACTAGAACCAACGCAATATTAATATACTATATATACATTTCTTAAAATCAAATGATGTAAAAAATAATTATAATATGGTATAGCTAATTCAGTTCAATTTAGTCATTATACACTTCACCTTCCATGAAAACACATAGACTGTGGTTATCTTTTTCAAATACTAGTATAATTATGAGTGAACTCTTTTACTAATTACAATATAAAAAAATGAAATCTAAGTGTTAATTATGTGAGATATGAAACTTGCATGAGTTCTCAGGATGAACATAATAAGGAAGTTTTTGAACTCTTTGCAATATTATTGCCATTTGTTTTCCTATACTAAGTTAAATATGCTCTTATGTTTAAATATGAGTTTCCATATTTATCATAAGGTGTATGTATTGAATATACTTCAAAGATAATACACCCTTGTTCATATAATGGATAGGTTAATTGTATTTTTTGTTTTCATTCGTGGATGCTTACATTCTCATGGAACCACGTTTATACCCTGCGGCAAAAGAAGGTATATATAAATATAAATATATATATATATATTTCCATCTTTGTATTGATTTTAATTCAGTCAAACCGTTCTAAGATATAGCACACATTAATGTACTTTAGACTGAATTGCTGCTCGGGTTACATGCATATGTTGGAGGAAAATGAAGGCAGATGTGTTAGTAAGGACATGTTCACGTCTATACAAATATTACTTGTAATAATTAGTGTCAAACTGATGAATAAGTATTTATTGCGATAAATCTAATGAGCATGTACGTGTAAGTGTATAAAAAATACTAATATAAGGTATTGCAATTATAGATATTTTGTTACCCGTATAAAACAAATTAAAGATATAAATACGTTAATTATTCGAAGGGTGTCCTGTCGGATATTTTGGTTCTCAGTGCCAGACACCTTGTCCGTTCCCACTCTATGGACAGTTCTGTCAGACACGTTGTAATTGTGAACGTAGTAAATGCAACAACATATATGGATGTTTGTTAATGAAAAGTACAGGTGAGAGAATCAAGTTTAAAGTGGTGTCAAATTTGAATTTTGTGTATTTTTTCTTGATTTGTTGAAATTGACGTGGTTAACATTGTTAAATGTTCAAGACAGACAATGTTTAAATTCAATGTGTATGGTCCTAGTCCCTAAAGAAAAGGGTGTCCCAGTAATAAAAGCACGACTCATATAATTGCATCAATGAGTTTGATCGCAATATTGTACAACCTTTCGGATATTACAATACAAACTATTCATGTTCTTTAGGAATGTTCAGTATAATCACTTAGCATTACGTTAAAAATTTAAGAGCTTTTCAGTTTACATACTTTGTTTTTTTTCCGGGGAGGGGGGGGGGGGGAGGGGTTGGGGCTTGGGGGTTAGGTGGTATAATGTTCAATTTGCCTAATTCACCACGCAGGGAAATTTGAGTTTCTTTTAATGTATATGTAGTGCGATATACATTGGATAAATATATATATATATATATATATATATATATATATATATATATATATATATATATATATATATATATATATATATATATATATATATATATATATATATATATATATATATATATATATATATATATATATATTTCCATCTTTGTATTGATTTTAATTCAGTCAAACCGTTCTAAGATATAGCACACATTAATGTACTTTAGACTGAATTGCTGCTCGGGTTACATGCATATGTTGGAGGAAAATGAAGGCAGATGTGTTAGTAAGGACATGTTCACGTCTATACAAATATTACTTGTAATAATTAGTGTCAAACTGATGAATACGTATTTATTGCGATAAATCTAATGAGCATGTACGTGTAAGTGTATAAAAAAATACTAATATAAGGTATTGCAATTATAGATATTTTGTTACCCGTATAAAACAAATTAAAGATATAAATACGTTAATTATTCGAAGGGTGTCCTGTCGGATATTTTGGTTCTCAGTGCCAGACACCTTGTCCGTTCCCACTCTATGGACAGTTCTGTCAGACACGTTGTAATTGTGAACGTAGTAAATGCAACAACATATATGGATGTTTGTTAATGAAAAGTACAGGTGAGAGAATCAAGTTTAAAGTGATGTCAAATTTGAATTTTGTGTATTTTTTTCTTGATTTGTTGAAATTGACGTGGTTAACATTGTTAAATGTTCAAGACAGACAATGTTTAAATTCAATGTGTATGGTCCTAGTCCCTAAAGAAAAGGTGTCCCAGTAAGAAAAGCACGACTCATATAATTGCATCAATGAGTTTGATCGCAATATTGTACAACCTTTCGGATATTACAATACAAACTATTCATGTTCTTTAGGAATGTTCAGTATAATCACTTAGCATTACGTTAAAAATTTTAGAGCTTTTCAGTTTACATACTTTGTTTTTTTCCGGGGAGGGGGGGGAGGGGGGTTGGGGGTTAGGTGGTATAATGTTCAATTTGCCTAATTCACCACGCAGGGAAATTTGAGTTTCTTTAAATGTATATGTAGTGCGATATACATTGGATAAATAAAGACACAGATATTATAGAATATCAAGACAATCAAGTCTATTATATGATTGATTTAATACCTAGCTTTCTGATTAGATCAGACCAACAGTGTAAAAAAAAGTGATATTCTCCTGCGTGTGACCTTTTTTATAATTGGTCTGAATGTTAAATCATCCTGTTCTTGGATTATTTTTAGGTACGATGACTCCCTCAGGTGAAAACACGCGCTTTGTTTTACGACAAAACAGCAGTTCTAGTAAGAGCAAACGTACAACGTCTACAGGAGATGCAAAGTTAATGTCCGATAAAACAATATCTCAAGGTAAACAAAAATTCGTTATGCAACATTTCGTCATCCATACAGCATCACGAAATCTTAACAACTATATGCTAATTTTTACATTCTGTGTATATTTCCCTTTATGCTAGCACTGTAAATTTGTGACATTCAATTTTCAACTACACACTCAACATTTGAGCAAAATTAAGTTAACCTCATCACGCATTTTGGGTTGATTCATTATTGTCCGATTGAATGAAACTTATATTACATTTTGATATATTCTTCTGAAAAATAATCATTTAATCATATATTTTCGATCTTAAAAAAGAGGTTTTACAGTTTCAGCTGCAGAACGAAATGATAATTACTCATATTCCGGACAAATAGCATAATCATCACTATGTACAATAGCTTTAAAACGATTATCTCAAATATTTCATGCATCAGAATAAATAAAATATAATTTACATTAAATGCTTATTTGTGGGGTCCGCCGGTCCCTTAACATACATGTACTAGGCCGTGCCGACAAATCATCATACCGTGCTAACGTGTGGAATTCAATTTGTCTGCACGGCCTGGTGTGTTATAGGGCCGACGATATCCAAAAATTAGCATCCATTGCCTAATTATAGAACAATTTTCCACAAACCTCTAAGTACCATCTGTCATTGTTTTGCTAGTACATGGAACTTTTAAATTGATTGTTGTGCACATTTTGACATGTTTATCATTATATCAATAACGACAAGAACGTTAGTGTTAAAGTTTTTCTTTCAAGAATAAATTTACACGGACCAAAAAACCCCATGCATATTTACATATTATTTGTGGGGTTACTATATCAGTACTAAAATATTTATATTTTCATCACGCATTTGTTATTACAGACCCTGAAACGTACTACTACACCACACGCTCGCTGCACGCTCGCTACACGCTCGCTAAACGGTTCACACGAAACGCTGAACGGTTTACACGAAACGCTGCACGCTTTGCCCGAACCGCTAAACGATTTACACGAAACGCTGAACGGTTTACACGAAACGATTCTCGCACGAAACGATTTGCTCGCTTTTCACACGCTTTGGACACGCTTTTATCCTGATCGATTCGGGTCCTCTCGGATTTTTACCCTGACTCTGTTAGTAAGAATTAATTTTAAGAAAACACGAAATAATAGAAATACTGATATTAGAAACATATATGTACATAAGTATTGAATTGAGTAATTAAATTAATTTGGTGCTTATATTTAAAGCAAAAAAATATTTATTCACAGAACTAGCGAAACATATTACTTCTATAAATATATTTATTGCTCAACAGAAATATCCATGATTCTTATTAGTCCCGTAAATAATAAAAATTCCAGAGAAAAAAGTTACCGTAACACAATGTTCAATACCAAAATTAAAATCCGTATGATTACAAACTGAAATCGGTTTTTCAGTATTCGGCGGGATTTATTTTTTCTTCTCACATTAATATCTTTATTGGTTTCAGAGAATACGATGTAAAAATACTAACTGTAAATAAACCTGTAATTATTTACATTGATAATTTTGAAAGTTATATAAAATAAAATAAGTCACATAAGTTAGAAAAATGCTATAAAACAACCGATTAATTTTTTTTATGTCGAATAATTCGCGTAAATAAATGTTCCGTACATAATATCACAGAAAAAAAATCAATGGATTAAACAATAAAGAAAGTTGTCATTACTATTTCGGATTTCGGAAAGAACAAAAAATAAAAAAAGATTTAGATTTTTGTCTCAATATTCGTATACATAACCGGCGCCCCGCATAACGGCGAACAATATATCTATCATAATCTATTTGAATTAAGTACCATACATATAGATTCCCAAAATAATTAATTGCATGTGTACATTTAAGAAAAATTTCAGTGTGTTAATTACTTGTTGTTTTCCGTTATCAGTGTTTAAATAATCAAAGTAATAACTTGTAGAATTATTTTTAATCGGGATTCAGAAGAATTTACTTCCCGCATTTCATAGAAATGTACAGTATATTTTCTTTCCATGTTTGCATTTAATTTTGTTCAAATTAATGTTAAATAATCTACATGTATCATTGAAATTGTTTGCATCACCAAATACTGATTCCGACTACCTTGAAGTCATTAAATTTTCATTGGCTATTGACAAAAAAAGAGACGCGTGACCATCCAATGAAAACGAATACACAGAGTTTGATTGACAGGTTCAGCCAGGTGCAGGTCTTACCCGATGTCCGAGGTTATGTGTACTGGTTGTACACAGCCGAATAGTCTCAATAACTAGTCTTCTTTCAATACGCGTACGTTTCCATTGTTTGTTGAAATTAATTCAATTTTGTAAAAAGATAAGTATATCATTTCTTATAGATTTTTTTCACGAGAATATCTCAAAGGAGTTTTGCCAATCACAAACAGTTTAAAGTAATGTTTAACACGAGCGCTATTTTGAAACAATTAAATTGTCAGAGAGTTCCGAATGAAATTTGATAAACGTTTCACACGGTTCTCGCACGCTTTGCCCGAAACGATTTACACGCTTTGCCCGAAACGCTGCACGCTTTGCCCGAAACCCTAAACGGTTTACACGAAACGCTTCACGATTCACACGAAACGCTAAACGGTTTACACGAAACGTTTCTCGCACGAAAGTTGCACGCTTTTTTGGTGTAGTAGTACGTTTCAGGGTCTGTAGTTTTAATTGGGTCGTTTGAAAAAAAAAAACATTGTTCACATCAAATTTGATTAAATCTATCATAAATTATCGTACATTTGTTATGTATCAAAATGAAAATTCTACATAACATTACATACGAGAAACAGATAGCGTGTGTTCATGGATACATGTAAAATATGATCAAAAACCTGTCTGCATTGGGCCAGGATAGCTGTACGAATAAACAATACCTACTAAAAACTACCAGTGACGGTTCGTGTAATTATTATGAAGTCAGTTGCGTTTAACACATAAGGTTTGGAAAACCGTAGCGCATTGTCTCTGAACACACATGGAGTGTGCAGAAAACATAGCACTGCTGTCTTTGTGTCTCTAATTTCTATACAGGTAAAATTGTAGAAATACACTAGCATGCAGTAAAACTTAATAATTAAAACTGATATTTTTTTCTCATATTTTTTGTATTAGATATTCACGATTGCTAAGGTTGTTCACAATTTATAATGATATTAGTTGCTATATTCTAAATTTATAAATTAAACTATAATAATTAGAATGTTGAATGATTTGGATATTGGGTAAAACTGCATTGTGCCTTTGCCTCCTCGTTTTGATTAGATTGGAATACATGCTGCTCCCTATTGACAATGAAGCATTCCAGTACATACAACTTAGCAAGGTCAACAACAGTCATAAAGTTTAGTCCTTAATTTCGATCCAAGGACTGAAATAATTTATTGTCATACAAAGTTATGAATTAAATTCCGGGATTTAAATATCAATTGTTGCTTATTGTCAAAATAAAACACATTCAAAATAATATGCAGACGCAAATGTTTTTATTTCTTTTAAATTGTACACATAATGAATTATATGTACTAAGCATATTTAGATAAAACTATATCAGAAACTGAATTGTTAAAATAGTGAAATTGTCAAGCGTAATTTCACTTCACAGTAAAAATATGAAGTAAAATGTTATTTTTATTAAATCATTTAATATATAAATATAACATATGTTTTACGATATATAGCTTCATAGGATCATACTATAACTTTTTGATTTTGAATGGGATGACAATATAAATTGTATTGCATGATTATAAAAAAGAGACAAAAAAGACGTATGGTAAACCATAATGTTTATTGATATAAAGAGGCATACATACACTATGCCTGAAAATATCAATATCAAACTATTTCCAATTTAGCTTGGGAAGAAAAAGAATAGATATTTATTTATGCCTTTACAAAAACAAATATTATGTAAAATTATTTACTTCTTTCAATCGAAAGGGAGGAACATTTTTATTTAAACTCATAAAGAGTCTACATATACATTATCCGAGTGCTTTGTTGTACCTCAGAATCTGTAAAATACTGATTCGAAGAGTATGGTTTGACTATAATAATTATAATTTGAACGCATTTTTATTCATTGAAAACATGAAAGGACATGGGTAGAACAGTGAATCCTTTCTGAATCTCATTTCGCCAGGAGGAAAAAATTTTCTATATCACAGAATTATCAGTTCTTTCAGAATCTTGAATCTGTTTAGCATCATTGATTTTTTCAGCATTATCATTAACTTTCCATTGTTTTTTTTTTTAATTTGATGCTGTTTGTACACAATTTTATAAGTGATCTAAACAAAAACCAAACTTTAAAATGAAAAAAATATTAATAAGATTTAATGATAAAAATAGTGGAATAACTCATTAGTTTACTTAAATCTAAGTTTGTTCCGTTCGGTTTTCAATATTTGTATTGATAAATATCAACCAAATTTTGTGCTTTTGTCATTACTGATGCTAAATATTTGTATTACCTTACCCAGAAACGGTTTTTGAGGAGATGTTTAAATCACGTCTGAAATAACTATAAATACTTCCTAATTAGGTAGCTAGCTGAAACGTCAAACACAAATGTCGAAAAAATCATAATTGAGTTCATGTAATATTAACGTTATATTTTAATTTATTTTAGGACTTGCGGAGAACTTTACTCTAAGAGAGATCACTAGATTTAAATGAACGACGTGTAATCTAATACCAATATAACATAAACGTTGGAATAAGCAACTGTTTTGCCAAATAATACTTCCAGAAAATTTTACCTCTAAAAATCTTGACTTCCCCTTTCAATCTATTTCCTTCTTCTCGTAAATATTTTAAGAATCTTTTCTGAAGAAAAAGGATACAAATCGGGTATAATAGTTATTTTAAGATATGTTTTAGGTTTCATATCTGGTACAAGTAGATTTTATTTGCTGAATAATGAAATAATACTCAATAAAAAAGTGTATTTCGCTGAAAACATATACCTCCTAACCCCCCTTCCGTAAGGACACACACATATTTGTACACAATACGATAAATTTACTGGTAAAAAATGTTTAAATGTGAAATCAAATTGCATAATCGCTTTGATTCCAGGTTAATACTATACAAATATTGTCTGGGGTTGATCATATTACCCCCCGTTGGGACGAAATATTGCTAGCCGCGAAGCGGAGGGCAATATTTCCGTCCCGAGGGGTAAATATAATCAATGTTAATCAGTTAATAATTGTTTTGTTATATGGAAAACACTACAAAAGTAAAGCCAAATAAAACAATTAATAGTTTATTCCGTACATTTTTTTAAGAGTTTGGTCACACATAGCAATTTGCAATTAAAACACATTTTGTATGCAAATCAATTCTTGAAAAATTATAATCAATCGTAACACTGCAATTAGTAAAGAAGTTTTGAGGACGGGGTTTTGTATTCATAACAGGCTGCTCTAAGACATTCATCAAATATTGGTCATCGATATCGTTCAAAAAAATCCAGCTGTTCGAAATTAGCGGAAGTGTTTTCCATAGCTTCGGTTTTTCTGGTTACAGTTGTAGAACTTTTGATGACACTGCAGTAGACATGTCACGCTTCTTTGAATTATTCAGACGGGATGCGTAGTGTTTGATGCTCAACTCGGATTTATGACCGGATAGTCCTATGATGTGCCGTGCTTCGTATCCACATTCATCCAGGACTGATATACAGGTTGCCCTTATACAGTGATCCACATTCATCCAGGACTGATATACAGGTTGCCATTATACAGTGATTAGTGTACATGTTGCTGAGATTGGCCTCCTGCCTGATTTTTTGCATCATGTTCCCAAGTGTGTTTTTGCCGACCGGTACGTTACAAAACCATACGCTGTCTTCCTCCTCAAAACCCTCGCGTGGTTTCTGCCAGAGCCACTTATTAACGGGATGTAATTTGGCAAAGTATTTTTCAAAACTATTGACAGGACACCTCTCATTTCCCGGCTCTTCATACATTCTCGGCGACTTATCATCGCTGTCGGCCGTGTCACCTCTGTGGTTTTTAGTAAGTCTCGAAATGTTTTGCTTGACAAAACGTTTACCCTGAAATGCAACATTCAAAATTGGTAGGTTGCACAAATAAATATCAAAATTTAAGTAGCAGCATACATTTAGATGTCAATAAGTATCTTTATATGGGCATCAATGCAGATCTGGAAGTCCTTTTTCTCCATTTTTAGTACATTTTCACGGCCTCGGTTGCAGAAAAAAAGCAAGAATTCCAAAAAAAATCCGTTGTTTTGTAGAGTTGAAGGATCGCTTGTAGACAAAACTCCAGTGGAATACATTTTTCCCGGTCTTCCTCAGATATCACATCCTTATGTTTTGTTTCTCCTTTTTGTTCCCGTTTTACGTTCACTAAACACGCCTTAAAAATGTCGTTAGCTGATTTAAATTCCTGATTATATATGATATCAACATCTTTTAATTTTAGAAAATGTCTTTGCATGCAGCCCATATCTGATTGACATAATGGAAGATTTCGAATATAATTCTCAGTTTTTCTTCCTTAGCTCGGCGTAGAATTTCCTCAAAACTGAATTCAGTTTTTCGTTTGAATCATTTTCCAAATCTTCCACTGAAATGTTAATAGCCTTGTCCTCAAGGTAGTCCCTGATGATTTTCACTGCCATAGAAATGACATTGGACGTGTTTTTGCTGTTTCTTCCCTCTAAAAGTTCCTCAATCTCAGCATGCGACGGATTTACGGATCGTGTCATTGTCTGTCCGTTGCAGGTTTGACTTAACGGCTAATCTATTATGAAGTCATCTTGCTTTGGAGTCGCGTAGGTTTAATTACGTCACATCAAACGAATCTACTTATCAGAAGCGATTAATTAAAATAGAGGGAATATTCTCTTGATATTATTCCTAGCCGGTCAATATAAAAAAAATATTGACCGGTCAATATTTTTCGGACGAGTTTATGTTACAATTACATGTATTGACTATTTGTCTAAATAGAGTTATATGGTGAGAATATTCTACTGAATATAACAATTTATTATATCTGTATCCATACCGTTTATCATGGCTTTTAATTTTAATTACTTTTCATTGCTGCATTTCCTTGTGTTTGATACAAGTATTCATAACCTTTGTCTTGGCGTAACGGAATTCTAACAGGAATTGTTCAATGTATTTCTTTGCTTGTGTTTTGATGTAATTAAATGATTCAAACTACACCCTGCTTGCTTTCTATAATAATCATCAAATATACATGTCTTCGTTTGAATGTTGACAAGCTAACCTTTGACTTTTTGATTCATACTTAAATATTTGAAAGCCAACATTAATAACATTCAATTAAGAACTGCAGACGTACCAGGAGTAGTACCAGGATCTTCGATGTGAAAATGATGGCAGATTGTGTCGTGCTATTAAGCCTTGTGACGTTTGTTGGAGCATACAATTTCAGATTTCTTTAGTAAGTTGTAAATCTATCAATATGGCATATGTATGTATTGTAAATTATAATACTATTTAAACACCTTTGGTATACGTAGAATTAGAACTTTTGTTGTTTCCTAATTTATGCAAGTCTTTAATTTGTTTTCGATTTATACCTAAAATAAGATTATTCTTTTTTAAAAGTAAAATTAGTTGTGGGAACAATAATGAATACAAATATGAAAACATATGAAGACAGTAGTTAATTTTGCCTGCTAAACTTTACCTAAAAAGACGAAAAACCCACAAAAGACAGATACATCATTGAAAAGAATTCAAAAAGATGTGAGATTAAAAAAAAAACGAACATGATATTTTTCACATTTTTTTCCCTGTAAAAGTCTGAAAATGACACTGTGTACACATTCTTACACTCAGTTAACATTTAGCCTTTACATATTTAATACTCATATTTTGAGATTGCTTTGTACATTATGCTAATTTTTCATTATTTTAATTTGATATAAAATTCAATAATTATTTTTCCCCAGTGATATTAAGTACAATGCTGCAACAAAGAGGTGTTTAAATGGATATACTGGGAGCTATTGTAGACAAAAATGCCCGTATCCTCATTATGGTGCCAGATGCCAAAAGAGATGTCAATGCAGTAGACATATATGTAGTAATATAAACGGATGTGCACATCAAAGTAAAAATATGTTCAGATAAAACAAAAAATCGAGTTAGAACACAAACATATTTGAATCTATTATGTAATTTTTGTCACATATCTTCTATATATTGACATTTGGATTTGTATATCTATAAAACTTATAACAAAAATTGCAGAGCAACTGAAGTATTGTTTATCACATTTTGACAATGACACTTGTTTGATATTGTAGCACAAAATCAGAAACAAAACATTTACCCAATTTTAAACAATTTGACCAGCCTACGTACTTCTACGTCTTTCAAAATAACAACTAATATATTTCAACCTACTACAAGTGACTATATGAATCCGTTACCTGATTTGCGGACAGATTTAAAGGGCAAGTATATCTTTTAAAGCATTATGAAGTATGATTTTAATTATCACGTCAGTTGCATCACTATTCAAGAGTCGCATAATAAAGACAATTTTGGGGAAACAATCTGATTGAAAAAATATTTAGTTAATTCTTGTATTTAGTTATCAGCAGCACCCTCCTTACAACATCTCCAATTCAACAAACTGACCTAGATAAAGAGACCACAAGAACAGGTTGTCATTTTCAGTGATTTAGTAAAATGATATAAATGATTTTATAATAATGTTTAGATGATCATTTTATTTCATTTTAAATTGAAGAAAAACTTATTAAGTAATTGTTATATAGATTAACTTTGTATGTGTATCTATGTTCTCAATTATATGTTTGATTAAAAAAAACATGTTTTTTTCTTTGTACAGATATAAAACAAATGGCATCAGAAGATTTTCCAAACATCTCAAAAAACAAGTTTTTGATCAAAGGTAAATTGAATTATGTATAAGGTCAAACAGTTTAAATACGGACTTACATGCAACAGCAAGGCTTAAAATACGAGGGATAAAATATATAACTTGCAGCATGGCTATTACAGCAAAATGTTATCGCCATTGAAAATATTTCTAAAAAACTTTTTTTTGTAGATAAAGATACTTTTAAAAATATCTATCTATCTATCTATCTATCTATCTATCTATCTATCTATCTATCTATCTATCTATCTATCTATCTATCTATCTATCTATCTATCTATCTATCTAATTTTGGCTTTTTTAAATTCCATATTCATCCATGTTTTGAAAAATGTAAGACTGTAACAATGTAAATGGTTAACAAAATTAATAGAATGACTGCTTTGTGTGCAAATCAACATGATAGATTGAAACTACTTTTCGATGACCAAATTTTCTAAACATTTTCGTTTTAACTAAAAAAGGTTGATATAGTGTTAATATATATTCACCAAACCTGATCAGTATAACTTAATTTATACAATATGTCAGTGATACAACGTGACTGTAAATAGCCGAACAGAACTTTTTGAAATTAAAGTTTTATCCAAATTTCAATCATCAATATTATTTTACGACAAAAGAAACCACAAGGTGTGTAGATCGATTCGTCCTGCTTCATGAGGCAAGTTTTAGTTTTTTTTAAACATTAAAATACTATTTAATATTTTTTTAATCTAATTGACATGGGGTAAATTCATGCTTTACAAACTGTACATCTTTATCTGTGGAAGAAAAGCACTATTTTACAGTATGATTGTTTCGGAGGAACTTCACAAAACACATTACACACAATTATTGCGTCATACTATAGTCAGTACTGTTCATTAAAGTCTCCCTCTGCAGAACTGTTCTTTCACATCACAAACATAGCTGCACATTATCATTGTCAACCTTTTATTATCAAAACTTGTGTTAATTATAGGCACACACCAATGGTTAACTATAACTTGGCAAAGACCATATGATGTTTCAACCAGTAGAGTTGATATAAGCACATTGTTGACGATTAAGTCGGACAGTTATGTGTGTTCGGTTGATGTATAATTTATTAATTCGGTATTGAATAAGTATAAATTAGAATAGATCGGTCGTGAAACTACGCTATAAAACATAAGGACTATTAATTAATCTCTAAGCATATGTGCTCTTAATGAATCTGGAATGAAGAACTTAATTAAATTTCTTTCATATCGACAGTACAGCCTAATACACTTATAAACTAAATAAAAATTGGTCCTTATCGCTTAAAGTGCATCGTTGTAAATACTTTTCAAAATCTGTTTTAGAAAGCTCCGGAAACTTATTAAAATCATTGAAAATGACTCTTGAGAGCAAATTAGAAGATTGATTTCCTCTTTGGGTTTGAAGAACAATTTCCTGGTACTTCAAACAAATTTAAAAAAAACTAAAAGAAGGAAATGCCTTCAACGAAATATTATCTTTTTAAAAATATATATATATATATATATATATATATATTTCGATTGTAAAACAAATTTTTTAATCGACAAGACAAGCTTTGTTTTTAAAATGCAAATTTTATGAACTGTTACTTTAGTTTCCAATGACCAAATAAAGTTTGTTTAACATGCTTGTCTCGGTAATGATAGAAAAAAATGTGGTAAATTATATTCATATTTAATAATCATGTCCCTGTTTGTTTAGACACCTTTTTTTTTTACATTTCCTTTGCTACAAAATATTCATTTATTGGTATATTGGATTGCTTGATCTCAGGTGTGTTCAGCAAATTAAAGCGGGTGCTCTCGAGCGTTCGCAAAATATTTCAATGTCTTTAATGCAAGTTTTGGCGAGCGCTCATGAGAATTTGCTCTGCTGAGAAGCCACAATTATTGATTCTTTTTACTAAAATTGTATGAATGATAACGCTATTTTATTGATATCAGTTTAAATATCATTTAAACAGGCCTAACAAGGTAAATGAAATTACAACATTATGAGAACCAAAAGAGATTATAAAAGTTTCTTACGGTTTATCGATATTGGTCATGTGATATTTCGGAATTGTTTCTATTTCGCATTCATTACATACTCTTTATTCTGTTTTATTTGATAACATTTCAAAAACTAAAGTTCTAATCATTGTTTGTTCCTTTCAATCTTTTCATACTATCTGTCAAATAATATAGTTTTTCTTTGGTTTGGAAAATTAACTTTTGCCAGGAGAGTAAAAAAACCCTTCAATTAGGATAATGACAAATGATATAGGATGATGTGAAATTTGGTGAACAGTTTGTATAAAACGCTCTTAGGAAAAAAACACTACTTAATTTCATGAATAATTCACTGCCTGCAGAATCATCTGGCAACTCTCTGGAAATATTGGGAAAAAAATGATAATATATCAAAAACCTTCAGTAACACAAAACATAAGGGGGACCCGAGTCCATCTTGTGTATTTGATAATAATAAAAATGTAAACAATTCTTGAACTGGCTTGTTTCTGCCCAATACTGACAAACACAGATTCCAAAAGATAAAAAAAGCAAATATGATGTTTTACATGACATTTACATTTTGTATGCAGATTACGCAAACAAATGCAGGAACAGGGCCTTTTAAATCAATAAGAGCAGCCGTAGAATTGTTTCTAAAAATATCTTTGTAGAGATGAGAACAATAAAAACCTTTCATATTTTTTTTAGACATTTAAATCTTTAAAATAAATCTGCAGCTACGCAGTTCTACAGCTGTTCTAAGTAATTAAAAAGGCTATGTTATGTTCTTAAATCTACAAGATCGTTGTACATCCCGATTAAAACGTGCAAATGTAACGTACGAGAACACGTACGCGTTCCAAACGTTATCACACTAAAACATTTTAGTAACGCGCTATACCGGATCTGTGTGTAGCAGGCGTCACATAGGAAGGAATTTGGAATTTAAGGTAAACAAGATAACAATGTTACTTAAAAGAAATGATAAAAGAGAATAAAAAACCTGCCTCTGATTGCTTATGAGTAGTTGAGGGTGATGAATGCATGCTACTAAGATTTCTAAAGAAGTTTGAACAATTTCTCTTCTTCTAAACCATATTTTTAGAATACGTTGACCACAATAACCATTTCAGCACAGAAGTTCCACTTTACTTGCTGGATGAATGGCAATCGAATTTGTATGAATTCCTCATCTTAGAATCCACAAAACACACACACGTTTGTCAGCTGGTGCCAGACGGACCAATTTTGAGGTTTTTTTCAGCACTGAGCGATGACCAGTGTAAAGTATACAATTATTGCTGTTTTTGAGGACAATACGATGGTTTAGCTACCCAAGAAGAACACTATTCACCGAGCCGGATGTAAATAAACAACAATAATTATTATTTTCATAATATGATCAGCGACGAATTGACGCAGACATATCAAAGAAAGTGTTATCAAGCGAAGATCGTAGTTTGAAGTCAATACCGAACAAAAATTGAGAAAGAGGATATTATTGTGGGCGATATATTTTAGTCCAATGTGGAAAAAATCAAATGTTATATTGGCCTTCTAGGTCACGTGCAGGTGAATATAACGTTCTGTTTTTCTGGATAATTGGATATGAGTCAATCAGAGAGCTAGGAATGAACCAATCATATAACAAGAAGAACTATTTGAATGCTTGTGTAAGACAACGAGCATTTAAAAATAATTAAATAATTGTTACTTTCATTATCGCAGAAATAAGAGTTGCTGTTAAAAAAACCCAAATTGTTTCTTAGTTTTATGAAATGTGATATTCAACGTATGGTACATACGATTTGCTTACCCAAGAAGACAAGCAGATTTAGTTTCTGTATTTGACAGGATCAAACCTGAACTCATTATCCATAGTGATCATACACGAGACGCTTCAAAAACCAGTGAGTGTATTATGTTATAATTTTAATTAGATTAAAGCTGACATGAACTCATAAAAGCATTTGGTCGCCATATTAGTTTCGATCGCTCCTCTACTACCACTGGGGTATATATATATCGGTTGAGAAAGTTACGGTCGGTTGCTTTCCGATCGAGGCATTCAGGTTGCACGGACTTCTAAATGCATGAACTACACATTGTAGTATAATGTTTGTAGTAAAGAATAAAGAAAACAACAATCAGTGAAATACAAAATATGTTTATTCTGTGAAAGGATTTTCCAGATATCTTTATTATGTTGCACATACAGTGCTGCCTCACTATGCATTCACATCGAACACGTGTGCCGTTCATACAGAGTGAATAACGTCTGCGTCTTTTTGAAAACCCCGGTGGCACTACATCGAACACAGTAGATAAATGATAGTAAATCCAAGAAAATGACAATGTAACATCGTTTTAATCCGTTCCACCGTTTCTAAAATCCATGCGATCATTGACATTGCTCGATCTGCCACAGTGTGTTGTTTGCGCATGTGCGATGTTATAACATACACAGGAAAACGGTCCACAATTATCGAGGAATTTTATAAGTATCTGCGTCTGGATTTCAGTCTGTTTTGTTTCATCGTGTATTGGATATATCTTGCCAGTGCAGTGGTTGTCATTTTATTTTTCTTCACGTCTTTTCGTCCAAGGCAACGTGTTCGGGTGCATGAAATACCTGAATGCAGTGAAGCATGAATAGTGCTTTCAGCTTATATAGGGGGTGTGTAGCGATGAGCAGAACAATAGAAATCGACAACTAATATGGCGGTTGTCGGAGATAAAAGGGAAATAATGCGTATTTATGAATTCATGTCAGCTTTAATGTAGATATATATGTACATCATGCTTTTGTATGTACTTATCTTGGTGTTGCGATATCATTAAATTTGTCTGAAATGCGTGAACATACAACAATATTTAATTGATTAAAAAAGTTTTTGAACGTTTTTCATAAACACTCTTTTTCCATATGTATCAATTGTTTTCGGTCTTATTCTTATGAATGGACGATGAAAACATACTGACTTTCAAAACTTTCAACTGTAAGATAAGGACATCTCTACTTTTTTAAAGAGAATATAATTATTATTATCAATTATTTCATTAACAGTTTTACATGTGAAAAAAAACCCACAAATTAGTTCAGCATGCATATCAAATGACAAGACACATACTCATGGTTAAGTTCTCATAATTTTATTTGAAACAATATAAATATTAAAACCATTCTAATCGTAAAACATTTGAATAAAAGTAGTACAACAAACATCCTCTGGCTCTTGACTTTAATTTTCATATTAAAAGACAGAATTAAAACTGTTGACTCACTTGTACATATTATACAGTTGCTAAAGCCTGGCTCCTATTGCCATTGCCACAAAAGCTATATAATTAATTTTGCAAATTATTTCCGTCAGAGTTTGAGGGCATTCAATGAAGTAATGGACCACGGGCTTACGTTAATATAAGAGTTTTTTGGTTTCAACTATATTGATTTTTTCATATGAACATCTTTATGCATCTCCCACTGTCTCTAGTATAAAATCCAGGTCAACACCATACGTTGAGATACTTGGAACATGCAGTGATGCAAAACGTCGATGCAAACTTCAAATGTATTTGTTATCAAAACTACACGATAAAGGTAAAGATAACAACAATAAACCTTATTACATATATAGGTAAGCAAAAACCTGCATGTTTTGATGTTTCTTAACATTACATAAGTATATTACATACTTTTTCATCAGCCGGTACATACACAATACTGTTCTTTTTTCTCCCCTTTGAGCGCAGAGATAGTTTATTGATTTGAAAAGCAGGTTACGCGCATCTGTGACATCTACGCAGGTGCTGGCTATGCATAAGTTTACTTGTTAAATACAACAAAGCTATACAACATATTAGTGATTGACTTGTATACTTTTTTAATATATAGAATATATTATCCATATGGTTTACGAAATGCCAGAGCAATTGATAGCAGATTCGGCAGACAACTGCCGGAAAATCTGGAATAGAAAAGAGGAATAATCAATTGACAATCTTGTTATATTTTGATAGAGTACATGTATATCAAAAGAAATATATCATCAAAATTGGCAATATAGGTTATCGTGTTGGATATCTGTTTGATACATTTTTATATTTTATTTGTAAGCGGCTATAAACAAAAATATGTCTGTCTAGTAGAAAAAAGTTCAACAGTTGCTGCCTTGAATTTTGCAACAAGCGTTATATATTCAATCCCAATTTCTTCAACTCGCAGCAAAGTATTTCATGAAAATTCATGCGCATTGTATGTATCCAAAATGCATAGTCTTGTTTCTAAAACAAGATATTAATAAGAAAACTAAAAAAAGATAGACAATTCTCTCGAAATTAAAATAAAAGAAACAAAATGCCAACACTTTTAACAAAACGTGGCTCTTTTTGTAACTATTTGGTATATCGGAAGCTTTTACTTTGACGCTGTTTGGTTTTTTGTTTACTTTTGAAGTTGTGCTATTTATAGTAGCATTGGCGATTTGCCTGCCTACAGCCAGGACTCTGCTTTCAGCAGAGCCAGGCTAAAAATGGTGTGCTATGGCCAATGGTTACTTTTTTTTAATTAAATTTAATAAGGATTTAATTATAACTTCAACAAACTAAATATTTGAAGATAACAACTTAATTTTTTTTTTGATAGTTTTTGTACAATTTTCTGTAAAGTAGCAAATCAGAGCGTTCATAATGTTCAGATCATATTGGTTATATGACATATTTTGGTGTTAACATTAGCAGTCCTGGAAATTTATACTCAATAAAACGTATCATAATAAGCCCGTAAGAACAATTATGCAAAATAATAACAAGCTCTGAGGACAAGCAAGTCCACTATTTAAAACTATTGCAATGTATAGCTTGTACATCAGGTCTCATTATATTGATTGCCAAAAAAATTATACCGTCCAGATGATGATGATGATCCCTTTGGACCAGCTGTGATTTTGTTTGCACGTTTTCTGTATACTAAATCGTAGCAGGATTGATCTGTCGAAACAAAAATAAAATAAGAAATCCATACAGAAAAAATGTATTAGTTTTTTTTTCTTTCCCAATCACCTGCCATGTTCCTTAAAACGATATTTTGAATAATTATTTATACTTTTAAATCATTTGAATCAATTTTTTTAAAAATTAAGGAATCACAATTTACACTGATAAGCTTCGGCTGAATTATACAAAGCTGGGCACGGTGGATGACGTTGTTGACAATCTAGATCGTAGTTGTCTTGTACCAATCCCCCCGCAGCATCGTATTCTGCACAATAACCTAGCATTCAAAATTAATTGTAAATATTTATCAAATAAAACGATAATCAGTTGTGTATGGTTATTCAAAAATATTAGGAAGGCATCTGTATTTATTTTTATTTGATAACAAAGTACTTGTTATTACCAAAGATCGAGCGATTCAGTGCACAAACTTCGATAGTGGCATTTCCCCAAGAGTTTATAAGACAGTGGTATTGGAATATGTATTGTTGATTATTTAATCCAATTAACTGTGAACACTCCTGTTCAATTGATTCGCAGTTCTTTTGCTTTGCCGCCATTTTCCACGATTCCGCGTCCAAAGGGCACTGATCAACGTACTTTTCTGTGAGTGTTGAAATTTGACATCCTGTGAATGGGCATACCTAAATTAAAAGATACATTAAATAGTATATTATATACTAACTACAAAAGATTTCAAAATAAGTGAAATGAATTTTTCATACTGAGTTTGTAGCTTTTAATATACAAACAAATCATAAAAACAGAGCTGCTGCTGCAATAATAAGTTGATTATGTCAATATTAGAAATGTTGCCCATTTTAGAAGGAAATTTAGTTCTGCAGAGGACGGTTCGATTCCAAATCTTGACAAAATCTACTTCAACGTATTTCAAGAAAAGTCTACAAAGAAAGACGAAACCACTTAATTGCACGGTATGTCCTTAGAGGACCACTGCTAAAATACACGATATACTATAAACAGGGAAATATCGGCCATATTTTATTTTTCGCGTATTTTGCTTTCATTGTCAGCGTAAGCAAGTGTAGAATTGCGAAAATAACCCGTAGTCTTATAGGAATCACTACAGGATGGCATGGGATTAGATGTAGAAAATAAACAGTATTTAGAACTTCTCTGAAATACACTGTATACATGCATGTGCCATAATTGATTACAAATTAACACGGATTATTAATAACATCATAAGAGGACTGGATTATCATGGTCATTTTGGGCTATGTTGGCTAGATAGACGAAGAACTCTATATAAATATATAGGTTAGTGATCAAATATTTAGATTGATTTAGATTTTTTTTACACAATAATACTTTATGACCTAAATCATATTGTATTACTTACAATTTTATGGCAAATCTGATATTTAAAAAAAATGGTTTACCATTTAGCAACCTTATCATGTTTAGTAATAATCAAAGTACGTAACAGAAAATTTTAAATTAATATCATTGAAAAATGGCAAGATCATTGTAAAGCATTGTGGTTTGACACTGCTTTATTTTTTGTTATGAATACACATAGTATATGTATATATTACTAATTAGAAAATGAAAAATGAAAATAAACATACATTTAGAGAGCTGACAATGTATATGATGTATACAATAAACATGCTCACTTCAATCCAATGTAAACTATTTGACAACTGTTCATTTTATAAGTTGTTCATGAGTTCATTCTAGCATGATGTTGACTATATTTTTTTGCCGTATAACCTTACTGAAAATATTGCTATACAAAGGCTGCAACATGTACATGTATGAGTATACAGAAATTGACTAGATAATTGTTACATAAGTGAGATGATAATACCGACAACAAGTCGTACATAAAATATTCGATTGACTACGTAAGACGCGGGTAACAATGCGGACCCTAACTCTGTTGCTAACATCCGTTACTAAATTTATACTATGGTACAAATCAATGAAATCACGTTATGCATAATTAAACACATTTAAGAAATGGCTACACCATTATGACACTCGGAATATAACACAGATCAAAGAAAAAACAGTATTAATGCAAGACTTACTCTATCTGTGACTATAATGGCACAAAAAATATGATAATTAAAGTAGGCCCATGCCGTGTAAGTACACTACATATTCCGGAAATGCTACTAAAATGCAAAATGGTAACGGATTCAATCAAGAATTGAAATTTCAGATATATAAAGGGGAACAACTCTACGTTGTAACAATACACTCCCCGTCTCATTTTATCACCCTAAAAAACCTTACATTGCAAAAAAAAAAACAAAAAAAAAAAACAAGAGGCCCATGGGCCACATCGCTCACCTGAGGAACATAGTCATATCACATGTTGAGTATTGCAGTTCTCAAAAAGATCCTTAACAATTGTTTATATATGGGATATAAAGCTACATCAAACTCTGAACCTTCTTGTGAGGCCGAAGAATTTTACTGGAGCCAAAGTCTTAACAATTATAAAGAATCATCTGGCTGATTAGATTCAAAGAGAAGAAGATTTTTAAAGATTTACTCTATTTTACAATCCTATGTAAAACTTCGACCCCCTATTGTGGCCCCACCCTACCCCCAGGGGTCATGATTTTCACAACTTGAAATCTACACTTCTTGAGGATGCTTCCACACAAGTTTCAGCTTTATTGGCTGATTAGTTTCTAAGAATAAGATTTTTATAGATTTACTCTATATATTCCTATGTAAAACTTCGAGCCCCCATTGTGGCCCCACCCTACCCCCGGGGGTCATGATTTTCACATTTTAGAATTTACACTACCTGAAGATGCTTCCACACAAGTTTCAGCTTTCCTGGCTGATTAGTTTCTGAGAAGAAGATTTTTAAAGATTTACTCTATATATTCCTATGTAAAACTTCGACCCCCTATTGTTGCCCCACCCTACCCCCAGGGGTCACGATTTTCACAACTTTAAATCTACACTTCTTGAGGATGCTTCCACACAAGTTTCGGCTTTACTGGCTGATTAGTTTCTTAGAAGAAGATTTTTTTAAAGATTTACTTTATATATTCCTATGTAAAATTTCGAGCCCCAATTTTGTGGCCCCACCCTACACTCGGGGGTTATGATTTTCACAACTTTGAATCTACACTACCTGAGGATGCTTCCACACAAGTTTCAGCTTTCCTGGCTGGTTAGTTTCTGAGTAGAAGATTTTTAAAGATTTACTCTATATATTCCTATGTAAAACTTCGACCCCCTATTGTTGCCCCACCCTACCCTCGGGGGTCATGATTTTCACAACTTTGAATCTACACTACCTGAAGATGCTTCCACACAAGTTTCAGCTTTCCTGGCTGATTAGTTTCTAAGTAGAAGATTTTTAAAGATTTACTCTATATATTCCTATGTAAAACTTCGACCCCCCTATTGTGGCCCCACCCTACCACCGGGTGTCATGAATTTCACATTTTTGAATCTACACTACCTGAGGATGCTTCAACACAAGTTTCACCTTTGCTGGCTGATTAGTTTCTGAGAAGAAGATTTTAAAAGATTTACTCTATATATTCCTATGTAAAACTTCGACCCCCTATTGTGGCCCCACCCTACCCCCGGGGTCATTAATTTCACAACTTTGAATATACACTACCTGAGGATGCTTCCACACAAGTTTCAGCTTTCCTGGATTTCTGGTTCTTGAGAAGAAGATTTTTGAAAATTTCTCTTTAGTTTCTAATTATCTCCCGTTGAAAACGGGTGTGGCCCTTAATTTTCACAACGTTGAATTCTCTTTGCCTAAGGATGATTTGTGCCAAGTTTGGTTGAAATTGGCCCCGTAGTTCTTGAGAAGATGTTGAAAATGTGAAAATTTAACGGACAGACGGACAGACGGACGGACAGACGGACGACAGACAAAATGTGATCAGAATAGCTCACTTGAGCTTTCAGCTCAGGTGAGCTAAAAAAAACAACCCACAGTAAACACTACTTGTATGTAGCAAACACATGTATGAACTGAACATTATTTCACACACACAAAAAAACAAGTTCATGTTATATATGTTCACAATGTCAGCGATGAAATCACTTCCGTGCCCGGTCTGATGAAAAAATGACAATAACTAACCGTTAACCATCTCAAAAATCCATAAAACGAAATACAAGGCAATTCAGACGTGGTTGCAAGGTAGAAAAGTACTCACTTTTCCAGCGCTTCAAGAAAGTATTCGCCATGACCTGGACAATTTTTAATTGACTGCGGTATATGCCTTTCTCAACAAGTTCTTTAAATTCAGTAGGTACTTCCTGAGTCTTAAATGTCAACATCATCTGCGATGATAGGATGAATAGTGCTTCAACATCACTGGATACAGGTACTAATTGTCTTGAATTCATTATAGCCATGACCTCTGTCATAAAAGTCGTCAACACCTTATTTGTCAGCTTTCCATGTTTTGTATTCGTAAGTATTGCGTCAAGAATACGACGCGCAATGCCAATCATCCTTTTCCAGCTGCTAAAATTTGATGCATGCGGAGGATTAAACTTCCAGATAATGCGCTTGTCCTCCAGAAATGCCTTCATTCTGCTGTCTTCAACATTCGCTCTGTTAATGTTTAACTCTGAGGCAGCCCCTACAAAGTTTGTCCCTCTATCTGATCTAAATTCCGAAGCTGCACCACATATTGCCACGTCCGTCTTATAGAGTTAACGAATGAGGAAGATGTCATTCTTTCAATGACCACGATGTGGACCACTCTACTGAACAGACAAGTGAATAACACAGCCCAGCGATTCGAATTTGCACTGCCCCTCTTGTGCGTCTTGTGATGATAGTCCAGGGTCCAAACACAGGTTTACAAAGGTAAAGGGTGGTGACTTTGGGAGCCGGTCTTTGGGAAGATCTGCGCCATCTTATGAATAATTGGCATTCTTCTTATCTTGCATGTAACAATGATGAATGATAGATGACACTAAGCGTTTCCCTCCAGTTATCCATAGTCCTTCACCTTCACCTCTTATAGCACCTTTGATAAGATAACGTCCTTGACGGTTAATTTTCTCATGACGATGGCGAACTAAAGGCCGAGCGATATGACTCTGGCCAGGTATCAGGGTAGGTGTCCTTTCGCAGACAGGTAAGTAACACAAATTGATACGACCGCAAACTCACAGCAAGCCATCATTTAGGTATTGAGACAGAGCCACAACTGTGCTGTCACTTGGCAGTGGTCTACCGGCATGTAATACATTTATTTCTTACTAATAAAATTGTTGTTGAACCTCTTTGATGAACAACAATTCTGAATCTAGACGAGATATTTCATCTCCTTTCTTTCAGTACCTTCTCTTGATCAGTGTTATGGCACGCACTAGACTCAACCAACTCCCAAAGCGATTGAAGCCTAAAGTTTACTTGGTTTATATGGTCTTTAAAGTCACACTCTCCGGTCGTATCTCTGTATCTTGCTCTGGATATACCAATGATAACTTCTCATTATTGGGATTTTTTAAACTTTCTCTGAGGAAGTCTGGTCCATTTAATTATAAGCTATCGCAAAGTTGTTGGCAAATGTCCACGAGTTCCCTAGTCAGCAGGGTTTTCTTCTGTAGCTAAATAATTCCACTGAAGTGGAGAGGAACTCTTCCGTATCCTGGATACACGGTTGCAAACATAAACATAAAACCGTCTGCGTTCATTTTATAAATACCCCAGTACCACTTTGATGTCAGAGTAATACTTGATGTCCTTTAAAGGAAGGTCGAGATCCTTATATAGCATCTCCCCAAGCTGCGCTAGGACTGCCACACAAAGCTCCAATTTTGAATCTTATGTCCACTTTTTGGCGCAACTTTATATTTTCCAAATACAAAACCTACGGATATCTTCTCCAAAGTCACAACCCTTAGGAAGACACAGGTTAGGCACTCACTGCCTTTTCAGAGGGATCGAACAAGTTGTGAGTGTCTTGTGGACGTACATTTGATATGATACGGAGAGTAGCCACCGATGAATATGTACACCATCAAGCAGTGTTTTAAACATGTCAAAAAATTGTCAGCCCTGTTTAAATTCAACCAAATCAAAGAATAAAGTTGTCATTTGTTTATTTTTTTTTCCCATTTGCAAGTAAAACATTCAAAAATCTGTTTTTCGATTTTGTTTTGTCATAAACTTGTTGTTTCGGTTGTTCTGCTATCGTCCACCAATCTCAACGAGATTCGTCGAGACTAAGAATTTTCACGGACGTCTCTTCCGAATCTCTGCATGTGGAAATGAATTGGAATATAAATAAGTTCATATTTTGTGGGATTAAAACCATTTAATGGAATCTTTTTGTGCTGTGTTTACAGCTGTTTTCTTACCTAAACATTGAGTTTGTTAACAGAGTCTTTACGTCAAAAACCGATCAAAAAGTTAGAACAATTTGAACAGTTAGTACTGGTTTTGCACGCTCCTTGGTAATCAAAACTAGGATCACACCGGATACGGCTCATTTCACAAATTATACAAGGTAGGTAAACGGTGGATATGTCACTCCTTTTTGAAAATTTAATTGGTTGCACGTGTCAATTTCTCCTGCAAGTTAATTTGGAACAATTGGGCGCATGCCAGTGGACAAATCTAGATATGCAAATGATCTGTTGAGGGTAAGATCCTACATCTGCAGTTCACTTAATAAGTATGCCAAATCGAATAGTTGCTTACTGTCATTACAGGTCAATTTTGGTAATTCTGACAATCTTGCTTTTATAGCTTTTATCTGGGCTTCCACACCGGTCATCAAAGCGACTCCTCCAACTTCTCCAATGCTTTCAGTTGGTTGTTGAGATTAGCAGTACGTATGCCCACGGCATGTTTTCTAGAGTAAGGTCCCAGGTAGTGGATCAGTAAATTCAGTTCCTCTCTTAGATTTGGGTTCAGTTCTTGAGTAACAACCTTAAAGCTATCCTTCTTTGACTGATACGTCTCAAGACGTTTATCAAAAGTGACCAATGACCAATGCAGAAGATTTTCCTGATTCATGCTGTTGGCAAATTCACTGGGTATTGCAGGTTGTGATGCTTCCGGCTGTGAAGTTTTTGATGGTATAGGTTGTGATGGTTGCAATGATACCAGTTGTGATGATTTCACTTGTGATAGTTTTGGCTGTGCAGGACTACTATGGTTTGCTGGCTGAAAAGTTGGAACATATGCATTTAACGAGCTTGTGATCAATAGTCGAGTTGTCTCTGTGGATAGAATAACTTGATCTTCACGCTTTGTATATACCCTAGTAGTTGCGCTGATCTTGGTGTCAATACACTGTTGTACATTGACTACAGCATGAACACTTCCTGTTTGTGTGTCAGTATTGTCAGTGCGCCGTTGTACATTGACCACAGGAGGAACACTTCATGTCTGTGTGTCAGTATTGTCAGTGCGCCGTTGTACATTGACCACAGGAGGAACACTTCATGTCTGTTTTTCAGTATTGTCAGTGCGCCGTTGTACATTGACCACAGGAGGAACACTTCATGTCTGTGTGTCAGTATTGTCAGTGCGCCGTTGTACATTGACCACAGGAGGAACACTTCCTGTTTGTGTGTTAGTTTTGTCAGTGCGCCGTTGTACATTGACCATAGGAGGAACACTTCCTGTTTGTGTGTCAGTATTGTCAGTGCGCCGTTGTACATTGACCACAGGAGGAACACTTCCTGTTTGTGTGTTAGTAATGTCAGTGCGCCGTTGTACATTGACCAGAGGAGGAACACTTCCTGTCTGTGTGTCAATATTGTCAGTGCGCCGTTGTACATTGACCACAGGAGGAACACTTCATGTCTGTGTGTCAGTATTGTCAGTGCGCCGTTGTACATTGACCATAGGATGAACACTTCCTGTTTGTGTGTCAGTATTGTCAGTGCACTGTTGTACATTGACCACAGGGGGAACACTTCATGTCTGTGTGTCAGTATTGTCAGTGCGCCGTTGTACATTGACCACAGGAGGAACACTTCCTGTTTGTGTGTCAGTATTGTCAAGGCGCTCTTGTATATTTAACGCCGGAGGAACACTTTCTGTTTGTGTGTCAGTATTTTCCTCATTTTCTATATGTTGAGAACAAAAGTATTTAGTGAGAATATCATTGTTGTTGTTATCATCACAAACGGAGTCCTCATCCTTGAGATCTAATTTCTCTTTCAATACAAGGTACTTGGCGTCAGCTACGGCAGTTTTTTTCTGACTGAAAGACGTCCAACTTTGCCTTTAACATAGCTTGTTATTGGTTTATCATAGCTTCCTGTTCTGCAAACATAAGTGTCACTTTGGTTTACTTCGCGCTTAGCTCGTTGTCTTCCGAGGAGAGATGTCACACTCGATGACGTGATTAAAGATCTTGCAGATTTAAAGTTGTTGGATTTAGTTTTTAGTTCTCGAAATCTGTGAACACTATCCATTTTCTTAACGAATCGTTCTACACGCTGAGCATATGTGGCTTAAATGAGCTTAAGACTAGCCGTCGTCTTTCTTGTTTCCAATGAGAGAGTTCAGGTAATCGGAACTTAAATTATCATACGTCTTATAGACTTCAAATAAACGTTTTGATAGTAGTTCAATATATGTTTCCTCACACATAGTTGTGTTAGGTAAACTGTCAAGATCTTTTCCAACTCTTGTTTGCTGACAGATGGTCTACTCGAGACTGATGATACATCAATACATCAATCCTTTTTCGGACAAGGTTCTGTGTTCTCTCGTTGTCACCCCTTCACGTGTCTGTAAGCGCTTGCTGTAACTCCATATTCTCAGGCTGTGGAGCGGACACGGTAGGTGTTAAGTCGTCCTATGTTGACTGTGGCATTATGCTAGCTAAATTACACCAGACTTCTTACTGTGAAGCCTTGTGGTATGACAATACTCATAGGTTTTTTTTTTATAAACTAGTAGTAAGAATCTGAAAAAGAAAAATAACATACTTTTAGAGAGCTGACAATGTATATGATGTATACAATAAACATGCTTACTTCAATCCAATGTAATCTATTTTACAACTGTTCATTTTATAAGTATTAATTATTTATGAGATATATTGAGCATGAGGTTGAGTATATTGTTTGCTGTACAACCTTACTGAAAATATTGTTATACAAAGGCTGTAATTGTTACATGATTTAGATGATACCGGGTTATGATACTGACAACAAGTCGTACATAAAATATTCGCAGGAAAACAATGTGAACGCCTACTCTGTTGCTAACATCCGTTACTAAATTTAGACTATGGTAGAAATCAACGAAATCACGTTATGCATAATTAAACACATTTAAGAAATGGCTACACCATTATGACACTCGGGATATAACACAGATCAAAGAAATACAGTATTAATGCAAGACTTACTCTATGCGGGACTATAACAGCACAAAAAATATGATAATTAAACTAGGCCCATGCCATGTAAGTACACTAAATATTCCGGAAATACTATTAAAATGCAAAATGGTAATGGATTCAATCCGAAATTGAAATTTCTGAAAAATAAAAACAACTATATGTAGTAAGAATACAGTCATTGAGTTTGTTTTCTACGCGGGTACGTGCCAAAGTGGTTTTGCGTTATTTGTCTTAAAGTTCTCAAAATAAAACCACGCGTAACCTCTAAGAAAACGTGTTTTGTACATCATTTTGAGGTTTAATTACAAAATAATTAAAAACAAAATTAAAACAGTGTAATTAAACATTTCTTCTAGTTAAAAAAATCCTTCAAAAAATTACGCACATAGACGTTTTTCTTACTTTTAAAACGATAATTAAAGCGGATTCGAATGCTGATGATTTGTACGTTTTTTAAAGTCTACCCTATGTAGGTGGTTAAAAATAACTTGAGCCTATACACCACACACTGTATAACTGTGACGTCCTTTCAAGAAATATGTGCACGTTAAATAATGATGAATAACGTCTTTTAGCATGCTATCTTATGTCAAGGTCCGCTACTACATGTACATGCACTTAGTCTACATAAAGTATGTATTAATGACGTATGTGAGACTCTAATAGATTTAGTGATTGTGACGTGATATTGAGAATTTAATTAAAAATATCTCTAACAATCGTTTATGATAAACGCCGTTTAAAAGATACTTATCATTAAAGAATACAATTACATGTACAATGTCTAATGTTGTACATAATTGCATTTAAACAGTGGACGAATCTACATATGATTAAAAGCGGTTGCAGAGGCCAACTGTTCTAGCATAAAGCACTCTTAATGATCTTTATGCAGCGTTGGGTCATTGTTACATGTTTCTTTTAAGATATGAAAGTAGAGGAAAAAAGGCAGAAAAGAGCATAATGTTTGGTGATGAACATAAAGCTAAAATAGAAACAAAAATAAACATGATCACAGGGGTAAACAGACCATTTAATTTTCTTACACCCAATTGTACACTTGACACTCGTTCCTGACTTGATATATTTATAACGTTTGTCATGAATTTGCACTTTTATTCAATAGGTTTTGTGCATTTTCTTTTGATATATATAATATTTCGGCCTTTATACAGTCATTCCATGCATATCTTTTACAATTGTATGCTATGAGATTTAAATAATATGAAATTTCAATGCAATGTTATGGGATTTGTATGATATACTGTGAGAAATTGAAATGAAGAGCATACTGATATGGTAGGCTACACTATGGCGTGTTAAGATTTGAACAAAAAGCTTCCATACGCAGAAGAGTTTTATACATTTCAAAGAAAAAAAAATTACCACTAATCTGCAATGTGAAATTTTTTTTTAATAAAAGCATTTCAAACCGAGTTAAAATCGTGTTGTATGCTATGCTATGGTATGATATGACAAATGAAAATCTATGAGATTGTATGCTATGGTATGATATTCCAGTGCTCTGGTATATGGAGGGTAATCGTGTTCAAAAATCCAGAATTGTAAACTTGTAAATCCGAATATGCAATCGTTTTAATGTGTGAGCCTAAGTATGAATGAGTGTAACTTTGATCGTAGAACCTAAAACACTCAGGGATAAAAAATTTAGAGTTGACCCCACAGGCCTTTAATCTAATTTTCCCAACAGAAGCTTAATTGCAGCTGTAAAATGCTGTTTGTTATTTACATGTAACCTGCTACTATATTACACACTTTCCATCTGTAATATCTGCATTTGTAATTTCCGTTTTCTGAAACATCACGGCTGACATGTTACAAATTGACAAATATAAAGTCTACAAATTTGTCGAATTTTGACATGACCATATATGGAAACAGTGACGTCACTGATGGGAAAAAAAAGCTAGCTGCAGGTAAAGGCATGCCGTAATCGCCGGAATAGGGGCGGAATAAATGAAAAAAATATTAGGTAGGCCTATAATCATATTATCTCTGGATAACAACATTTCATAGAAAGTATCATTTTATCATTTAATATCTCCAAAAGTATCCTTATCGCTACCTTAAAGTTTGGACAAGAACCCCCCCCCCCCACACACACACACACACACAAACTGCGAAAAAGTAAACGGGGTCGGCCAGCTGAGTTGCAAAGTTATCGATAAGAAAAACAAATTATTTAAAGACAGTGGTCTCTATATCAATAATGTGCAATGTTTTTGCCCAAAAATGACTAAGTTCAACAGATGATATTTTTTCATAAATTATCAAAATCCTAGCAATTTGCATATCTCTGATATATGTATAATTGATCTGCAAAAGAACAACTTCCTATCTTGAAAACTGTTCAAGGAGTAATCGGTACAATAAAGGTACCTCTTTGACAGCCAAGAGAAAAGAGTACGCATTAACTTATATTCAAGTTTAAATTACATGTCAATTTTTTTTTTTGAGAAATAAGATATAAGGCATTTCCATTTATAATACCATGAGAATTATATTACGGAAAATAGCGCATTCGTCACATCGGCAACGGTTTTTTTTATACATGAACCTCTTCCTGTTTGGTCCAGTTTCAATCATACCTGAATTTTTTTAATTAAAATAATACCGGTATTTTCGATAGAAAAGGTGTCGTTCATTGCAAGCTTATTGCAACAGTTTAGCTGAATATTATGTTTATTTTTCGTCCATTCCGGCGATTACGGCATGCCTTTTCCCGCAGCAAGGCAATTGCCATATAAGGTCATGTAAAAATTCGACAAACTTGTAGACTTTACATTTGTCAATTTTTATCATGTCAGATGTGCTATTGCCGAGCCTAAGTAACAAATGCAGAAAATACGGATTGAAAGTGTGCACAGTTGAAGGTTTAATCAACTAATGTAAACAATAAAGTTGCAAAATGTACATCATGCGAAGGAACTATGTCAAATCTTACACGTGTTTATGCCCGAGTTTTATAGGTTACACGATCAGAATTATACATATTCATACTCGGGCTCATACATCAACACGATTGCTTCTTATTCGGATTTACAAGTTTACATGTCTGGATTTTTTTAACACGATTACCCTCCACTCTGGTATATGCAATTCTAATGCTTTGCAATGGTTTAGTTTGTAAAAGATATGCTTAAACTTACTGTATCTCCGGCTTCTGGCTTGGAATAAGTGCGTAAATCATAGTTTCATCGCTATCAAGAATAAACAGCAATGTACGATGTCTCTTTACACATGTTATGTTTACACATGTTATGTACACGTATGTACAGCAAAATCGTTGAACGGTTAACACGGCTACAAATTATTTTGACAAGTCTTGTTATCTTTAACGACGTTTAAAGTAGCAAAAATTATGATTTTAGATGTATAAGTTATGAGTACTTAGTACATACAAAACAAACTAACATACACCCGGACATTAAACAAAGTTACATAGTATAAATAATGATGATTTTTTTTTAAAACAAAGCAACCAATGGCAGTATGACAAATCATCAGGTAGTTAGATGTGCATATATTGATTTTTGTAAATATAGGCGCGACAATAATATAAGATAACCGCTACAAAAACTATAATCTTTTTAATAGTTTATATAAAACAGGACTGTAATTATTATTATTTTTTTTACCAATACAGCTTCAATGTACTGCGTATTGGTTGCGCATTTGGGTAGCTCTGCAAATGACTAATGGGAAACAACCCATGTCAAATCCAATGTTCATATATATAAAGTACCTGTTTGTAAAACACCATCAGGGTCAGCAAAACAAACATATGTATCCAGCAGTAGATCATAGTACCTGCGTGTTCCTAATTCAATGCTGCAAGTATAAATTTATTCACTCTTATATTCAACAATTTTGTCATGTAAAAAGAAACTTACTTTTTTAATCACAAACTAGGATTACAAGCACACCTTGAAAAAGTAACGATCGATAAAATACGATGCATTTCAGAAAGAAAGTGAAAATATATATATCATAAGGGGCGGATCATCGAACTGTTTAAAGACAATATATTCCGTGCATAATCGAGTTATTAACAAGTAAGAAAACACTACCAAGGATGAATTCATTTAAACAAGAAACAACAATGTTCATTTATTTACTTGTGGTATGGAATAAGGGTCGAGCCAGCTTAAGACAAACAAGACTTGTAGTCGGTTTTGCGTAAGGTTCAGTTTCCGTTCATCATTCTTTCTCTTTCACATACGCCCTGTATCTAGGTCATCCATCAACTACAGTAACCATCGTTAAAAATATGTTGTGCTTTATTGTGATATATAATGATAATTGTGCCTCAAACATCCCGTCCCCACAATCTAGAAGTCTAGGCGACATAATCTTACTAGAAGTTACCCGCGTAATGTACCTGATGGTAGAGTTGAAGATGGTCAATTTTCTAATAAAAACAAAATATCTAAACTAACCACTATTGATAAGTAGACAATTTTAACTATACCTTATATTGCCGACGTCTACATTTTTGCCATATCCGAGAAATACCACAGATGCTTGAGGATAGGTCCGACAACCCCCCTTTCCATCTCCTGTCCCAAAGTATCTAGACCCCTCGGGCTTTACTCATTTTTTTTTTTAAATATCCTTTTTATGACATGTTTATAATCTAATGTATCCATTCATTGCACAAAATTACTTAAAACAAACATTTAAGTAACAATTAAGTACATCGAAACGTTATTTACCTATACATGATAATTCTTTACTCTTCAATTAGAGACTTGAAGGGACAAGAAGTAAAAAAGAATTTATTTTAAATTTTTCAAATTTGAAAAAAAGATGGAAAAGCAGTATTGGACAAAATATACTAAAAATAATGAGCTTTTATGTTCCCTAAAATGAGTTATATTGTCAGCCCTAAAAACAATCTTTCCGACTTGCCCGATTTGAAGACCATTTACACCCCCCACCACCACCATTTCCAGATACGTTTCGTTGATGAAGATAAAAGGCCAGGTCATTTCATCTTGAAACAATTGGACAGAAGACCCCCTCGTTGCTAGCAACGAGATCGTGTATAGTTATATTCATTGATACGCTTAGTCGTCCAGTTGTTCCGTATCACCGTTTGTTACCCGCGGGATAAGGTTTAAAAGAATAAATCCAAGCGCTTCAAAGACTGATATCAAATTTACATATTTTACACATAATTTACATAATTTACACGTTAGCCCAAATCATATACATTTCGGCCTACAAAAAACAAAAACATGTGCATCGGATTCTTTTCTTTGAGATTATCAATTTTTTGGCAAGGGGGGGGGGTGAGGGGCATTGATCTATGAATAACTTATTTCTCAACATAGAAAAGTCAAAGATACCTAAAGAAACTAATCTGAGACCTGAATGCTAAAATATACAACGCTTAAAAGTGTCTAGCGGGGAGGAACACGAGCTAAGACATTTGTTGAGGAAGCAAATTACGGATAAAAAGATATTTGAAGGGTAAGAAAAAAAAAGTCAAATTAGATACGATGAGGCATTTTTTATAGAAAGTATACAAACATTATCAAGTAATGTGTTTACAAGTGAGTCGTTTGCTAATGTAGCGCCGTCGAGCGGTAAACGGCTCTATTCTACGAAATCCACAGGTAGATAACTCACATTTTAGTAATTCCCAGTTAAATCCTTGATATTATAATGCTTCAACCTTTAAAGCATACGCTTTAGTTTAATATAAATACAAAGTAAAATCATTTACAGTTTATTCACATCACGATAAAAATCCAAAGCTTAACAAATAAAATATCAAAACATCACTGGCTGAACTGCACTGCACATGTATCTCCCGCTATAGAAAAATAATAATCCCCCCGTAATTTTTACCCGTCCTATATATACATAATATGCATTGCTCGCGAGGAGCAATCTTTCTAAACGGGGTCAATTATGTAATGCCATTGCTCGCGGAGAGCAATGATAAATAAACTTACGTAATAATTAAAACAGAAGAATAATATAATTTTAAAATACCGTTATACTAGTCACCCAAGTCATTCACGACATTCGAGAACGCTTAATGTCAATGGGTGATGATACCGATGGTTTTAATGTATGTTTGTCAGGCGGAGACAAACACCAAGGCAAATAAATAGGTAGAATTCCGAGGGAATACATTTCATTCTTCTGTAAGATAGCGAAGTCCATATTTAAAGGACAGTGGGTGTACATACAATGGATTATCAGATTTTGTAAGCTCTTAGTAATAGAGAGGCACGCAAAGTATTGGAAGATTACAAGGTGTTTTTTTCTGAAGATTATGAAAGAAATAAGTCAAAAATATTTGATATTTTGCAGGCTTTTTTAACGATTTTGATATTTCACATGCCGGGTTTTCCTGGCATGTAAAATATCAAAAAACCTTAAAGAAAAAACCAGGAAAACTAATATATTCCGACTGGAAAGAGTCATTCTGGTGAACTCGAATCAGAATCAGATGATAATTTTATATAACAATATTCCAACACTAGTTGCATTCAGATTCTGCTGAATAAGAACACACCTCTAACCAAAGAAGTTAACAGCATAAAAATGAATACCAACTATTCCTGTACACACGAATTGATAACACTTTCTCCACGAACCAAAAAGAGATACTATTCTAAAACCAATACTGCGATTAAAAGCATTGATACAATGCTAGTAAAGATTGGGGTAAAAATAACCTTTAAACAGCATTTAAAATCTTTCGTGTTTTTGAAATTAATATATTGGTGATTAGAGTAACAAATCAAAGTACTGAAGTACTGACGGGAGTTGATTTTATCGATTATCATTTATTTGAAAATCAACATACCTTGCGTAGCAATTAGTTTCTAGTCTGTATTTAAATTACGCACTCTGTTTTTAATATGAATTTTAATTAGACTTTTTAGACAAGAATTTAGAGACACCCCATATGAATCATGTTGTGTAATATTTAAAGATAGATTTCAAACTATGTATTAGTAATCGAAACAATTCTAAAAATTGTATGGATCCAAGCACTATTGATATTGAACTCCAGTCTCGTTCAACCAGACGCTCAGCTGTATCCGTTAATCTCCGACAAGCACTAGACTTTGACACGTGCGTGCAAGGGTTGACATTGTATATGATATCGGACATTTACGAAATAGATAGTTACATAGACACACCGTATTGTTGCCATTTACATAATAAAGCTTTAAGCCTACAATAATCTATTAATTTCACTACACTCTGCTTAGTTGGAATATTCTGTGTAACGTGACAGGCCTATACTACAGTTAAAATGCCTCCCATATACCCATTATGTAGCAAAAAATTGCAGAATCGCTCCGAAACGATTTTGGAGAAAATTAATGAAGCTGCATTAAAAATAACAGTCAAATTATTCATAATAAACAATTTTGAGGCTGTAAATTCATTTTATCTAAAAATTTAATTCATGTTAATGAAGAATTCAACACTTTCTCCAGCAACGTTTTTCACTTGCTTCGAGTTGACATTCGGAACTATCGGGATTGTTCATATTAAATGCACCGAGTTAGAGTTACCTCCCGTATATCCTTTGATGAAAAGAATATATATATATGACAAATTTTCAATGAAAATTTACACGTATTTGTAATATCGTTCTGAGTTTATCCATGCAAATGTGGTATTCTTGAAACAAAAAACTAAGGACTCTCCCGTGATTTAGCATGAATGTAATGCGCAAGATTGTAAAATCCGAAAAATCAATATGATCTCCGGATTTTTTAAAGAAAATTTCGTTGATTATTAATTAGCGAAGCTTGATTGAGAAAAAAATAAAAGCATATTTTGGTAATCTTCAAGTGCTAATAATATTTAAAATATGCAAAACAAATGACAGTACTCTTCCGACTTCTCGGTATTAAAGCCCCAAAATTCGAGTCTGTTATTTTAATATAGTAGTATAGATGTACGGAGATGGTTGAACGAGACTATATTAAACTTTGGCGTAGGAATACATGAGACTACATAAATATCTACATTGTTCATATTATATAAAATCTTACTATTTTCAAAGTGTTTATAGATAAGTTTCCTTGAAAAAACATTGCTTCAGCATACATTACATCGAACTTTTCTATTATATTCAAGAACTAAGACTTGTCAGCGGTAATGATTTGTGCTTAGACCCAAACATTTTTTTTATTTTCGGTTTGCCAGAGTGACTGCATAGTAGATTTGACTAAAATCAACTCCTAAAAGCAATCGTACTAGAGATGATTTTATTGGCGATGATGACAATGACTGCTACAAGTATAAACAAATAAATACAGATATGACCTTTAAGATTAATTGCTATGAGTACAATTGACAGACGTACACTTCTTTGCGGCAAATCTTTGAACTTAGACCTACTCAAATTAAAATGTTCATATATTAAATGGTTTGAAATGAGAAATACTGGTAAGCCAAAGTCCACTTTGATATTATGCGACAGCATAGTCTGTGCCACCAGTAGGGCAGTATTGGGAGTTTACTTAGATTGATAAAACAAAGGCAGTATGCCTGTTGAAAAAAAATAATGAGAATAATAAAATCGAAAAAAATATAAAAGAAAAACAGATAATGGCATCATTCATCTACCTGGGGAGGCAACTGCAAACAAAAAACACTATAGTTGTCGATCTTACTATTATTGCAGACTAGTGTTAGAAATGCCTTAATAAAATGAGGGAACCCAAATTGGCATCTTTTAAAAAAAGGGAGCAATACATACATGAGCGTACTGTAATATGCCTTAACAATTTAGCATCCCCAAGAAAAAAACATTTAAAATGATGATGTATAAATTGGTCTTCCCTGTTAGATAAAGGGGAGAGAGTCAGACATTAATGCCTTATGGTTGGACATCCCTTAAATGCAAATTCAACAAATCCAGGGAGCTTATATTAGTATCCCTAAATCAAAACGGGGATACGGGAGTGCATGTAATCTTAAAAATTTGGCACCTCCGAACAATGAATGTAAAAGCAATTAATGGCATCTAAATCAGATACTTATATCAAATTAAAATTTTGAATATAATGATTTAGGTAAACTTGATTCTAAACCAAGCTTCACTTATCCTTCTGATAGGACTGGCCATGCAGACAATGTATTGCTTTAAGAAAAGCAAGTGCAAAATTTAGCCTCATCAAATTCAAAAGGGGTGTCCTTTTTTCTAAATTTGATATTTGCTTGATGTCCACATGCAGTCAGATAGCCTGCTGAGTGGCTGAAAAACTATACACAATGTCATTTGCTACCAAAAAATGGAGGTGGGGTTAAGGGGGTTGTGGAGATGGTTAGGGTTGCATGGAGAAAAGCCGTTGTGTTATGTGCCAAAAACAATATCGTGCCTGGCAAAGGAACAGCAAACGAATAACCATCATGTAAGGCGCGACTGCGTCCTCATATTTAAACAGGGCCGTTATATTGCGGATTAACAGTGATCTCATTTCCAATTCTTTGTCACAAAACTAATACATTGTTTCGCTAAAGCTGAAGGTTACTTTCAATGAGAACTGAACCAATTTACACAATAATATCAGTTGTAATAGGCATTAGGTTATCTTTAATGAGCTAACATCACATAATGAGCTAATCTAAGCGACTGAAGTCAACCATAGCTTCCTTTAACATGGATGACTGAATGGTGTCAACAAATTGTTTATACGAAAATGAAATGTTTTTTGCTGCAATAAAGGACCTAACTGAGCCGGGAAAGAAAACAGTCTTAATGAAAAGTATGACACAAATTGTACAATGTGATATGTTGGGGGCCAAGGTTTTAACCTACGAAATGTGCGGAATCAATGAAATGTTTGCAGTACTATTGCTGTTGTTTGTGTTTCTTAGTGTTCTTAAGTAATGAGTAAAGTAGAAGCTGCCATAATCTTTGCTGAAGATAACTAGAGGAAATGACTGTAGAAGGTGTGATGTTCTTGAGTCGGCATCAGGGGGAAGGAAATTTGAAATTTCCTCCATTGCTGTTGAGGGATAGAATCAGCTATTCAATTCTAAAATCTGTATTGATCAACTCCTTACATTGCATGCTGTTGATCAAACACTGAAAGTTTAGAAGTCTAAGTAGATACTGGATAATTTTGATGTGTTGGAGTAAAAGATAATGACTAAGGCTTGATTGTATGTGTATAGAATGACATTTCCCTCTGAAGTTCCCTCCCTCATGCTGCAAAAGCCATAGATATTGGTACAAGGCCAGAAAACCAACACAGTTATGTCTGAAAAAATGTTAAATCGCCTATATATGGAGAATTGTACAAAGAAATCCCAGGAAATCGAGATCGTAGAACTATAAAGAGAGAATCTACTACTAAAACACAAGGACACATTCTCCGTAACGGACAAAGAAACTATGTTTTTGACATTCTTTGATTACAGAGAAAGTGTATTCTACGGCTTACCCAAAATTCACATGTCAAAAACTATTGGAGAGGCAATTTAAATTCAAAATTCAGATTTTATAAACTGTCTAAAACCAGGTGATCTAACATTCAGACCAATTGTAGTTCTAGGACCCAAAACACCAACTCAAAGTCTCATTCAATTATTGGACATTCTGTTGAAACCTCTTTGCACAGAGGGTAAAAGTTTTGTAAAAGACGATTTGAGATAATTGCCAGATAGAGTAACACGGAGTGACAAATAAGTTACAATGGACGCAATTAACTTGTATACTAATATTACAAGAACGCTAGAACTAAAAGCATTGAGTTAATTGATTAACAGATTTCCAGAAAAAATAAATAACCGTTTTGAAAAGAATTTCATCATAGTAGCAACGGAAATAGTGTGAAACAACAATACATTCGTATTCAATAATACACATTATGAACAAATCAACGGAACTGCAATGGTAACAAAAATGGCCCCCAAGTATGGCACCCTTACTTTAGGATTTTTAGAAGGAAATTTTTATGATAAGATAGCAACAGACTTCTGTTCAAATTGGCTGAAAACATCAAGAACACGTGGAAGAGATACTTGGACGACTGCTTCATTATCTAGAATCAAGAAATCATTGATTTAGAAACATTCCATGAACTTTTAAATAATATAGACCCTGACATCAAATTTACGATTGAAGAAAGTGAACATGATATTTCATTTTCGGATATTTGTATAACTCACGAGGGAGAGAGTTTATCTATCGACATCTACTACAAACCAACGGATACGCACCAATACCTCCATTTATGCCACCCAAGGCACACAAAACGTGCGATTCCATACAATTTACATGTAGCTCGGAGGATATGCACCATGGTGAGCAATGAAAAGAAAAGAAACCAACATCTGGAAGAATGAAAAAAAATATCTTCGTAACCAGTGATACCCTATGAAATTAATCGAAGATAGAATTATAAAAGCTAAAAATCTCGACAGAAAACAATTAATAAATCCTCCATCCCCTAATTTAACAACACAAGAAATATTTCTATTTGTTACCACCTCCAATCCGAAAAATAAAAACATCAAATTTTTTTTGTTAAACACATAAACGACATACTAAAAACATATGATAGGATGTCTAAAGTTCTCGAACCTTTCCGCGAAATAGAAAGTAAAAGACAACCTAAAAATCTGAAACGCATATTTTGCAGATCAAACTTACGCAATATTTATTTGCATACAGTAAGAAAATGTCCAGATCAACGATGTGGAACCAGTCCATATTTAAAAGAAGGCTTTTTGAAGCCACACGATGCATCATCCTTTCCCAATGTTAATGTTTGGCCAGCAGGAATAGTCCTGACGCAAATGAGAGAAACATATTATCTTTTGCGATTGATGTATAGTGACATTCGGTTAAAATTGCAACATTCTGCAACTGGTATATTAAAGATATAAGCTTTCCCTGCATTATCTTGACATTCATATTTTGTGTATAAATTTCAAAGCCCAAATTAAACAAATTGTAGGGCCAATAGTTTTATTTTTCAGTGGCTAATGGGACACCTTAATAAGTACGGAGAACTACTCAGTATGTGCGGTTTGGTCAAATATCTCCCCCCCCCCCCAAAAAAAAAAAATTTTAACCAATTTTTAAATAGTATCGTATAAAAATCAAATATTCATAGATCATTGTACAGTGGACGCCTATCACTTTAATCTTGATTTTAGTCGTCATTGCGCTGTTTATCTATGACGTCATCCAAATGACCTTATTCCCCGCAAATGTGCAAACGAAAATATTTTCATTTTTGCTTTATATTTTGCATTGGGAAATATAGAGCGCAGGTCTGCTCAAGTACGATTTTAACATATGTTTTTCTTCAGAAAATTATACACGTTGTACTTAAAAAATGGTACTTAGCAAGCCTGCGCTCGATGTTTCCCAGTCGAAAAACCATCGGAAAACACCCACATTTTGCTACAAAACATCAATTTATCAAAATAAGGGAATCTTCATCACGTCATTTCTACATTTTGACTTTTTCACCCTTATTTTCAATACGATTTAAACTATCTTCCATCTTTTTTTTAAAGCTTGTAATACAACTTTAATTTTGGGGGCAAAAAGTGCATAACACCGCACATAGTCGTTTCGAGAAAGTCACCTATCAACTGAGAACATTCGTGTGTACAGGATCTACCAGCAAACAAAGAATCATCTCAATAGATCACAACATTAGTGCTTTGACATTTTTTTCTGTAAGATCCAAATGTTACGAGCATTTCGAACTATGAACCACTTACAAACCAATAAATAGGGGAATTTATCAACAAAAATACTGTCTTGAACCTTATTTCCAAGTAAATTTAAATTTGAGGTATAAATAAGTAATAACCCAAAAGCGCTTTTGTTATTTAAATGAGAGCGCAATGCCCCTGTCTTAAACTGGCCAGCGGGCCTTGAGCTTCACCATATGAGGTGTACTCAACAGGACGAAATGACTGGTCTTTGAAATCATTCATTTAATACATCTTTTTCAGTATGATATATGTTGGATAAACCGTTATTTGTCGTATGTATGGACCTTCCCACTTACTTGAAAAAAGTCCTAATAACATGTAATAAACTTCCTTGCTTCATGGTAAGACCATTCAGAGTTTTGAGATCATGACAAGAATTAGCATTTCTAATACCCTCTTGCATGTAACACTTTGATATACCCATGTGCAACTAATGTATCGGGATATGTTAGTAAAATTTAACGTAATCTAATAAAATCAATTTGGGTTGAGGTAATATAAAAGGTATCTGAATGGCTTGCACAGGATGAAACTATGCCATCCAGTCAACTGAATGTTGACCGAAAGGTATGGAAAGGTGACTGATGGGCATAGCCATGCCATTCAGTAACTTTTCATTTATCTTGAAGTTGCCGTTAAATGAATGACACGGTTTCATCCTGTGTTGTTGGTTATGGTTGACATGCAACTAGGGACAGTTGGTGCTTGTAATTTAAAAGGTCAACGACTTTTGGGATTAAAACACAAAACGACTATACTGTTAGTGCTATCAAGCAATTTATTCGCAGTGATGTACAATTAACATGTGACTTTTTAAGTGATGAACTGGAAGTAGACCAAATATATGAAGCTTTTCAAAATACAATCTTTGTAGCATTATATATTATAACCAAACTACTACGAATGTTACTACGAATAATAAAGTAGTTCGTAAATAAAATAAAACATGCCACTTCTTTCACTACTGAATTCAAAATCCACTGATATTCCCAAAAATTTACTGACATTGTCTGACATCCACTGTACATTGACTGTACCTCACTGTACATTTCACTGACTTCCACTGTACCCCACTGTATCCCACTGTACATTTCTACTGAACATCACTGTATCCCACTGTACGCCACTGTACAGTCCTACTGACTTCCACTGTACCCCACTGTACGCCACTATACAGGGCACTGACCAGCACTGTACCCCACTGTGCGCCACTGTACCGGGCACTGACCATCACTGTACCCTACTGTACGCCACTGTATTATTAATTTGAGAGAAAAAATCAGATTTTTAAATCTTCAATACACTCTGTATATTATTTCTTTGATATTTTATTTTATTATGCCGTATATAGCATTAATATTATGTATACAGATAACTTGACAGAAGAATGCAACAGGTCGTTAAATTTATTTAATACGTTTTATTTATTAATGTCTTAACGTGTTATTGAATGTAACGATCACAAAATTATGATAAATGTTTGCTATAAGATGAAAGTTTTGAATTTAAATGTTGAATCTGATTATTTAAAAAATCGATGCCATAATGATTATGTTTATTCTGCCAGTCATTGGAAAATTACCCCCCCCCCCCAACCAGCAAGGTTACAAATTAATGATATAATTATGACAAATGATCGGATTATTTATTCTCTGTGTCTTATGAGCTGTGTTTCAGTCACTAAACACAGTCAATTAAACACATGAACAGAATCCATAAAATATATCTATGCTTGTTTTTTTTGTACACATGTCCATTTATCATGACTGTCCGCTTGACTACACAGGTACATTTTGAAGATAGCGTGCGAGTTTCGAGCTCATTTGTTAATTGATTTCTTTTGATTAAAACATTTAAAAATACATTGCAAATGTCGGGTTTTAATTTTACAAAATAACACCAACTGCAAAATACATTATAAATTTTGAACATAATCAGTGACATATTAAAGGTTGTAACATGTTGTAATATACGTAGCTGTACTGTTTTCTTAAAATATGATTTACTTTTAAATATAAAATGCCCTACTCTACACACTATTTTTGTATAATGAGAGAGAGAGAGAGAGAGAGAGAGAGAGAGAGAGAGATTACAGGTAAATCTCTTCCTGACTATATTGTACTGGTGTCATTTGTAGTTGTAGAAAAGTTCACCATAAAATATATGTTGAAACTGGCGGTTGTGATGCCGTAAGGGGATTTTAACGTGCTTATACGATTCTGATTCGGGGTCCCAAGTTTTCGCACTAGAAAATTCATATGAGAGAGAGAGAGAGAGAGAGAGAGAGAGAGAGAGAGAGAGAGAGAGAGAGAGGAGAGAGAGAGATTAATCCGAAATCGATTGGGTTAAGAATTTGTTTGTCTATTAATCTATCTGCTTCTTTTACATATCGATTATTTTTCTTTATGTCTCAAGTTTATCTTTGCCAACTAACTCCCGGGTTTTAGAAAAATATCTGCAAACTTTAAGTCAAAAAATAAAATGTAACATGGATTATAACCCAATAACCCCCCCCCCCCCCTATTTTCCCCCAAATCCACTTGATACTATTTGCAGTACTGTGCTATGTCGAAACGATTCATGTTAAGCAATCGGTTAATGGAATTAATGCGCCTTTTTAATTTTAACCTCGATGTGTAATCACTATTAAATAGATATAATAAATCCCATTTTTGTACAAACATTACATGCAAATAGTCCTACATGTAAGTAAAAAGTAAATAATAATCTTTTCAGACAGATTTTAAATTATTAAATGCACCCGGTGTCGTATAATTTAAGGTCCGCCCCGTAAAATGGTCCGGCCGGACCCCTAATGTTAAAATTTAAGGTCCGGCTTTCCCCTATAAGAAAAGGTCCTACCCGGAGTCATTTATTTAAGTTAAATGAATTAATTAAAACGGTTAGGTAGATAAACATAACCTAGCCAGTTTCTATGTGAAATTGAAACAAAAGTTAAGAGAGTCGATGAAACTAACGATGTTATCAGCTGGTTATGGAAATCAATCATACAACTACAATGTATTCTCTTTTGCTAATGTACCTGTGTCTTAAAGATGTCTTTGTTTACATAATCCATAAGAATAGGTCCGCCTCGTTAAAAGAACTGCTTAGTCATACATGTCATAGACATCGGAACCGGTGGGGGGGGGGGGCTCCACATTTTTTGCAAAGTTAGACCTAACCATTAGGCACATAGCATCAGGGAAAGGCCACCCCCCCCCACTCCCTACTTTTTAATATTGATTCTTGTAGTGATATTTTTCACTTGATCTTCTTACTGTTGGAGTGGACATAACAGTGACTTTAGCATAGGTTTTTTTTTTATTTATTCAGATTAAAGTTACACATTATTTATAATATTATTTAAATAATTGATTTTCATCGTAAGATATTCCAATTAAAGGAATGAGACCCGGTACATAAATATATATACATGTATTGTGTCACTAAAAAGACCGGAAACTTAATGTAATGTTAAGAAAAAGAAGCTGCTGTAGTAAAACAAATTTATAATTGAGTTTATCCGACGACTTTTTAAAAATGTGACAAAGGCCTGAAATCCAATGTGTCTCGTTGAAATAATCTTAAAATATTACGTTCGGTTTGTCCTATTTGTCTGACGGTATTGATTTTCATCTAATGGCCTTCTTATTCTTTTTTGGGCGAGGGGCCAAGAAATGCACTTCATAATGTTTATATGATACTTATGAGAAAAAAAACCTAATACTATATGTGCGTGTAGCAGGCAGGAATTTAAGATAAAATTTTACCGGACGGAGTGTCAACATTTGCCCTTTACACACAACTATTTTTTTTTAAGGAACAGAATCCCCTTAAATTCTTTTAAGATACAAACTGCTAAGACATCCGAAGGAATGTGGCTCTTTACTAATCTTACAGGACTGTGTTTAATTTCTTATAATTTTGTAATGGGTCACGTTTTTAAGCGTGTATCGTATTGGAAAGATGTGCAAAAAGAGGACGTATAAAATATCCATTGTTAAAATACATGATCATTTCAAAAAGTCAAACACCTGAATTCGAAGGTGTGAACCCTTCACACCTGCAGGGTGGTGTGTGTGTGTGTATATAACACCTAACTGAAGCCATTGTTTTATTAATGAGACTAATCAGTTTCATTTCCTGTTTTTATAAGATCGACTGGCAAAATTAATGTTGAAATAAAAAAAAAATCGCCCAGTTTTAAACTGTTTATGTGTGTCCTAACTACATGTACATGTAAAATAATGTATTTTCATTTACACTGTGTGAAGGATGTTTACCAACTCACCTCGGGTAAGTGCTCCTTTTAAAGAGTTACAAAATGATGCCACTTATTTTATAACAAAATACTCGAAATTGAGAAAAAAAAAATACAAATTAAAAATATACCCGGACCTTTTATATTAGGCGGACCTTTTCTTATACGGGCCGGACCCTTTTAGTGCAAAGGCGGACCTTAAATGTTAACATTTATGGTCCGCCCCGGACCATTTTACAGGGCGGACCTTAAATTATACGACACCGGCAATGGGTTTTTTAATCAAAAGTGAAAATACAGACTTTTTGTTTTAACAGTGTATTTCCCCGACGTTTCCTATGCCCCAACACATATACACAGGTTGTCAGTTTTCACACCTTGTCGCAGTCAACCGGGCGTGTGAATAGTCTGAGCCTTTCTGTTAGTTCCGAGTTTTTCTTTGTTCCCAGACAGACAAAAGATTTTGTAGATTATGTACACATACACAAAGACGGAGACAGTACACCGCCGATATAAAAAAAATTCTTGTTAGCGTTGACTTTCATTCATTTAGAATTTTTAAACAATCATTAAATAACGAACTTTAAATCATTTGAAACCATGGACATTATTCCGTAACTAAAAATAAATACATAATTTAACTTTTTTAATGCCAAGATGCAGATTTAGAAGCTGTCAGCATTACTACATATTACCGGTAGTACTTTATTCAAATACTGAAATATTCCTACGTTATCATGAGAGCAAGAGAGAGAGAGAGAGAGAGAGAGAGAGAGAGAGAGAGAGAGATTTTATAGTATATTTGAAATTATCTTGTCTGCTATCATATAATATGCTGGTTTCAGTAAATGAAGGGGAAAAAACAGAAGAAAAAAACAAAAGACTGTTTTAAAGGCCGAACATTTTTAACGGGTGGAAAATCTCAGGCGAGGACGGGGATTAATTTTTTGAGGTGTGAAAGCCTCCGGGCCTGTAGGTCTATCTGCGGTCGTGAACGTTACTAATCACTTAAAAAATTAGTCAGCGTTGGTCTTAGTTTGAATATCTTATTGTTCTAATGACCATACGAAGTGGTTTTATACGGAAATGTCGTCTGAATTTTCTCTAAGATCAAGAGCACGTGTGTAAAGCACAATTTAAAAAAATTAAATAAACTAATTCAGCTTTACAAATTTAACTCAGTACATTTTGTTTAGCACTTGACATTGTTTAAGACGTTAATTTTAACAAATATAATTGTGTAAGAAATGTTGAATGTAAAGGCAGCCATTATACGATGACAACTAATGGAGTTCGTTTTCCATGGAGTGACGTTTTCGTGCAACAAGTTCCAATTGAGTTTATAACCAGTAAATACAGATTTAATAGCTCATAAGTTTGTTTTAAAACAGACATTTTGTATGCAAGTTTTGGGCTGCATGCTCATTCATCGTGGAATTTATTAGGTCATATACATTCGACATGATTCAAAAATAAATTGCGTATTTTCAATTACTGAATAGTGAAAATATTTTTCTCATTTATCCGACCCGTACACAATTTACTTATTACGGAAAGAGAAAAAAAACATGTTTGCCCCTATAAATTGAGGTTTCGCTTATAGTTTAAGAGATGCTAATATAAAATTGTGATGCAGCAAAAATATTGCGGGGGGGGGGGGCTTATGCCTTTCTGACTTAAGATGAGAATAGTTACATGTACAACATAACAGAGAGAGAGAGAGAGAGAGAGAGAGAGAGAGAGAGAGAGGTGAGAGGGAAGGAGGGGATATATTTTTTTCTTATTAAAACTATGTCACTACATGTATATCATGGCAACATTCTTCGCTGTGCAAGAGAAGATACATGTAGATGTTTCACATGTGGTGATAACGAACAGTGTTCAAATTCAGAAGTATATAATTAAAAGTACCGTAATAGACAGAGTGAAATATTATTTGAACACTGTTTGTTATCACCACGTTTCATTTTTAAATTAACACCATACTTATTTTGATATCCGCGACTGGTGGTGGTGATGGGGGGGGGGGAGAATTTATAAATATTTATATATAAAAAAACGCATCTAAAATGATGAATATAAAGATCTAGAGTATACTATTTATTCATACATGTAATGTTTTTTAAAATATATATATATTTATAATTTATATATAAAATATATATTTCAAATGGATTTAATAATCTAAAGACCAAAAATACCCTTATAAAAGAATTACATAATATCTTGAACAAGGTGTCAGACTGACAATTTACAGGGTTGATTATTGGGACATTCACACCTTTTGATCTACTGAAAGTATGTATACTATACACAGATACTGGCTCGCTGATTTTCCTGTGAAGTAAAACTTCAAAGACATGTTAAAGTCCAGACCGGTTATCTTCTCTCTTTTGAAAGAAAATCAGTATGTTGAGCAACATGGCGGATTCTTTTTATCGTTGAAAATATTGTTCCTCCCCCACAAATATGTTACATTAAAGTTTTAAAATTCGAAGAATTTAAAGTATTTATAAATTGTAATACATAGATTTTTAAAACTTTAATGTAACATATATACTAACATTTATTTGACAATATCGATTAAATTAAATTCACTGAAAAAAACAAAACTATATATTTAGTTACTTAAACATTGATATCGAAATATATAAAAAACATTTCCCCTTTTAATTGAATAAGTTGCTGTATTTTGTATGATAATTTAATTCTGACTTTTTAATACCTGCGCGAATCGGAGGATGGGGGGGGGGGGGGGTTACAGGATACTTCAATTCAAATACATAATACAAATATCCAAAATATGTCTAAGCTCCCCCAGAGAAGAAATATCCCTGCCTTTCCCTGGAAAATTTTTTACCGCGCATGTAATTATATATCAACCTAAAGAAATAGACACCCAGTTTCTCCCTTGAAAGCAATAGGAAAGAATCAAAACAAATCCAGATTTTGGTATCAAATAAAGTAAACACTCAATTCATTGTTTAAACATAATAATTTATAAAAACATAGGTACAGTGGGTTACAGTGGTGTACAGTGTTTGTCAGTACCCTGTACAGTGGTGTACAGTGGGGTACAGTGCTGGTCAGTGCCCCGTACAGTGGTGTACAGTGAGGTACAGTGCTGGTCAGTGGGTAGGTACTGTGCTTTCCAGTGGAGTACAGTGGAGTACAGTGACTCTGTACAGTGGGGTACAGTGGGATACAGTGTGGTACAGTAGCTCTGTACAGTGAATGTACAGTGGATTTACAGTAGGGTACAGTGGTTATACAGTAGATGTCAGACAATGTCAGTCAATTTTTGGGAATATCAGTGGATTTTGAATTCAGTAGTGTTTGAAGCATATCATTAAATCTACAAAAATTGCAAATTCTAACACGTATTTAATATCTTTCTTAAAATATCAACACACACAAAATTGTGATCAAATGGTTGATTGCTTTCGATAAACTCCCTATGCATGAACGGTTCTTTATATATTATAACTGAACTACTACTTGTAAACATGTAGCTATGCATAATAAAGTAGTTCGTAAATAAAATACAACTTGCCTGAACTTTGTAGCATTTCATAAAATCTACAAAATAAAATGCAAATTTTAAATGCGTATTTAATATATTTCAACAAAATATACAAACGAACAAAATCGTACTCGAATGGTTGATTGCTTTCGATGAACTCTCTATGCATGAAATATTCTTTATATACTATAACCGATCTATTACTTGTTAACATGTAATTTCGTATAATAAAGAAGTCTGTAAACAAGATACAACTTACAGAAATATTGATGTCTAGTTTTAAATATACGAGAGAGGTATTGGATTGACTGATGCATGTAAAAAGCCATTATGATAGTTCATTGTCCACTGAAGCAAATGATATAGAAGGAGTTCGTTCCTTCTTAAATTACCGTTACATAGTACTTAGTATCCTTTCTAACAAAATGCCTAATCTTTTTTTTTAATGTAGCATGCCAAAACTTCGGAGTATGAGTTGGGTGATTAAACAGAATCAGTGTGTTAAACTAAGATTATAATTTCAGTGTTAGTTGCAGTTATGTAGGCATATCTGATTAAGTTCTGATCTGACATTTTCTGGAGATGACTACAATATCACATTGTGGCAAAAATGGTATCAAATTACTTATATTTTTGGGAGTTGATTTTAATCAACTCTCCCATGTACTTACTCGGGCAAACTGAAAGTGAAACAGTGTCTGGACCTAAGCACAAATCAATACCACTGACAACACTTAGTTCCTGAAATAATCGATGAATTCAGATGCAATGTACTCTGAAGCATTGTTTTTCAAGAAAACCTATTTATTAATACTATGAAAATGGTAAGATTTTAAATGGTACACACAGTTTAGATATTTTTTGAAGTCGTATGTATTCATAAGCTAGACTTCAATGTACAAGTCTCGTTCAACCAGACGCTCGGCTGTCACCGTTAATATCCGAGAAAACAGAGAGTCTCTCTCGTTTGTCGGAGATAAACGGAGAAAGTCGAGCGTTTGGTTGAACAAAACTAGAGTTCAATCTTGCCTGGATCCATACAATTTCTCAGAAATATTTCGATTACTGATACTACTTGCCATGCAAAATTACATATCGCTGATTTTAAAATAATTGAAAATCAATAAAATCAACTCCCGTTAGTACTTAAGTACTACAGTATGGCTATCTTTGGGTAAAAGGGTCGCTTGTAAGGTAGTAGTGACACCTGCCGATAATACTGTTAATGAAATTACATTATATTTGAAAGCGTTTTACCGGTTTAGAATTTCAAAATTTTAAAAATATTTGACTTAAAATATGTTTTATCAAATTTTTGAAACATTAAAAATCTTAAAGGTCCCAGGGAGATTTGAACTCATTACTTACATATTTGAAGTTAACCCATTGCGATGCACTTTTAGATAACAATTCTGGGGAAAAATGTTTTAAAAACATAGTACATTATTTTATTTTTTTTATAGGAAGTACCTTACCATATGGAGGTGTTCCACAACAACGTAGGCTACTTTTTCTTCAGATTCAATGAATGTTTAAACTCAAAACGAGCAGATTATCTCTGCATAAACAAACACCAGATAAAATACACTGGCTATTTTGTTGATACTGATCGCATTTCTAATTGGACCTCCGTACGTTTGTAGTTTTAATTGGCTTCATAAAATAAATTAGTCTAATTAAAATTAGAATTGTACAACCGCTTATCTAGGATACGCTTTGCACGGCCTAATACAACCTCCTATCTGAGTTCATCTAAGATTGACCTTTCAACTATGAAAAAATATAAATATATTGGCAAATCAGATTTAAGTTCCAATAAACAAGTCATTTTTTTATAGAGTCTTATTTAATTCCTAGTCAGGTTTTCCATGCCATTTGTGTGTGTGTGTGTGTGTGTGGGGGGGGGGGGGGGGGGGGGGTTGGCCTGATCTGTTATTCTTTCATGAATCAAGCAACTTGTCCAATTTGTTAATCATTCATGGATAAAGCAATCAACAATAATACTTTTAAAATCACCTCAGGGATTCATGCAGGTTCATCGGTAATAAAGAAATACCTATCAGAACTATTATCCAATATTTCGATTGCATTGACTCTTTGAAAGGTCGCTTTGAGATGATCCCATATGGGTCATATTTTCATTAGATTGATTATATACAAGTATTAGTGCAGATTGGTAAATTTTACCTTATTTTATATCTTTACTATTATTAAATTGCATTTATTATAGAAATTTTATATTTTAAGTTTTCATTAGATAAAATCCAACATTCAGTACAAGATTCGGTCCTGAATTTTCTTTGTTTTATGTTTTTTGGCACAAATCAAACTCAAGATGTCTTTATTAACATTCAAATAGCCTGACGTCAGCAATGGTTAATACCTATTTCTACATGATCTATAGTTACTGTCATGTGATGAACAAAAGCATTGTGATCAGCGACCTCTCTTTACTTACTCGATATCATACCTCTTAAAATAAAATGGTTAACCAAGATATAATCCTATTGAACAATATCTTTTATCTATTTTTATCAAACACAGACACTCGATGTTTTTACTACTGAATCATCATCCTAGCTTGCCAAGGTCTAGGTCATCGTACATCCGACTTTCTAGTGTCTACATAGCAACCTCGGATCTTTCATGATAAGTAATAAGTTACGGCGTATGTTAATGAATAACTATTACATGACAGAAGAAGAGAAGAATAATATTAAAATAAAACCTAAGCTTGTTGATTATTATAATACAAAGAAGTAAATTTTGTACTATTGTCGTTCAATCAAATTCTGTCCGATATATATATCGTTTTACAAATATAACATTAACAATAACATAATTTATGTTAACATCGTATGATATAAGCAAAAATCAATAATAGACTAATTGAGAATTATGAAACTTGGTTAAAATCCAATTTAAACTGTTTTTCCCATTAGGCCTATATGTTTTGTACTGATTATATATCGTACGTTACATATTACTTACCTTCAGTACTCAGTATGAAGAGTATCTTTACATCCAAGATAATAATAGAATGAAACGTGAATGCCAATCGGTGACTGCAGACTGAATGATGTTATACATTCACTTTCGGTTTCGGAATTACTCCTGATCCAAAAATTCGCGGATGGACGAATGCCAGTCGATCCGGGACCTCAATTGCCGTACATGTTAAAACGTTGCAATTTACGGCGCACACACATTTTCGGTAGTTAATGACAAATAGTATGATGACAATTAATTAAAAAAAAATAGTAAGTGATTTTATCGAAATTTAAATACCTTTAGGGGCAACAACTGCTAAAAGGGGGCCTCCGATATTTTTTGTAAGAGCAGACTGGAGAACCCTCAAAATGAAGTAAAAAACAAAGGTAAAAGATCCAAGCCTCTATATTTTATGGTTTTGGAGGAGTAGTGATTTAAAACATTTCCTACCCAAAGGACAAAAACTCTGCAAGTGGGAGTTTTCAGACAAAGAGTCATTTGGTGCCATAACTTTTAATGTTCAATGCATAACAATTTAAGTACCAGTCCACATAAGAATCGGACAAATAGTGATACATGACAGTTTTCAGAATTCAATGATTTTTTGTGCAAATATTCCTTTTACTATACTATTCAAGCATTGAAAGAATTTATGAAATCAGATTACAGTTGCTATGGATATCTTCACTTTGCAAATTCCCTAGCAACCACAGGTTATTCTTTAACAGATTGCATAACATTCTCATATTTCGAAGGGGTCAAAATCTGTCTTGATGAAATAAAATATTGGTATGAAGCTTTTGTCAAGAAAATTGACTGTTTGTTCTGTTAAAAAAACTAAGATACAGAAAAAAAAAAATTATGGAATTTTATTTCTGGGGGGAACAAATTTGTATGTTTTGCAAAATTTGCTGACTCAGCATTTTCACAATTCTAAGTGAAATTCAACAAGATATAAAAAAATTCAGCAAAAAAAGATAGCAATTCAAAACATGTCAAGTTGTTATTGGGTCCAATCTTTATCAGAATTCAATTGAAAAAACATGGGTTTTTGTTTAACAAGGTTGTTGCTTAGCAACGAATATCGACATTTTTTACATTCTAAGAAGCCCAAAATGTGATTGTTTTAGCTTATAAGTAAATCTCTTTTTTAAATATCACTATAAATCATACAATATAAATAAGAAAGGTGGTTAACATCATATTTCAACATAATAATAAATAATTGTTGTTGTTGTCATGGTAACAATTAGGTTGTCATAGCAACAAGGGAAAAATATAATTTTGTGGCAGTTGACAATAATTGATAATTCATGTAACTATGTTGATCGAAACAAATGTAGCATTTAATTTTTAAAATTGTCAATGGATCGTGTGATATTAGAAAGAGAGAATTCACAGGCTAATTAGCATAGCTTTACCAGCCTTTTCTTAAATGATTGCGCCCATGAGAAAAGGGTGCTTATGACATTTTTTGCACATTTTGAGATTTTTACATAATAACACATCTTAAAGTTGTCAAATCTAAAATCTTATGACTATACGCTAATTCTAAGTAGAGTTTTTTGCCCATTTACAGTTATTCTTTTTCAATAGGAAAATCATGACGTCGTGTTTCACATCCATGAACGCAACGTCAACAATCATTACTGTGAATAAGTCGTTTAATAAACGTAAAATACAGCACTTTGTTATCACTTATCAGTATCTTTTCACATTGCTGCATATAGTTGTATGCTTGCATCTATGCTATTCATTTATTTCAGAAACAAATGTTTGTTGTTATTGGGGTTTTTTAAAATCATAAATATTTCTACTGTCAGCGCAGTTGTCTACCAGTGAAAAGTAGTTATTAAAAAAAAATGGCGGTTGTATACTTTCAGATTATTTTTGGATATCAACGAAAACTAGTTAGTGGCGTATTCTATGTGAACATATTTCATTTATATAAACACTGTCTTTTCCATATAAACAATCAATAGCTAAAATATATTAGTAGCTTTTTTCTTAAACAACATAAAAAATGCGATTTTCGTGACATTATTAAATATGTCATATTTTAGTAATGAACTTTGAAAACAATATCCGAAGTAACGTATTATACAATTTTGTTTAATCATGATCCATTGTTCAACTTATTGATGCAATTATAGTAGCAGCACTGAACTATTCTTTTGAAGTTTTCAAAACGGTAACTAGACCTGTATACTCACATATGAACACAATAAGAAAAAAGTAGTTAATTCTACCGCTGCTGGGAACATCCCCTTTACACCACTCTTTCTGTTCAAAAGATTTTTTCCATTCGACTTTATGCAGAATTTATGGAAAACAGCGCCCCTTCCCTGTATCAGATGATATTCAACCCCTCCAATATTGATAAATTTCACATAATTTAAAAAGGTATTTTTTTTTTAGTGTATGTGGGATATTTTTACTTTTCGGTCGCTTCTAGAGACATTTTTTTTCGAACTACTGTGATTGTTTTTCTCTAATTAATAAGCCCCCCCCCCCCCGCCCGCCTTTGCTTATTTCGAGCGTGCCACACCTGAAAAATAACATCCAGACACTTATTATCTGTGTGTGACTATTCCACAGCAAGTATGTAGGTTTAGTATCATAAAGAAAACATGCAGTATGCAGAGATTGATTCCGTGTTTTGAATGTATATTTCACCATCGGTTTAAGATAACTCTTAATCGTCCATTACCCATAATCCAAAGCTTATACATGCATATAAATACACCGTCAGTGCGCTGTATTTAAGCTGTATAATTAGTCTTTATGTATCCTACATGTACATATTCCAGAATCATTTGTAAATTTTACACACTTCATCAAAGTCGTAAATAATTTAATGAATCCGCTCCATCGATTAACATAAATGTGAAAAAAACCTCTGATTCGGACGGGATCGTGAAACCGTCTGATATTCTAAAGTTCTTCAGTAATGGTCACAAGAAAATGAACAAGTATCGAGATTGGTCTTGACGATCACAAAGTTATTGATTAATTAATACTAATCGAATTAAAAAATAAATTCCGATAAAAATTAAACAGTTTTTTTCGATCATGATTTATCAGTATTAAAGCAGAAAATAGCGAGTCAATATATAATTTTATATATAGGCTGTAATTATGATGTCAAACATTTTTAGTAATACATTTTCACTAACTACTCATATTTGGAAAAATATTCCGAACTCTTGCGACACCGTAGGTACTGGCACGATAACAGTTTCTCACTCTTTTAAGCATACTGCGTGCGACTTAAAGAATCTTGTATTTAAAAAAACATGCATGAACATAATGTACAATTTTGTTTATCGTGTAGTTTTTGTTTATAACGTATATTTAGAAATCATATCAATGTATTATTAAGAGGCCTAGGTAATGGAAATCTATCTTTCCTTTTATCTATTTGGTACTATTCCATGACCATTTTTGTTCTGGCTCTTTGTTTAAATATATAACTTGAAATAGGAAGTTTTAATTTTAAATAAAGTATAAGAGTATGATTACATCATTTCTGAACCATTCTCGGGAACCAACATCCAGATAGTGACTTTCTGCATATTTAAATTCACTCGTGTTCATTACATTGAATCGGACCACTAAAGATTTTGACTGTTTAACACCTTTAAAACACATACAAAAGTATTAAATACAAAATCGATATCATAAGGACAGAATTAAAAACAAAACTTAGATATTTACATAACAATAGAAGAAAACTTCTATTTAAAACGTTCTTTTTAACAAAAACAGCCGATAGGAACATGAAATGGTGTTTTTATTAAGTTGTACATTGGGTTAACTTCTTTGTTTATAATCACATCAACCAAGTATTTCTAAAGAAAATTAATTGGAATTCATACATGTAGCTCTGTTGCAACTGACAGGAAAATATACACGCTCCGTTTATCAATTGGTCAAAACAATCGACTTAGCTAGGAAAAATTTGGACTGCACGAAAGAATCACGATGATGTCAGACTCAAACTCCCATTTAAAATGGTTTACCCTCTCCGTTTATTTAACGTATTGATGTACATTTTTAATAATGTTTTACTTTAATTAATTTTACCTACTATTTACGATCAATTCATGAATCTGTTAAAAGGAGGTAAATAGAAACAACAAAATACTTTCATTGATGATTGATGCGGGTTATGACGGTAGCGATCATCGCAGAAAAAATTACATAAACCGCTAGGGCATGTTATGTTATTTATTTTTTTACAATGTTGCCACCCTCATATCGTGCATAAATCACCAGAGAAAGCATTTATTTGATTTGGGCTTACTATACACACCCAGTTTTGTCTCCCCAATTCATAAACAAGAGAAAAGCTGTCAATGTGACAGCAAACAGGGTTTTCTTTAATGTGAACTGTATCCATAATCCTATCAACACGTATCCAGTGAAATGGAGTACCCTATATGCAATATTTTGCCAAAAAATGACTTAGTTCAAAAGCTGGTATTTTTTTCATAAATTATCAGAAATCAAAATCCTAGCAATATGCACACCTCTAATGTATGTACAATTGATCTGCAAAAGAACAACTTCCTATCTTGAGAACTGTAGGAGGAGTTATCCGTACAATGAGGGTACCCTATATGCAAAATTTTGCCAAAAAATGACTAAGTTCAAAACCTGGTATTTTTTCGATAAATTATTGGAAATCAAAATCCTTGCAATATGCACACCTCTGATATATGTACAATTGATCTGCAAAAGAACAACTTCCTATTTTGAAAACTGTAGGAGGAGTTATCCGTACAATGAGGGTACCCTTTTGGCAGCCGCCCGCCCGCCCGCCCGCCATTTTCACCATTTTAATAACCGGATTTTTCCGTTGGAAAACCCGGTTTAAAAAACCAGGTGTGAATCATAGCTCTATAATTAATGACAGAGCTGAAACCCTCACGATCCAGTTCTAAAAATTAAATCTAATCATGGGCAGCGATTAAAAAATACTGATATGCGGAAAGAGTGAGCATTTAGCGTATTTTCAACAAATTCCCATAGTGCATTCTAAAAATTCGATAACATTCAAAACTACATAGGAAATCGGGGTCGCTAATATATTTCTTTTTTTATCTGAAAACAATTGATATAACAGTAAAACTTCATGCAAAATATTTCATCAAAATATATAGGGTAGCAATAATTAGACTCGGCCTCGTTAAGAATAAAAACAAGGAATTGTCTTTTTTAAGGGCATATCAGATTCATTTTGTACATGTAAATGCAGCGTTTTACTTAATATTAAGAGTGTGTGAGGAAACACAAGCACTTGTTATCTAAACTTATGAGAAATTGAACAATACAAGTATTTACCGAATCGGTGAGATGTGTGCAGAACTGCAGACTTTCATCTGTCTTATCTTTAAATAGATTTTTACTGTGTTCTTTCAGCTTGTTTAACCAGAAATGTTTCTAGTAACTGCATTTTTAGTAATTTATCAGAAAAGGATTTAGGAAAATAAGTTGAAAGTTAAAACAATACCGACAGCGGTACTTCCTGAATTAAGACGATTCAAGTACATGTATTTGTTAGGTTCATTTTTTTTTTGGCTTTCTTAATCCACGTACTATTAGCGTAGATTCCTACATGTATTTAAACGAGAGGAATTATTATCCGCGTAAAATCGCGAGAAAGGCATCTCCCGAATTTTTAGATATCGCTTTTATTTTTGGACATATGTAACCTACATTAAACTACGATAAAAATTCGGCATTCGCGATTTTATGTAATTCTCGCAATTTGATGGAAAACTGCTGAATCGCGGAATTAAGTACTCGCGTAAAATAAGGAATCAACAGTATGTGGTCTGAATAATGATTCCCTTTCTTTAAGATAAGATTATTGTTTTATTTGTGATGTAAATATGTTAATATCAATGCGCTTGAAACAAAAAGGTGAAGCAGACACATATAAAATTAATAGCAAATTATTTCTGTAAAACTTCATCAAATCATAGCCAATTTGGAGCAATAAGCTAATATCGAGAAAAACAGAAATACATTAAGTTAATCAAATTTGTGTGCAAATAGAGTATAATAAGAGATTATTTAAAATAATGTGAAAATTAAATTTAGGAAAATGTATAAAAACTTTACGGGATGAAAATGACACGTTATATATTTTACGCTTTTCAGATGACGTTATGACGTAAGTCATGTTTGTGACGTTATTTCTCTGTTTTGTCAAAAATGTCATAAGCACCCTTTTCTCATGGGCGCAATCAAATACTACACAACTGTTTCATCTGCAACTGTGTTTCCTATCTCTCCACTCTACAACATCATGTACAATTAAAATGAATTTAAATCACGGGTCATTTGACTCATTTTATATAATATCAGTAATCAATGTTGCAATTCTATATTGTGACCAATGATATAACACACTAAAAACATTTCCCCCAAAAAAGAATGTATGAAGTGATTTAATACAACAGGACTACAAAATATACATGTACATAGTTCTTATACATGTAAAATGCTGAATCATCTTTCTTAAGTTTTACACCATTTTCTTTTTTCTGTTGCCAAAAAAATTGTAATACTTCAGATTAAAATACAGTGTATGCAATATATAAACTTAGCAACTTTTATTTTCATGGGCTTTTTAAATTTATTATATCTTGCTAAGCAACAAAAAACTGTTGCTTGATAGCAACACAAATCAGCCCTAGAAGATCATAAGTGTTAGTCGTTTTACTACATAAATGGAAATTGGTACCTAAAGTGTATAAAATATACTTGTTTGTTGATTATTAAAACTCTTAAAATTCTCATGTGAATGTTGGTGACTTTTTTTGCTACACCCACTCCTTATAAAACTGGTTTTAATCAAATGGTCTCTCGATCACACTAAGCATTGCCCGTTTTGTATTTTATAAACTTGTTTAAGTGACAGCTGTCAAAACTGGTACACTTGATATACTAACCGTACACTAATGTCTGTACGTAATCACATTAAGAATTCTGGTAGATCTACATCAAAGACTTCAATGCACAGCAACTTATAATACATGTATACATGTACACAATAGCACAATATGTATTACATGTAATATTTAGAATCCAGTTTTAAGCATAAGTAGACACTATTTTTGTCAAAGATTTTGAATTCCTATTGAAATTCTGCTATAACATCAGCCTTTACAATATTCAGAAGGATTGCATCCAAATCACCATCATTCATGTCGTTAGTAGATGTTTTTTTCATAGCTGAAAGTCTTGAAAAAAAGGAAGATATCTGACCAACTGCCAAATATTGGTTTGGGTTGAATCTTTTTTCCCCGCGTTCGTTCTTGGCCACTCTCATATTCTGAGAAACTATAAATGGGTGCACCTTTGTTCCACCATTCTCTCCATGTTGGAAGATGTCAGTCAAATAGGATTTCAGATCATCCGAAAATCGAGCATTTTTTCTGCTTTTTTTCAAGGCCCACCCCATGTCAGACTGCACATAACTTTGATCTGTGACTTCCTCTCCAGTACTAGAAGCGTGTTTCAGGGTATCCTCTGACAATGAAGAACATGCATTCCGCCATCTCATCTTGATATCATCATAAGTGGACATTGCTTGAAGTTTATAAGTATGGATGCCAAGGAAACAATGGTTTTGCATATCCCCATATCTAGTAAAGGTCTGAGTACATCCTTCTTCAGGACAAGGAAAGCAATGATCAACTGCAGAATTCACATCATTCCTACTATCTGTGGGTTTCCGAATGTTCCCGTCTGCTCCATGACTCGCAACAAAACCTGATTTTATTTCTAAATCTGCAATATCCTGTAATCAGAAACAGTTATTGATTATTCATTGAAAAAAAGCATTTTACGTGATATCAATGTTAACAATTTCTGTACTTGCTTCTCATTCAAACTTACATTGTTTTCATGTTCAATATGGAATAATTCTTTGCCCCTTCCAATGTTGTAGGCTCGCCAAGTTGTTATAAGTCCTTCACCAAACTTCACATTTGATATTCTAGTGATGCCTTTTATTGGACACTTGGCTGCAGGAGAGGGTTTTTCAAGGAGTTCAACATGTGAAGCTTGGCATCCAGTCGTTCCTCCAAGTCTATAGCTGATTTCATGTCAGCAGCTGTGATGATGTTATGGCCTGATGCTGCTTCTTTACTCAACTTCCCTCTCATATGGGCAATCTTGGCATCACAATAAGATTTCCCACTTTGGGCCTCGCTGTAGTCATAGCTGGCTATGGAAATACCTGAAATAGATTACATGTGCTCTCTTCAACATCATGAATACTCCCTTTTTATGGCATTAGTAATGAACACATTTAGCATGAAAAGTGTTATATTTAAAAAAAATCATGACTCTGAAGTTAGTTATTAAATTTTATTTTTCTCTATATATAGACAGAATTGGTATATCTGATTCAACTGATGCTTAGCATTCCTTTGATTTGATTATACCCTGAAACCTAAAAACCTAGGACAACCTTTATGCTTTTGCTTTCAGCAATTTGGTTGCCAATATAAATTTTAACTAATAAAAAGCAAAATCCCTACCAGTACGCCTACTGATGCCTGGAATGGCAAGCCATAAGTTGCCGCAGTGGTAGCAACCAGCATTATCACTTCTCAGGAATGCCCTAGTAGTTTTTGGAAGTTGAATTTTGATGTGATGAAGTGTGTCCTCGAGGAGACATGCAACTGCTAACCAGTCCTGTCGCACTCCATCCATCACATGTGCAAATGTTCTATGCTAAAAAAAATTCTTTATAACTGAGTTTAAACCAGTATAATATCAGCAGTTGACTTACATGTAATTTAAAATTGCGAGTTATTCTGTTTGGGATAAATTTTACTCAATGAGTTGCTTGAAGTATCTCATCATTAGATATTATTTAAGAAAGCATGTGATAAAATTAAACTGGTGTATCTTACAATGAAGACACAGAGTAAAGCATATCAGTACACTAAGTGTTTGACAAGCCTCTTCGTCATGAAGTAAAATATTTGGAAAGGACAGAAAGATGAATGCCATTGGACAGAGAGAAACATTGACCAACAGATACATAATGACCATATCATTTTAAGCACTGGAGCTGTCTTACCTTTAAATTTGAGTCTTCATCCTTGTAAATGCACACAGATACGTGCCAATTTAAGCCCTTCTGACCATACCAGTTGCTCTGTTTTTCTCTGAAAGTAATCGGTAAGAATTTCATGGCCCAGTCCATAATGAGAAGAATATCACCAGGCTGGAGATCTCTTAGTGTTTGGGTTCTTGCCTTGTCTTGATTGATAGTTCTTACAATATGACTTTTCCACTCAAGAATCTTAGCTTCTGCTGCTTCAATGTCCACCAACATTTCTTCTTTGGTGTTTGGAGAAAGATCTGATGAAATCAATCAGTAAATTAATTTAAAACCAATACTCAATAAATATTTGTACATAAGAATAGTTTTGATAAACATTCAGATTAAATGTTTCACTTTAAAATAGATCAAATTCATCAAAAATCAAAATGGAATTACATGTAAACATGAATTGACATGAAACACATCAACGATATATGCAATACAGAATTACCTGCAAGTTTGTCCAGTATTTCTTTCAAATTCAAAATTGCTGTTGGGAGTAATTGACAACGGTCACAAGCAATATCATGTTGATGGTCAATACAGGTTTGCTGAAACTGATTATCAAGTGGATCACTCAAAGCATAGTTTATGCAATGATCACCGCAGTGGTCAGTCTGCAAAAAAATAAGAATAATTGATTTTAATTGCATTCATAAAAGAGTGTCTATAAAAACATCAAAATATACAATTTTAATAAACCTGTATATTTTGGGCAGAAACAGGCCAGTTCAAGAAATGTTGACATTTTTATTCTCAAATATACAACATATCCACACATCTTCCTTAAAAATGACAGTGATATTAAAACCATTTGAGATATATTATTTTTAAAATACCTGTTTTATGTGCATTTTAAAATCTGTCTTCATGTAAATCCTACTGGCTACAAGAGAGTCCTTACACTCTTTTAATTCCATTAGCAATAAGCCATCGGTTGCATACTTTTCCACCTATGAAATACAGTTCATAAATATTTATATTGTTTTACATGTATAATAAAATCAACAAACTTTTCCAATCCTTTAATAATTGCAAAATCATACATGATTTATTTGAAATTTAATTATTATATAAAGGATAAAATAATAAAATGATCAAATTTTCTTTAAAGGTTAATCAGCTTGTAAATGTTATGTTATAGAGCTAAATAGTTTTTACAAATGACAATATCCATTCTAAATTGTATATACATGTATAATGTGCTGTTGACAGAAGTGTGCACGGGTTTAGACAACACATATCTTGCGTGTTCAAATTCAGTTTTGCATCTTGAAAACAATACTGATAATACTACACATAACACAATCCAAATCAAAAAGGGAAAATCAAAATTCCTTTTTTTTGACCCCATTTTTCATATCTGCATCCATATAAACCCCTTTATGCCAAAAATAAGCCTTTACAAGTCAAAGTTCATGGAATTTTCCTGAATCATTGACATTTAAATGCATTACACAGATATTTAAAATGTGTAACGTTCCTCTTATTCTTATAAAAACTTATGAAGCATCAGAGGAACGTTCCTCTTTACCTAAACTAAAATCTCTACATTTCATATGAGGAACGTTCCTCTTTTCACTTCAACAGAAATCTTCACAAAGAATCTGAGGAACGTTCCTCTTTTCACTTTAACAGAAATCTTGACAAGAAATCTGAGGAACGTTCTTCTTTACACTTCAACAGAAATTCTGACAATTCATCTGAGGAACGTTCCTCTGTTCACTTCAACAGAAATCTTGACAATTCATCTGAGGAACGTTCCTCTTTTCACTTCAACAGAAATTCTGACAATTCATCTGAGGAACGTTCCTCTGTTCACTTCAACAGAAATCTTGACAATTCATCTGAGGAACGTTCCTCTTTTCACTACTTTATATAAACTGAAATCCTGACAAAGCATCTGAGGAACGTTCCTGACTTGAAATCTTTACACTGTATCTTAGGAACGTTTCTCATTTCACTTCATCTGAAAGCTACATAAAGCATCTGAGGAACGTACAATCTTTCACAAGTTGATTGTTTACTTTTTACATGAAATCTGTATAAAGCATCTGAGGAACGTTCCTCTTTTTCCTTAAATTGAAATCTTTACAATGCATTCGAGGAAAGTTCCTCATTTCATTTAACAAAATGTTTACTTCTCACCCGAGGACTTCAAAACATTTCCTTTTTAGTATTTTAATCATTACGCAAAATGTGACCAGCAACAATCCTCTTTGTAAAACTAATAAAAGACAAATTGAAACAACGATTTTGACAAACCAAAAGTAAACTAATTAATCATTCTTAAGGAGACTCAGAGTCTCAACTGACGTCATCGTAAGACGTTGACTTCAAGGGTGATAACATCGATTTTGAAGATCTAGAAGAGGCGAAATGATTAAAATACTTCTGAACATTTTTCTAAAGATTCACTTTTTAAAAAAATAATTTCTATAATAAATAAATTTTAAAAATATAAAAAAGTTACATGATAACATGAAAATTTGAACATTTTACTCTGCATTTGTGTTTTACGACATTGAAACTATTTCCTTTAAGTATTGTTCAATACCTTGTGCAGAGGGCGCAAAATTGTAAACCCGCGACTGACCTTAAGTTTATTGTTTCTATACCCCCCGCAAACATAGTTAAGGGGGTATATACGAATCACCTTGTCGTCCGTCCGACTATTCGTCTGTTCGTCTTCTGTGCAATTGGACTTAAAAAAGTTTTGCTTAAATTAATTGTAAATAATTGATGTGCGATTGTCAACATTTTACTGGAAAATCCTGATTTTATTTTTAATATCTATCATGATGCAAATTGATATGATACATTGCGGTGATTATTATTGCAGGGATGATTTTCACTAAAACCCCTATTGCACTTGTAGCTAATAAGCACAATTGAAATTTAGAAGACATGCTAATTATGTCACTTATTAAATAACTTGTTTAACAAGTGTGCAAAATTACTCCTGATGATAGCGGGTTTGCAGCTCATAATTTAACAATTTTAAATATAAAATCAAAAATTTTGTGTCAAGCCGCTGAAACAGCAATATGATGTTGGTTAAATAAGATAAGGACTGATGAAAAAGGGTGTGCGCACACACACACACACACACACACACACACCGTAAACTCGAGGTCACAACTCTAAGCACATTATGAGCACTCAGTTGGAGCGCAGTCATTTGTGTGTAAAAGTTTGTAGGAATGCAGTTTCACGCTGCAGGAGCTGAGTAGAAATCCCTTGGTCAACTGTCACATTTTCACCTTGTAAAAATTTAAAATACAACTGTACAATGTTTTTGAATTTCCCTGCGAACCCACAGCAATTCCAGAAATATAACAGTATCGTGAAACTCTGGGGGAATGCAATCTGGTGTGACAGGACCTAAGTTTTGAGAAAACAATCAGGTTACCAGAAATTTGCATTTGTCAAATTCTTTGAGCTGGATGATAGTAACAAACATTATTAGGATGTAAAATTTGAATTACAGTCCTCATATGAAATGCAATCATTATATTAATATACATGTAAATTATATTATCTTACACTAGCTAACAAATACCCCCACCCCCTTCCTAATAAAATCACAACATACACGAGCTATAATTCAATAGTGTACTCGTAGTATTGATAAATCTACAAATCTACCGCAGGTTTTAAGTAGGATATTTTAGGTAAAAAAAAACAACTCACTTTTTGGCTTTCTTGGAGTACCTCATGTTTATCAACTAGAAAAAATATCTAATATCAAAATACTCCAGTATATTCTGTAAATAACTTCTCAGCATGCATGGTCAATAGAAATGTCATGACCTAAAGCCCATATTCCTCTGCTTCATTTGGTTTGCTAATGTCACCGCCGGCCATTTCAAGCTGAGTAACAACTTGTTGTTACATGCACATGCTAAGGTCCTCTATCAGATGTCAATCACTAACTGGATGCTGATAAGATGTTTGGGGTGTGCTAATAATAGTAACTGTGTGCAATTTGAGAGCTTTCAACAGCAGATCACTGCTTTAGGAACAGATGCAAAATGTGGTCGCAAATTTAATTTAAGATCAACGCTGCATGTGTACTTTATGAAGCAGAACAGAAATATTGTTTGGAAATTGCAGTTGCAAACTTTGCAGGATGCATGCATCAAGGTAATAAATACTTTTATTATATCCAACAGTTTAAAATACATTACTGAGTTTCTTTTGCTCTTCTGCTAATTCACTACAATCAAGGTAATTGCAAATCTAAAGCATTTAAATTAAATTGATACAAAATTCTTGATTATCTGATATTTAAAAAAATTATTGTAATCATCAAATTTTGAAAATGATGTGCAAAATTAAAATGTAATCATAATACAATGTAATGTTATAGGTAATGATGATTGGCAGTGTCAAAATATTTTGCCTGGTGGATTTTGATTTGAAATCACTGCATTTGAATTGTTTGCTGGTCTAGAGGATGGGGAGCATTATTTTGGACAGAGCTTGATCGGGATGGAAGATGCTTGAAGATTAAGGTTTGTTATTCTTTATTTAAAATTAATCTCACACTATAGCTGTCCTTCTGGGACTACTCCCACAAGGCTCTTTTGAAACAGCCTAATCTGCTAGCCACTTCTCATTTTACAGGTTATCAATTTCCCCTACAAATGCTTATCAACAGACAACGCCATTGCAAGGAAAATGGCCCTCTTGGGACAAATGAATTCAGTAACACTATGAACTCCATTTACATGATGTGAGTTTTAGATCTTACAAATCAGACTTTGTAAATAGGAAAATCATAAACAGATATTAGGTCATATGGAATAGGAACATGCTCTATTTAAGAAAAAGTTAAATATTGAATATATGATTAATCTGCCAAAATGAATTATCACACAATTGTAACCTGTACAAATGTGAAAGGATTAATCTAATGAGTGCACAGGGGCCCATTTCACAAAGCAAACTTAAGACTAAGTTATATCTTAGGAAAGAACTTTTTCCTAAGTTCATTACTTATCCGTTTCACTATTCCAGTTGTATATTATGAATTTTAACTTTAAGACAGGTAAATTGATGTTTTAGGAACAAACTTAACATGGTGACTGTTTATATTATATTGAAATGAATTATATGCACATTTAAGTTGAACAAAAATACTAGATAACGGGTATCATTAAGACTTTTTCACTTTACTTCTAATTTATTTAAACATGTTTTATTGAAAAAATTCAATAGGATTAATGGACAACAGGCATAGCCTATGTATGTCCTCTCCTTGTAATATATCCACTTTACTTCTAAACTGAAAACATTAGAACTATCAAATTATTCATATATTTCTTCAATTAATTTCTTTCACTACTGAATTCAAAATCCACTGATATTCCCAAAAATTGACTGACATTGTCTGACATCCACTGTACATTGACTGTACCTCACTGTACATTTCACTGACTTCCACTGTACCCCTCTGTACCCCACTGTACATTTCTACTGAACAACACTGTATCCCACTGTACACCACTGTACAGTCCTACTGACTTCCACTGTACCCCACTGTACGCCACTGTACAGGGCACTGACCAGCACTGTACCCCACTGTACGCCACTGTACCGGGCACTGACCATCACTGTGCCCCACTGTACGCCACTGTACTATTAATTTGAGAAAAAATCGGATTTTTAAATCTTCAGGATATTTTTTTTCTTCAATATTTATTTTTATTATGCTGTATATAGCATTCACATTATGCATAGATACAAACTGACAGAAGAATGCAACAGGTCGTTAAATCTATTTAGTATGTTTTATCAATTAACGTCTATTGTTATTGAATGTTACGGTCACAAAATTATGATAATGCCCATAGCTATCAGGTGAAAGTTCTGAATTTTACACGTTGAATCTGATTATCAAAAAAGTGCATGTCAATATGTTTATTCTGCAAGTCAATGGAAAATACCCCCCCCCCCCCCCGCCAACCAGCAAGGTACATTATCATTCCTTATTGATGATATACGACAAGCCCTTGTTTAAATGATCGGGTTCCTAATTCTCTGTGTCTCATGAGTCGCTTTAACCCACTGAAAAACAGTCAATTAAACACTGAATCCACAAAATATATTCATGCTTGTTCGTGTACACATGTCCGTGTATCATGACTGCGCGCTTGACTACACAGGTACATTTTGAAGAAAGCGGGCGAGTTTCGAGCTCATATGTTGATTTCTTTTGATTAAAATTATATTTAAAATTTCATTGCAAATGTTGGGTTTTAATTTTGCAAAATAACATATAATGCAGAATGCATTTTAAATTTTAAACAGAGAGAGAGAGAGAGAGAGAGAGAGAGAGAGAGAGAGAGAGATTAATCAGAAATCGATTAGGGTAAGAAATTGATTGTCTTTTAATTGCAAAACCCCTTGCATGTATATCACTTTCTGACTATTGTATTGGTATCATATGTAGTCGTAGAAAAGTTCATTATAAAATCTATGCTGGAACTGGTGGTTGTGATGCCGTAGGGGAATTTTAAGGTGCTTATTCCTTTCTGACCCCGGGCCTCAATTTTTAGCACTAGTAAATTCATGAGAGAGAGAGAGAGAGAGAGAGAGAGAGAGATTAATCAGAAATCGATTGGGGTAAGAAATTGATTGTCTATTAATCTGCTTCTTTTACATACCGATTATTTTCTTAAGTCTCGAGTTTATCTCTGCCAACTAACTCCTGGGTTCAAAAAAAAAATTTGCAAACTTTAAGTCGAAAAATAAAATGTAGTACAGATAATACATCCCTCCTTTTTTTCCTCATCCACTTGCAAATTGATACCCCTTGCAGTACTGTGCTATGTCGAAACGATTCATGTTAAGCATGAATATTATGTTAATAGAATTAATCTTTTATGCATTTTTGTTTATTTTTGACCTCGGTGTGGAATAACTATTAAATAGATATAATAAATCCCACTTTTGTAAGCATTACATGCAAGTAGACCTAATTGTAAGTAAATAAAAAAATCTTTTAAGACAGATTCTAAATAATTATGATCCTAAGGCACCCGGCAACCGTAATGGTTTTTTTAATCAAAAGTGAAAATTCAGATTTTTGTTTTAACAGTGTATTTCCCCGACGTTTACATCTATTTATACCTAGGCTACAGCACATATACACAGGTGGTCAGTTTTCACACCTCGACGCAGTCAGCCGGTCGTGTGTATAGTCTGCGCCTTTTTCTGTTTGTTCCGAGTTTTTCATTGTTCCATGACAGACGAAAGATTTTTATCTGTAGACATACACAAAGAAGGAGACAATACATGCATCGTCGATATTAAAAATTACTTTTTAGCGTTGACTTTCATTCATTAAGAATTTAAATGACAATCATTCAATAACGAACTTCAATTCAAATTATTTGAATCCATGGACATTATCCCGTAACTAGAAATCATTTTTATGCCAACATGTACAATTAGCCGCTGTCAACATAACTATACATGTTACCGGTGGTACTTTATTCAAATACTGAAATATTTGTACGTTAGCATGGAGAGAGAGAGAGAGAGAGAGAGAGAGAGAGAGAGAGAGAGAGAGAGATTATCTTGTTTGCTATGATACAATATACCAATATACTGGTTTCAGTAAATAAAGATAAAAAAACGAAAAATCAATTTTAAGGCCGAACATTTTTACCGGGTGGTAAATCTCAGGTGGGGGGGGGGGGGGGGGGGGGGGGCTTAATTTCTAGAGGTGTGAAAGCCTCCGGGGCTGGAAGTCTACCCTCATGCGGTCGTGAACGCTGATAATCACTATACACAGGAAGCAAATATTACACAAGATATAAATGATTAGTCAGAATTGGTCTTTGTTTGATTATCTTATTGTTCTAAAGACAACATGAAGCGATTACGTGTCGTCCGGATTTTCTCTAAGTGTGTAAAGCAAAAGTTGGTAAACTACATGTAATTCTGCCCCCCCCCCCCAAATTTAACTCGGTACATTGTGTTTAGCAATCGACATTGATGAAGACGTTAATTTTAACAAATATAATTGTGTTAAAAAAACCACACGATCAGTTATAATGTTGAATGTAAAGGCAGCCATTATACGATGACAACTAATGGCGTTCGTTCTCAATGGAGTGACGTTTTCGTGCAACAAGTTCCAACTGTCTGTATAACCAGTAAATACAGTTTTTATAGCTCATAAGTTTGTTTTAAAAAGAAAATTTTATACGCATGATTTGGTATGCATGCTCATTCATCTTTGTGGAATTTATTAGGTCACAAACATTAAACATGATTCAAATATAAATTGCGTATTTTCAATTACTGAATAATAAAAATATTTTTCTCATTTATCCGACCTGTACACAATTTACCTATTACGGAAGGAGAAAATAAATATGTTTGCCTATTAAATGAAATGTCGTTTATAATTGAAGAGATGCTACAATTAAAGTGTGATGCAGGGGGTGTTTATGCCTTCGTGACCTTGGTCCATAAACATTTGGGAAGATAGTTACAACATAAGAGAGAGAGAGAGAGAGAGAAACAGAGAGAGAGAGAGAGAGAGAGAGAGAGAGAGAGAGAGGGCGATATATTTTTTTCTTATTAAAACTACGTAACTATATCATGGCAATATTCTTAGCCGTGCAAGAGAATGTACATGTAGATGTATGACATGTGGTGATAACGAACAGTGTTGAAATTCAAAAGTATATAATTTAAAGTACCGTAACAGAGTGAAATATTATTTGAACAGTGTACGTTTTCACCACATTCCATTTTTAATTTAACACTATACAATGTACTTGTTTTGATATCAGCGACTGCTGGGGGAGAGGGGAGGATTTATAAATATTTAACATGTTTAATATCCGACTTGATTTAAATGATAAAAACCGCGTCTAAAATGATGAATATAAAGATAATTTTGTTTATTCATTAATGTTATATTTTTAAAAATACATATTTCAACTGGATTTAATACTCTCAAGATCACATATACCCCTATAAGGGAATTGCATAATATCTTGAACAAGGTGTCAGACTGACAATTTACAAGATTGAATATTGCGACACTCACAACTTTTGATCTACTGAAAGTATGTATACTATACACAGACACTGACTCACTGATCTTCCTGTGAAGTAAAACTTCAAAGACATTTTAAAGTCCAGACCAGTTGGTTATCTTCTCTCTTTTGAAAAAAAAAATCAGTATGCTGAGCAATATAGTGGATTTTTTTTTCTATAAATTGTAATACATTGTTTTAAATTCTCTGAATTTTAAAACTTTAATGTAACATGTAAACTAATACTATTTTTGATAACATTGGTAAAATTAAGTTCATTGTAAAAAAAAAAATCCCAACTAAATATTTAGGTACTAAAACATTAGTATTGAAATATATATAAATACTTCCCCCTTTTAATTGGATGAGTTGCTATATTTCGTATGATATTAACTTGATTCTGAGTTTTTAATACATGCACGGATCAGAGGATCGGGGGGGGGGGGGGTGGGGTCAGAAGATAATTCAATTTTTTTAAACTTACATTGTACAACTATCCAAAATATGTCTAAGCTCCCCGAGAAATCGATGATATCCCTGCCTTTTCCCTGACCGCGCATGTAATTATATATGAACTTAAAGAAATAGAAGCCCATTTTCTCTCTTGTAAGCAATAGGAAAGAATCAAAACAAATCCAGATTTTGGTCTCAAATAAAGTAAATATTCAATTCATTGTTCAAACATATCAATAACTTAAAAAAAACATAAGTACAGTGGGTTACAGTGGTGTACAGTGTTTGTCAGTACCCTGCACAGTGGTGTACAGTGGGGTACAGTGCTGTTCAGTGCCCCGTACAGTGGTGTACAGTGAGGTACAGTGCTGGTCAGTGGGTAGGTACAGTGCTGTTCAGTGGAGTACAGTGGCTCTGTACAGTGGGGTACAGTGGGATACAGTGTGGTACAGTGGCTCTGTACAGTGGGTGTACAGTGGATTTACAGTAGGGTACAGTGAATATACAGTGGATTTCAGACAATGTCAGTCAATTTTTGGGAATATCAGTGGATTTTGAATTCAGTAGTGTTTGGTGTAGACTTTTAATTTTTACAATTTTTTTAGATTATCTGGTTGCACCCGCAGATGGATAGCGGGTATATAGTTATAGCTAGTGCACTGATGATAATTAAGTTATTCATGCCTGAGAATTACTGATATCTTAAAAAGGAATAAATACTACATAAATACTCAATTAAAGAATGACTGGATGATTTGTCCTATCCCTCCACGAAATAAGCTTTTCTTTTAGGGGAGAAATGTTAGATGTTTTCTTCATCTTATTTTTTTTTTGTCGGGGGAGGGGGGAAGGGGGGTAGGGGGTAGGAATTACCGCAAATTAAGGTGCCTCACTACACCTTGAAATAGTTTCTCAAATCAGCAGAAAATTGCTTGATTATGATAGAAAGCATGATGGATAAGAAGTTCATATATATCAAATGGGCAAAAAAATGGGCAATTTCAGGTAAGAATTGGTTTTTCAAAAATTCCATTCAGTAAACATAAACAAAAGTCCAGGTGGATTCGAACTCATGACCTGCGGTTCACAAGCCTGATACTTTAACCACTGAGCTATGACGATATACATCTTAATCGATTGATACAAACAGTTTAACAAAACATTTAAATCGCCATCTTGTGACGTAGTGTCTTAAAAAGTATAAGTCTCGGTGTAGTGAAGTACCTTAAGTGATTTGGGAATACTCATGCTAAATCATCCATAATAATGTTGTTTCATTCAGAAATTTTGGCCTTTTATCCTCACTTCTTCTATCAGCCAAGATGCATTTATTTGCAGAGTTTTCTTTAAAAAAACCAACACCACCCTAATTTTAAATCATGCAACCCTTTCAAGCAGGCACGTAGCATCAGGATGTAGGAGGGGGGAACCCCCCCCCCCTTAACTTTTTCTCACAGCAAACAATTTTCTTAAATTTACATATCAAAAAGTGAATAAACATGGAGTCCCCCCCCCCCATTTTTTAAGGAGCATGTAAAAATTGAAGAGAATTTTGATGAAACAAACATAAAGTCCTTAGTATAGCAAGTCAGAATTTATGAGCAAATATTCTGAATAATTTATGCTTCTAAATTTCAAACAAAAATAAGTCTGACCAAGCTCATCAACCTTATTTACTGAATTCTAGTATTCCCTTGCTGCAACATTAAATTGATAGGATGAACAGAATCTGAATTATACAGCTTTCTTGTTTGACGTGGTTAATAATTCCTGCTTTATTTAAGTTATGCAAATTCCATCTGCTCAGCTGTCTGGCTTAAAACAAATAATTTAGAGCTGTGAACCATTCTCATACTCACAAGAATGTTTGGCCTCGATAACAATAGCTTTGGGATTTGATGTGAAGTGTTAAGATCTGTCGCCATCCAAAAAAATAATGCAATAATACCAATGTGTTTTAAGATTAGAGCAGAAATTCAAGAGTATATTGATGTTTGGTAGATTCAAATCAAATTCATGCTTAATTATCCTGCTTGGATTCTGTAAATGTTTAAACGTATTTAGGTATATAGGTATATATATCTGAAGAGAAATATTTGTTGTACAAATCTCTCTCTCTCTCTCTCTCTCTCTCTCTCTCTCTCTCTCTCTCTCTCTCTCTCTTGTGCTACATCTCTAATTTCTCTCTCTCTTTCAAGTTAAGCAGGGAAAAACTTATGTGACCTTTAATATACTTGGTATTTCTTCTTAAAGAATGTCAATACCTAAATGTATGTTTGAGAATGTGTGTGTTATTAACAAAAATAAGCATTACAAGCAGATCTTCATTATGAAATGAAATAACAGGAAGTTATTTAGCGATGATGAGTTTTAATGCAAATCTGTATTATACATAGATTCTATAGAAGATCTGGACATCCCCCCTGGGAGGAAATCAATGAGGCCACAGAAAAGTTCAAAAGCCATCCAGCTAGTCACACAGTATGAACAGAAGATAAACAGAACAGAAGATAAACCTTGATTCATGTCAACCATTTATCAAAGACCGAATTAAGTGAAAGTGGTGTCTGGAATATGCAGCTCTACTTGGGAACTCCATCCTGAATGTGATGGATGCGAGCTTTATGATTTTAGTAATTATAAAATCATGTGCACTGAGACAATTATTAATATAGTTAAATTTTTAATTATATAAACATCTAATCCAATTACAAACTAAACTTGATATTTAATATAAAAAGAAATATTAAATTGGTATTCTTAATTACATGCCTATGTATTTTTATTGAAAACAATTAGTTATAGTTTGATCTACAATACAAGATCAATTTTTGACACCAATTAATATACATGTATTTGCCGCTTAAAAAATACACGAGGGGCACCCAAAAATGCCGCGATATTAAATATTAAAAATTCAAACTCTTTTTTACTTTATATCGTGTAATCAACTTAGAAAATTTTAGCTGATCATCATCGGGACTGAGCGATAGTCAAGTACTCGAGTACTTGTTAACATCCTTAATATTTACGTAAAGTATAACATGTTTAAATGCCTATTTAATTTAAGATTACCGGTATTTTGCTCATTGCTGTTTTTACTTTCAAATGTAGGAAATTGGAACATTCTTCAGGTACCATGTAAAGGTTTCAGTTAAAGAGAAAAGAGGAACGTTCCTCAAGATTCCTGGTGAAGAATTCAGTTGTAGTGAAAAGAGGAACGTTCCTCAGATGACTTGTCAAGATTTCAGTTGTAGTGAAAAGAGGAACGTTCCTCAGATGACTTGTCAAGATTTCTGTTAAAGTGAAAAGAGGAACGTTCCTCAGATTCTTTGTGAAGATTTCTGTTGAAGTGAAAAGAGGAACGTTCCTCATATGAAATGTAGAGATTTTAGTTTAGGTAAAGAGGAACGTTCCTCTGATGCTTCATAAGTTTTTATAAGAATAAGAGGAACGTTACTCATTATAAATGTCTGTGTAATGCATTTAAATGTCAATGATGCAGGAAAAATTCCATAAACTTTAACTTGTAAAGGCTTATTTTTGGCAAAAAGGGGTGTAAATGGATGCAGATATGAAAAACAGGGTCAAAAAAAAGGAATTTTGATTTTCCTTTTTTGATTTGGATTGTGTTACATATACAATTTAAAAACCTGCAACTGTCGATAAAAGCACATCATAGGAATTTCCCCCATCTGCTGCTGTGTTGTCAAGGCCTTTTAGGTTTGTACGCCTTGAAGCAGGACATACACGCAGGATATGGTAAAGTGTGGATCTAGAAAGAGGAATGAACTCTGTCTCTTCACAATATGCCAGGTAGATTTTGACCAGGGTTGAGTGCCAAACTGTTCTAACCACTTCTGGAATGGATATGACACTGCCATCTTCTAGTCTCATCTCTTTAGTACCAATAGAGGAAACCTGTGAAACATTCATATAAATCAATTTCTAAAGTACATGAATAGGTACAGGTATGTAGCCCACATACTGGCGCATAGCTTGACTGTTGGAATTCAAGTTAAGAATTCTATGCTCAATATAACTACTGAAATTGAAAGTTAATATTTTCATAGTTTCATTGACAAAGTTATACAATTGAAAAGAATATTTTGGTTTGCTACTGGTAATGGGGACCACCAGCAACTAATTAAGGTCACTCTAGGATACAGTGCAAACAGCTAATACTGCACTACAAATTAAAATCCAAATAAATACCTGATAAAATGCTGGATTAAAGATGAAATCCAGTGCATGGTCTAATTTTATAATGTCCATTTTTCTGTGAAACACTGGTTTCTGATTTGGAACCTCAGTACCTTTAAAAATGGATTACTTTAGCAACAAAGCTAATTTTAAAAATGTATGTAATAATACATGTACCAACCTGGTAAAATGAAGTATTCAAGAAAAGCCTAATTAATGCATGATCTATCTTCACAATATCTATTTAGTACAAATGTAGTACATGTACATGTTTTCAAATTATTATTTTTTTTTAGAAAAATGTGTGCAAAACTGTAAAGCTTTAGTGATATTTACTGTTCATATGACATACTGTCTAACCTTTAATTATTCTGTGCTGCTCTTTTAATCAAAATCCTAATTTCAATTTGATACATTATTCATCGTATTAAGAGAAAACCTACCTTCTTTTTGATCTAAAGCATGTTTGCGAGCTTCATTTATGGCATAAACTGAGAGTTGAGGGATGAGCTGTTGTAGTTCCTTCTTAGTGTGAGACAATGAAATCAAAGACAGAAGCTGTTTCTTAATGTCTTTATCTCTGCTCTCCATGTACAGATTGACCACAGCTCTTTCTAGATCACAAGAAGTTGTTTTGAGATCTGAAGGTTCCTGGATTAACTTAAAAAGTTTTTTCCCCTGACCAGGAGCTATATCTAAGAAAATGAATCATAGCATGTGATTTATTACATAACTGCTTAACAGAACATGAAATTTTGTTTGACGAATATATTTCTGAAAATATTGAGTAATACAATGTAGCCATATTTTATATTAGTTCTTATTCAAGACCTCTCCCAGAAAAATTGGGTTAGCTTGTACATGTACTTGTACCGTACGTAAAACAAAAAAAAAATACATTTTCACACAAGTTCATTAAATGTAATGGTGAAACCATATACTATTCAAAACAGACCCATTTTATTTAAGCTGATTTTTCAAATAATATACTAGCTGGTTTGGCTAAATTAATTCATTCATTTGATTGCACAGACAAGTTTATTTTCCAAACACTTGAAGTCAGTCAGTATTAAAAAATAATTAAATTACAAAAGTGACCTTATATTACTTCATTAAAGGGGCAAGAAAATTTATAAAGAAAACATTATGCTTAATTCATATTATCTAGCAATGCTAAACTAGAGGTAAGTGTACTGTGAGCAAGCTCACAAATGATAACCCCACCCCCTAAAAATAAAACTTTATATATTATTTTTTACAGCAAAGTAGAAAAAAAAAATTCATGAACCCTCTTAAAGGTACTGTTAAATTAACATTCTGAAAAAATATAGAAATTAATTCTGCAAAATAAACTTTAAATAAAAAAGCCAAATGACAACATATACCTTCTAGGATTAGATTTGTAGCTTCTTCTGCTTTCCTTTTCAAGGTGCGAATGGTGTTGGGCATTAGGATATCTAAATTCCTTCTAACCTGAAATTTCAGCGGACTGAAACTGCCCCTACTTATAGAACTTAAGGCCTTGCTTATATCATCAAGCGAAGTTTCCAAATTTTCTTCGCTCCATGAGGAAACTTGGGACAGAGGCTGAGAACTCAGTACCTGTGATTATGATAGATAAGATTAAAATAATTGTTGTTTAATTGCTCTTCATGGCTAATGCAAGTTGTCTATTTGTTCTACTTTTTAAACTGGGTAAAATTAGATTATTGTTTACAAGTGAATATATCTTAATTTGACTTTCAATTCTGCCAAGCATTTACACACTAACATACTTATATATATACACAATTAGTGATGTTATATCATCTTGAGTTTGATGAATTTAGTACATCAAAATTATTCAAATGTCATTAAGAATGTTTGGAATCATCTGCAAAAGATTAAAAATGTATTTATATGAACTTACAGATTCTTCTTCTGAATATTCCTGCAAGTCTGCTGGTACATTTTCTTCTGCCTAAAACAGAAAAAAAATAAACAGTTGCATATTTTTTTCGGAACAGTAGTTAAATGTTTTTGTAATTGAAAGTTCAGCTCAGATTCTCATATTTTACTTGTTTAACTTCACAAAATATTTAAACAATAACCATAGAATATTAAATGTATGCTTTAATTATCAAAATAAATATATTATTCTAAACTCAAAAAGCATACATGTCTCTCATCATGAACAATCCTTGAATAAACCTGATCTTTGGAGTTTTTTGCCTCGATTATCATACTACATGTACTTGATTGCCGATGAATCTTTAAAAAAAAAAAGTATCATTACAAATTTGCTTAAAATCCTAATAACCAAAACATTGTGTCTCTGAGATAAAAAAGAATATTGTATTAATTGTGGATTAATAAATTAAACCAATAGAATTTACCAGATTTGAGGGGTCGACGTCAGGTTTTACTTCCACATTGAAATTTGGAAATGAGGTTTCATCATTGCAAAAAAACTGAAATGAAAATAACCCTCATTAATAAATAAATGTGTAAATGCAAGGAAAATTTCAATAACAAGAGATGTTTGTGAAACACTTATGCCCCCCCCCCCCTTTGAATATCTGCGAAGAAAATAAACGGAAACTGCATATAATTGGAATTTTTCTACGTTCAAGGGGCATAACTCTGTCAAAAATTGCTCGTTCGTACCCACAATCGAACTTGACCTAATTATTATTATTAACTCTTTATACCAAATTTCATTTTAATATGTGCAACCTCTGCGTAGAAAATGAACAGAAACTGTTGGTGGACCGACCGACAGCAGCAAAGCAATATGCCCTCCCTTATTTGAAGGGGGCATAAAAATTGGATACATATATTATAGGGAGATGATCACTGTAAGTTATTTTCTCTACATGTTTATAATCATTACACAAAAATGAATATTTTTACTGGTTGTAGCCATCAATTAACTCTCACCTTAATGTAGATAAATGAGTTTGTTTCATTTGAATGAATCACATTAATTAGTTCCAAATATTTATAATATATGGTAAATAAAATATACACTTTGATATCATGTTTTAAAATCACTTAACTCAATATTTAGCATATTTGAGACCTTCATTGCCTCGTACATATCTCCTCTGCACTTGCGACAAATACCTGTTATATGATGCAAGGTCATGTTTAATGAAAGAACAAAACGATCTAATTATTAATAATTAAACAATCAATTAATTTTTGCATGCATGCAAGTCAATATATAATTATACACTGAAAGTGTTTTTTATAGAAACCAAATTAACTGGTGATGGTTTATCTCTGGTACAATAGTTCATTAACTCTACAATGAAATTCCACATGCAAGGAATGTACATGTACAAAATTAACATTCAATAGAGTATACTAAGGCTTTCCTTTGAATTGTATTACTAATTTAAGATATAGATCTAAATGTAACGATATTTTTACATTATATATAGTATCTCCAAACATTTCAAAATATGACTTAAGATGTTACTTGCCTGATCCAACAGGTACGAGGACACCTTTGTTGGCAAGTAAAAAATATGACGTTGAAGGCGAGATGGACCTCTCTGGTTTTGCCTTTCCGGTGTGATTTGGGTACGCGCACGTGCTTCCCCGTCGCCACATTACTCCTAACTGTGCACGCAGCTTTGGGCATATAGTACAATGTACCATGGACTTGCAAGAAAATATGCCCACTCGGAAACATAACAAATGCCCCTCAGATGGAATATGAGAGTTACTTAAGTTAAAATGATTCAAATGACTTGATATGTTTTTTAAACATTTAGAAATTGGAACAAGATTGCACTCTGATGGAAAAAATTTAGAAGGTCCACACACATGGCTGTAAAAAGGCGTAAAACTGCAAATTTGATCTGTATGAAAAGTGTTGTCTGCTTCCATTTTGTTTACTGAATACACAAAAATTAATTTCCTTTACTGGAGAGTTCTACTTAAGGGAGGTAATAAAACTATAGATGCATACTTACTTTAAATGCCTCCCAATTTTTACAGAACAGAAAACCCATGTAAATTGTGAATAAATAAGAAAGCATATGATTAATACTTTTTATAAACACAATTGAAACTAACCAACATCCTTGATGCAAATTGGTTTACCTCAAGACAGTTCACTTAGTTAACACAGTACTCTATGGAGTCATTCGGTAAATATGGCAAAATTCAAAAAGCCATTGTATTGTTATTAGTGAACAAATCAAAGTGAAATTTTCAGAATGTCATATTTTTAACAAGATCTTTATAATTCATTAATAAAAGAAGTATTTTTTGCTAGGTTGTATATAATATTTTATTTATATTGTCTGATTCTTATGTGGACTGGTACTTAATTGTTTGGATAAATCTAACCAAAAAAGGCACCTTGAGCAAAATAGTAAAAAAATAATAATGATAAACATAAAGAAATCAGAAGGTCTTTCACCAAAGTTGGAAAGACTTAACAATAAATTAAAACACTATCTTAAAAGACTGACTTGATTGAAGGATCAATGAATATCTTCAATATTTGTATACTGGTTCACGGCAGCATTTTTTTCATGTTTTAAAAATGTACTTTCAAGTGTACTTTCATCTAAAAAAAAAATATTTCGTTAAAAAACTCATCTGATCATTTAATGCACAGTCTCGAAAAAACCAAGTTTGTTGAATTTATGGTTTAGCTGGAATTAAAATGTCAAACCTTATTGGAAGTAACCTGACGTTAAAAAAAATGGACTGCATTTTGCAGACTAAAGAAAATATGGCATACATGTAAATCTCTTCATTTGTAATCCCTGGACTCTACTTTCTTTTTTAAATGAACATGATTCATTTATCAAATGGGATTTAATCAAATATTACTTTTAATACCATTCTACACAAAAGGTTGACTATATAAAAAGTCGGACTTATTTAATTATACAATGGTGGACGGTTATAGTGGTCCAAAATAGTAAGGCATAACGCAGTACAGTTAAGGCGGTCAATAAAAATATGGGCAAATTTTTGTGATGAAAACACGTATACTTTAGTTAAACTGGCATGTCATTTTTAAAATCAATAACAGTCACTCAAATGCAATATATTTCTAAAATATATATATATAACAGTACAATATTTTATGTTCATAGTGGTCACGTGATATGGCAGTCGCATGGTACAAGCAGATGTATTTGTGGTTTTGAGGTCATTTAAAAAATTCAATATTGCAAGGGCATAATCATGTCAAAATTCACAACTGAATTATGAAATAACATGATGTTATATCGTACATTTTGAAAAACGGTGCGAACTTTTTAAGATAAGAATATTTGTTAGTAGAAACCGTAATTTATAATGCATATGTTGAATAATTTTGAAGGTCACAGGATTAATTTCATTTAAAAATAATTAATTTGTAAGATTTTACAAGGATCGTAGAAGTTTTTAAGTTACATAGCATATTTCAAATTCACATGTAAAAGTTTGTCAGGATCAGGTAAGTGTATGCCCTTGCAATTAAGTGATTTATTTAGGTACTCAGATTTTAGATGAACGATATTTTATACAAAACCGAGGTGGCCTCTTTATACGATGCAAACTTTTAACAAAATGAAAATAAGACTATATAGGTAGCATTCTACTAATAATAATTTTAAACAAAATATTCATTTATACTTTTCCGTTAATGTATGACATTTATTTTTCTTCGCTATAAAACTGCACGATAGCCTTCAATGATTTAACTTAATGCGTCATTTTGAAGCATATGACGTCGTATTTTGTAGTACAGCGAGAACGACATCGCGCTTATTTTTCAGTGTGTACGATATAACGGACATCAAAATTGTAAGTAATAGCATTTGTTGTTTTTAATTAAAAGATTAGTATAAGTTAATTTTACTAATAAATAGATTAATAAGTACTTTCGAGGTTTGTAATATACTGTGATGTCATAATGCACATTTCCCGTACTTTTTGTCTGAACGGAGTTTATTGACAGCCTTAACTGTGCTGCGAATGTGATAAATGAAATACCTGCCAAAGGTTTCATTAAAAGAGACAATTGTATGGAGGGTTCTCATAGAATTACTGGTATTACATTAAGAAGAACATTTGATGGAAAGAAATTCTGAGTCACTACAACTCCTATCAAGGTATGTTTAGGGGAACCTTACGTTTTCCAGTAAGCTTGTGTGTGTAAGAGAGAGAAAGAGAGAGAGAGAGAGAGAGAGAGAGAGAGAGAGAGAGAGAGAGAGAGAGAGAGAGAGAGAGAGGGAGAGAGAGATTTACCAATTTACCAATTGCAAAATAGGTCTGTGTTTCCTATAGGGCTGTGAGGTGTTTAATTTCCAATGTTTAACATTGACTGTATGTGACGTATACATCGTTATTAGTCCCCTACCGGTTTTCACCGGAGGGGACTATAGCTTTCCTCTGCATCCGTCAGTCCGTCTGTCCGTCCGTCCATCTGTCTGTCCGTCTGTCCGTCTATCTGTCCCACTTCAGTTTTCGACACTTTTTTCTTTATGCGTTTGAGGAATAATATGAAATTTTCTGAACAGCTTCAAAATGTCAAACTACAGATCAAGTTTACACTTTTGTAGCGTCTGGTTGACATATTTTCGAGAAAATTATTTTTTTTATATTCCAGTTTTTTAATGTTCAGGTTCGATATTCTGCAAAACAGTGCACTGTTTTCACAACGCGGGTATGATAAGGCAACTCTCAGCGATCAATTTCCTCTGATCGATATGACGTCACAATAAGCAGCATGATGTCATATTTTACTCAGAAACATGTCGATTTTAACTTTATCTCTGGTTTAAAATATAAAAACTACAAGCATAAAATATCACTAGAAAATCTTCTAACTGAATATATCTTCGATTTCTCTCTATTACGTATAATTATCATTGATGACGTCACAAGCATGTCTAATAGCGAAGATCATGTCGGGAGACAAATCATCGGAATGCATTGTAAACAATGCCGAAATTATGGAAATAAGACTTATTTAATACAGATAACTAAGATTTAGATGAGTGTCAGTTAGGATATAATCACGATAATACAGGCATGGCTATTTTGTTTAATCAGCGAGTGTTATAAGGTAAGCAGATCGACATTTATATGGCGTGACCAGCCTTTCCTCTGTCAGTGTGTACAAAAATAGGCAAAAGTGTAACACTACCCCGGATATTATGAAAGATGACTTTGGTAAATATCAACGGTATATGACCTAAACTACTTGAAAAGTGCTGCTAGAATCCTGTGCTTCGTTGTTTTAAATGAAAAAAAAAGTAGTATTTACAATGAAATTATAGAAGTTGAGAGGGTTCCCGATAAGTATTTACAATATTTATTTTATGCGATCAGCAATAGGATTGTAGCAGTAATACTAATAAACATGAACTAATTGCTGATCGAATTATTGTAGCAAACATGCAAATGAACTTTTTGATTTTTTGTTAAGGTAAAAAAGTGATCTATTTTAACTGTCACGTGATACCATGGCACGGCAGCTTCAAAGATCGAGTCGATTCCGAAGTAGAAAAATAAAATCTTGGTGAACACATTCACTTGGTATTAATATTCCGCACTGTTTTCTTAAAAAATAAACAGTTTTTAAATTGATCATAATTTTGACGGTCATTAAACTCTGAGTTGCCTTAACCTACCCGCGAATTTCCACAAACCGGTAGGGGACTTGTATTGCTTATGCAATACTCTCAGAATTCTTGTTGTTTTTATTGTCTTGCTGATTATCGTGAGAGTGTGAAGTGAATTTCCATGATTACAGGGAACTACTGGGACAACAAAGTGAATCATGGGAAAGGGGTTCGGGGCAATATCCTCACCTACCCACAACAGATAGACAAACAAATTTATAGTATGCTATGAGGATATTTTTAACAAATGTGTGAACTAAGCACATTAAATTGTGAGCGAGTGATTACTACACGCGTATTGATCTAATCTGATGAGGCAAACATTATGAATTTTCAACGTATTTAGATTTGCAAATATGCTTCCTTATATGAACCTATAGAATAGCGGAAACGTTCAATTCTGTATGCACGTTTTCGTGATGTCACAATGTTACCGCACGCGCTTATCGCTTGCAATATTAAAAACAACTTTATATTAAGAAATAAGGTATCATTTTAGGATGTATATCGGGATATAAATACGGGTTGGTCACGTGATCACGTACCAACCCGTATTTATATCCCGATATACATCCAAAAATGATACCTTATTTCTTATATTTACATTTGTCGCAAATTATAACAATAACAAAGCTTTCTACTTTCTCTTTTGTGATGACATAGAAAGCCGTTTCGATTAAGATAATGTAACAAAAAAAGTATAACAATGTTGCCAGCATTTGATTATCATGATAAATAATTATGGCACTACTTTTGACAAGACAACGCCTCAGTCTATGTTATAATAAAAGGACGCAGAAAAGAAAAATCACTTTTACAATTGAAAAAAAAACACGATTAAAACTTGGCGGAATAGTACCACTTCTGTTGAAGTCGCAGAGCGGTTAGCAATTTGAAAACAAAGCAATTGAAAGTTGAGTTAGAGTCTACTTACGAGGCATATTCAGGGAAAACTCTATCGCAGAATCAGATTCAAGATAATAATGATTTCCTCCGACATAATAGAGGACATCAATTTTAACTTCGAAGTTCTTTTTTTACGGAACAAAATGGACAGAAAAGCACAAAGAGTTAAATTTGACCGTAATCCGTGAATGGACTAAACCTGAAAGGTCTGTGATATTGCTTTTGCAATTTTGATCAATGCTTGTAATAAAGTCAGAAATAAATTTTAACTGAATTAACTCCTTTGACAAATTGCAATTGTAATTTTCAAGAACACCTCGTTACGAAGTCGATCTATAAACATTATTCTGTTTACAGGGCTAACATGTTATGTAACATGATTCATTTATCCCCGCCAATTAATGTTTTTTAATTATTTTTCCGGAAAATGAATGACCAAAAACTGTATAACAAAATACAGATATATGTTTATTTTTTATGCCTAAATTATGTTTTCATTACGATTTCTAATAGGTGTGTTTCAGCACAAGTTGGTTAGTTTGATCTGAGCACATAGAAAAAGCAGTGACCTACATTATTCATGCGCTACTTTGACCTCTCAACCCATAATGATGTTAGGCAGGAATAACAGCGGGTTGCGCAAACAGTGTTATATAAGGAAAACATTTGCAAGTGTAAATATTAAATGATTCTACACGGTTAGCCATTCTCAAACGTAAATATAAGTAATAAACAGCAATGTTGAAAAGTTCACCGAGATATGAAGTTGGTTGGTACGTGATCAAATTTTCTGAGAAGCACTTCGGGCTTCACAGGATTTGATTACGCGACCAACCAAGTACATATCCTGGTGAACGTTTTAAATTGCTGCTTATTTCTTAACTAAATTTCTTAACTAAATAGTCAATATACCCTCAAATTATATAGAGTCTAAAATATGTTTAGTCCATAAAATCAATGAGGGTGTTGGGTAAAGTGAATTGTTACACACGTGTGGGGACAGGATGCAACTTTCATTGTTATTTGCATCCTATAGGCTGAATGTACATTGTTACCTAAATCATCTTCAATGATTTGTAAACTCTACCAGTATTTCGAACGAAATTCCATATTTTGTTTTTTACACTTCAATTTCCTTTGAATGTGAATCAAAGCTATTATGCTGGTGGACACATGTGTTGCTTACTCTGCTTAATCAGTGCAGATAAATGTATCAGGGTGCGGAGTTGGGGAGCTTTTCGAAATACATAAATTTAAATGATTGGTGAAAAAACTGACTGGAGGTACATGTACTCTATAAAAATGCCAGTTTGCTTACATTCCTTTCAACACAGATCGAGCCAATATTTTCTTTGATCGTCAAAACTCGATGTCAACCCTCTCTGTCGTTAATCTGCTACATTTGGGTCAGACTCGTTGCCTGCACTGCCGTTTAACATTACTAATTTTATTATTGTCATGTGCGAATGACTGCATTATTACATACTATGATACATATAATATGCTTCAGTTATGGTATTTAATAGCCATCTCTTTATTTCATGAATTGCTAATTTTATGTTTTAATCAACAATTTTTCTCCTTTGGGGGAACTTCGTTATCAGAATTTAAACGAATTAAAACATTTTGTGATCTTTAATGTTAGTAAGATTATAAACCAATTGGTCTCCACCATTATTTTTCCTCAAACAAATATCTAATATTTGGACGACCGATGCTGATATAGTTAAGGGTACAAAAAAGTTAAGAAACAAGCAACATCAAATCAATTAGACTTGATATTGAGATATTAGGACCCGACTTTCTAAACCATACCTGATAGTTGCATCATGATCATATCGAGGAGTTATAAGGGTAGTTGTAGGGTGTTTCGGAGGTAAAGTAAGCCTAATAAGGGGTCAAATTTTAGTGCAACTATTGTAAACGAGAGTTTATCAAATCTCTATGCAATGAAAGCTTCCGTGTAAAATAGGGTTTTTTTGCATGCTGAGTCCGTTTTAAAGATGTTCTTATACTTCTGTATACTTTTTTAAATCCTTTGACGCGATGGTTGAATTGTGTAACCATGACATGTTGATGTTTGCCATTTGATAATATTTTTGTTTTAATCAGTATGAGTTTTCTTTCTTTTCCTGAAATTTCGTAATGATCGAGTTTATTTCCTTTTCAGAGTAACGGTTTTTTCTCTTTGATAAATGTCCTTTGAAGTCATTAAAAATTATTTTGAGGGTGGATAGATCGTTTGTGTTTTTTGAATGCCTAATATGCGAATATATGCGCTTTTTCTGTGAAAGTATTTGAAAATTATTCAGTGGTATAATAAGGGATTTGGTATCTAGTTTGTGACAATTGCTAAATCTGAGGCCTGTGTATATCGTTATATCAAGATAATTCACGGAGATTTGATATATTTTAAATGTGAATGTAAGGACTTTGTTTATTCGGGGTTTGGGTTCTCAAATTCGGATTGTTACAAAGTACAAAGGCAATATGTAAAATTTATTTTGAACACGAAAAGTATTCATAAAATGAATAACCATTGACTTAACATACGATATTTTTACTCTATTATGGAATTAGGGTCAAACAAAGTTTGATTTTCAGCAAAACATAGGAAATTTAGACTGAATTTTTAGATTTTGTTTTTCACTGAAATATGTTTGATAACACTATAAAACTTATAGTTAAAATTTTAGTTGAAAGTAAACATAATTTTGCATATTTTCTGTTGGTTTTGGTAATGTCAATATACGTAGTTTATATATATTTTAGCATTACCATCATTCAGTTCTTAGCTGAATTGAATCAAAAATAGGCAGGGATTTGAAAAAAAAAAGATATAGGAAATTTGGAATGCAATTTTAAACTGTGAATAACAATGTTTAATGTTTTGCATCTATTCAGTGCCATTGCCATTCCTTAACCGTATTTTGAAAGAGTTAAGTAATACGTATAGCTTTCACAGTTAACAAAATCTGAAACATAGTGTAAAAGTTTTAGGGATTTTTTTTAAATTAAAAAAAAAAAAAAAAAAATTCAATGGCCATTATCTCAAAAATAAGATCATTGAACTACTTTTTTGAAAGTGAAAAATATCACTACCATGAAAGGTCTATAACACACAATAGATGCTTTTTCATTATCATCAATGATTTGTTTTTCCATTCTGAGTAAATGTAATGTATCCTTAAGATGTTGATACATGTAAAAGTTGAAGTTGTGACTGATTAAAAAGCTCAGTAATGTATTCTTTTGTTCCATCAAAAATGTATTATTCAAGATTCATAAGTAGGCTTGAGACGATTTATACATGTATCATATTGGAATCTTAGGTTATAAATCAATGATGAACGTTGACCTGTCGGAAAGTAAACCCGGGGTTTAATTGGGCTTTACCCTAGTGTTAGGTTGGGTCTGATCGGTACTGTAACTTAATAAGAGATTAACTTAAGTAGGGAGAACTTACTTAAAGATAGAGAACTTCATCAGGACATTATAAAGTACATAACAAACATAGGGTCTTAATAACATAATTTTAAAGTACATGTACTCTATTTATATTTATGATTAAATTTAAAAGAAATGTTTTGATAAAAATGTAATAGGCTTTTAGTCTGGACTTTCACTTTGGAAGTTGGAACAAATACAAGTACAGAAATCAATAAAGCTAATAAAAGACACGCAACATCACTGTACATTTATTGTCATAAAAACCCTCATTAAAATCATAGAGTATGCAATAATAATAAAGCCATGTATATATTACAGTGAAAACATGTAAGTATCCACGTACATTATTTCCATTTAGTTATCAAATATATCGTGCAGATTAACTATGTCTTCCTGAAGTCGAAATATGTTCAATTCAGGCGGAAGTAAACTCGTGTAAACAAAATGAGAGTGAATTTAGAATTGATAACGAACATGTAACACTGACCATCCTTAAACGTGTTGTATAAAATGATATAAAGGGTATACTAGTAAGATTAATCCAGCCGAAGTAATTTAACAAGTTCAAAAGATCATTTTTGAAATCAACACTACCCTGTAAATATGTTTGTACATTAAAGCATTGTAATATCATATAATTTGATTTGTGTAAGTCTAACAAAATAAAATGAAAATGAGTCAACACTTACACTGACATTGATCTGTTACCAAAAAAATAAGTAAAATTGAACGCATGATTTTGAGATCATAAAAAGAACAACACAAATATATATGGAAAAGGTGTCAAGTAACGGCTTTTATTCTTAAAGTGTTCATCAAATGTGACACCTGGGCTTTCAAATAAAAACTCCTATTTTCAAGGTCGGATATACAATAGGTACAATATTATCGATATTACATAACATGTAACAGCTGTAATGTTAAAAGGAGAACTCAAAACTATTCTTATTGGAAGCCTCAAACCCGGAAAAAGGGAGGTGGCGTGGACTGAACAAAAGCAGAGCTAATCGCTGATACTGAATGAAGTGAGTAAAGGGGACATAAAAAACTTTGATTGATTTTCATTTGATAAAGTTTGTAAAAGGAATGCGTTATCATATCAGAGGGTCAATGGCAGCTGATGATGAATGTCTTTTCTTCTTGAACAGTATTACTTATATGGTACATTGTTTGTGAAAGGCAATAGCAAAAGATGAACAAATCATCAAAAAACTCTGAGACGGTCTGAAATAGAAGTTAAAAAAAAATTGAGATGAAAACACATACCTGACAAAAATCATTTGTATAGGTATAAGTGTCAAAAATGCTTTATTTTATAATGAAGATGTCATTTAGATAATGCTTTATCAAAAGCAATTTAATAAAATGACACAGTTTAATCTGACATGAATTCATAAAGGTATTCGCAATATTACATTTTAGTTTCGATTTCTCCTTAAAACAATAAAAACTAAAACGTAAAGGATTGTTTATTCTATGACGGAATTTCCAAGGTATCCGGACTATCTTGCAATGACAGTGTTGCCTTATACTTCGTTTTCCAAAGTACCGCGCGCTGTCACTGCACGATCTGCTAAAGTGGCGGTTTGCGCAGTACGGCCCAGAAAAATCTTCTACAAAGATCGAGGGTTTTTGAAATATGTGTGCCTGCATTTCAGTCTATTTTCATTCGTCTTTCATTGGGTATTCCTAACCAGTGCAGTGGCTGTCATAATTTTTTTTTCAAAACACGTTTTTACGAGTCTTTTCGTAAAGTGTAACGTGTTCGGGTGAATGAAGATGCAGCGAAGCATGAATAGTTCTCTCGGCCTTACATATGGCCAGGTGTAAAGAGATAGGTGTAACAATAGAAATCGACAACTAATTTGGCGGTAGTCAGAGAGAAAAGGGAAATGATGCGTTTTAATGAATATACTCTAGTTTTAGAGGGGTATTTAAAATAGAAAAGGGATTACTTATTTGAAGTTGTAACCACCTTTTATATTGCACAATAATATATATTAGATACTTCCATACCTATTGGACGTCCAAAGGGGGAACGGAGCGCAGTTCGCTTACATTTTATTTATTTATTTATTTATTTATCAAGGATATGTTTTATACACGTAGAATAAAATAAAGCGTAACGTTACATTACAGACGGCAAATTGCATGAACAGCCTATATATCTATATATCTATTTATCTATCTATCTTTCTTTCTTTCTTTCTTTCTTTCTTTCTTTCTCTCTTTCTTGCAGTGTGTTTGTTTTATTTGTGATATTAAACAATCAAGTTATCGAATTAATAAGTTGATTAAAAAAGCATTATCAAACAAAGAAAATAAGATATCCTTATTCAAAGGTAAACAAAGGAAATAGAGTGAAACGCCATCGTGTGTCAGTGGCCGTTTAAACTAACAATTTTGGAACCTGCCGAGATACCCTCTCTTACACGCATCATAACTTATAGCTATCTTGCAGTTTGGTCGAATATATTACCTGGAGGTGTAGATACTTGTATGTTAAAAAAGTAATTTGAACAATCTTAAATCAACACTTTTTTTTATTGGACGTTTTCATTTCGGAATGTATTAATGTTAATCTCAAATTCTAATGTTTTAACACACATAGTATGTAACTTTTTTGAGTATGAAGTTACTCCTTCAAGAGCATAGAAGATATTTCTTTCACGGTTTTTATACACCAAATCGTAGCAGGACTGATCTAATTAACAAACAAAATATTGAAATGCCAAAATTAAAGAGCTGAATATTATATTGATTGCAAAATAATTTATACCGTCCAGATGATGATGATGATTCCTTTTGACTAGCTGTGATTTTGTTTGCACGTTTTTTGTATACTAAATCGAAGCAGTATTGATCTGTCGAAACAAAAATAAATAAAAAATCCATACAGAAAAATGCATTAGTTTTTTTTCTTTTCCAATCACCTGCCATGTTCCTTAAAACGATATTTTGAATAATTATTTATACTTTCAAATTATTTGAATAAATATAAAAATAAAATTAAATTAAGGAATCACAACTTACACTGATAAGCCTCAGCTGAATTATACAAAGCTGGGCACGGTGGATGACTTTGTTGACAACCTAGGTCGTAGTTGTCTTGTACCAATCCCCCCGCAGCATCGTATTCTGCACAGTAACCTAGTATTCAAAATTGATTGTAGATATTTATTAAATGAATTGATTATTAGTTTTGTATGGTTATTTGAAAGTATTATGAAGGCACCATTATTATTTGTATTTGATATCAAAATAGTTGTTGTTACCAAAGATAGAGCGATTCAGTGCACAAACTTCAACAGTGGCATTTCCCCATGAGTTTATAAGACAGTGATACTGGAAAATATATCGTTGGTTGTTCAATTCATTTAGCTTTGAACATTCCTGATCTATCGATTCACAATCCTTTTGTTTTGCCGCCATTTTCCAGGATTCGGCGTCTTTAGGGCATCGAGCGACATAATCAACTGTAAGTGTTGAAATTTGACATCCAGTGAAAGTAAATACCTAAAACGATTTTCAAGTTACTTGTAGATTATCAAACTCATTTATGATTGATTTTATTCAAAACGTTTATAAAGATTAAAGGTCATTTTTATAATATACATTATTTCTTCCGAGTCATATAATTTATTATTGATATTATTGTCACAAAAAAGTAAATCTGGATTTATTTTTAGCATGATTAAGTGAAAATTAACGTTTATAATTTTTTTTACGTTTCCTGTTATAATTATATTACACGTATATTAATTTGTTAATTTATAGTTAGGTTATTCAAAAATGTAGTAAACAAAAAAAAATTAATAAATACATGTATTTGATTTCCCATATGTATATGCTTTTAATTCCGAGGACAACAAAAATATTCTTTTCAAATAATCAATTTTATAGAAGAACTAGAGCAAAGCTCGTTGCAAAGCAACGAGTGGGTCTTCCGTTAATGTCGGAAGTAAAGCCGGAAGTTCCTGTAAGAAGCAGAGCTTTAAAACCAACAACAAGAGTAACTAAAATAAAAGATGAAAAAAATCGAATTATTCCTGGTACGACTTAACAAAATCCGAATGATTTTAAGTACGAATTAACAAAAACTTTTCTGATTTCAAGAACGACTTGACAAAAAAAATCCGAATGTGTTCAAGTACAACTTAACAATTATTTTTGGTACGAATTAATTTACTTTGAACATTAGGCTATTTTTTAAACCAAGGACCAAAAATCAATTTTTAAACCCCGATACCTCTGTAATGCATCGTCCGATTTTCAAACGGATTTCAGATTTGAATTCACCATGGCAAGTTCTATAAGACTGTAGAATTGTCTTATTTTGTTAAAAAAAATGAAAATTTCCAAAAATTGGAACTGCTTCCGGTTTTGAGCAAAATTAATGAACAAAATTTTAAACCCCCCAGTACATTATAGAATTGATTCATCTATCATCAGTAAAAACTTCAAAGCGATATCTTTAAAGTTTACGGAGATTTCTTCCGGACAAAATCACTTTTTTTAAATTTAAAAATGACCGCCAAATTTGAACGGAAGTGACGTAAATGATGACACTTTAACATCATTTAGGCACGGTAACTTTACAAAAGCTCTGAAAATTTCATTGAAATCGGATGAAAACGTTTTGAGATATAAAGCTGAGAAGGAGTCAGAAAAAAAATAAAAAATAAAATAATAATAAAAAGAAACCGAAGAAAAACAAGAGGGGCTTCCGTTGGAAACGGAAGACCCTAATTATTATGCATATCATGTAGCTATGGGTGCAATTATGTATCAAAGTTTGTATTGTTTAAAAAGGAGTATAAAACATAAAAAAATCCGCAACAAATCATATTTTTTGCGCATTTTGCTAAAAAAATAAAAATATGCTTGTTCACCATTTTGAAGTGCAGACTTTTTATGACTTCACAGTTCACTTGAATTCAACTGAATTTAAATAAAACAAATACTTGGAATTGGACACCGGATTCCTTGACCTCATGCCTCGTTCTAGTCAAGTTTTAATGACATCTGCTATCATAAAAGTTTTTGCTTCGTATACCACATCTTATGATACTAGTTTAAGTGTTGCAGTACTGAAAGTACTTTTCTGTAGTTTCTGTAACCCCATCACCTAATCATAGTGCACGTAACTTACCAATGTCCTCTAGTGTTCTATCTAGGCGACTATCCTTACACTTACATTATAGTTTATTACAAGTCTCTATTAATTTTGTTCAGGTCTGGAAACATCTACATTAAAATATTAAAAACTTAAACGCTGTATATATTTTTAAGGTCAAAGTTTTGTTACCTGCATAATTTATGAGATGTTATGGTACACCTCCATTCTATGACGTATTATTTATCGAAATAGACAGTTGAATAAAATGTAATACTATAGATAATTTCTATCTCAAAATTACCACCTAACAGCAGGAGGTTTAAGGCACTCTGTGGGTGAAGTATGAGCCAGATTGGACCAAGAGGAAAGAAGATATGCTCCGGACAAGCGATCTCGGAGGGAAAGGCGGACAGACAGATCAATAAAAGGCGCTCGCAGATTAATTAGTATTGTTCTCCTTAAAAAACGCATAACTTTATTTAAGTAAAAAGGTGTTAATGTTTGAACATTATGAGGCCATATTATTGGTAGGTAAAAGGAGTTGGGTGAAATCAATTTCGATTTAGCCCAAAGGGGCTTGATTATTTAACTAATTCCATCCCGACCATAACTATTTAATCTTACTATTTATTGAATGATCCTCTATTACTTATATTTAAATAATTTTGAAAAATCGCAAGAACAAATATCAATTAAATGACAATTTGTAAAAGCTGCCGATGTAACAGTCAAAAAATGTACACGATTTGACATTTTTTTTTTTTAAATCGTATTTTCTTCATTTCCAAAAAAAGCTTATGCTTTATATATTACAATCAAATCCGCCTCGAGGCGAATCGTGATAAGGGGCGAATGAACGCGATACCAGCTTTTATGAAAAAATTGTTCAACAAATACAAATTTTGTATGTTCCAATCCCATGGAAATGTAGCTGAATTGACAGGAAGATTACTGCAATGCGTATTTTACACGTACTACCAAAAACGGTCCTTTAAAAACTTACCTAATATGTTATAAACTCAGACAAAGCAGTTTAAATGCTACCACGCGCATAAACCCAATGCCTTTTAAAATTTAACACAGACAAAACACTATCAGTACTCATTGCGTTATATCAATATAAAGTAATAACATACCTCCTTGGGACACATTATCATTACTGATAACAAACACATTTTTACTCGACAGCATTGCATCATGCTTGTTCTGCCACAGCTTACAACTACAAATAACAAAGAGATTTAGAACACAAAGAAATCGACGCGCGCTTTTAGATTTTGTTCGTTCAACCAATGAAAGGGCCTTGAACAGACATGTGTTCAACCAGGTGCAAAAGCAGAACAAGAACATTAACAAAACAAGATAGCGCTAAAGTTCTTTTGAATTATATCAAATATTTATCGCCAGGTAAAATGACATTCAGAGGCCAATTTTGTTGATATCATTTTAAAGTTGTAATCTTTTTGTTTGTAATTGAAGTCGTTGTTATCGATAAGTAAACTTTTGAAAAGCGACGCCTTTGTTAGCACCAGCATAACAAAATACTTGTTCTAGATGAATAAGCACATTCAAGCACAGGAAAAAACAACATATCCAAACTTGGAGAGTTTAAATCGTTTAAGTATTGAATTTATACTTAAAACAAGTACATGTAAAAAATTTTGGACAGACATATGAATTCCATAAATTTCCTTGGAGTTCATATATGTTACGGACATTCTAAAGGACCACACCACCCCAATGAACTATTGATTTCTATTTCATTAATTTTGTGTATTTGGTTAATCTATCATAAGTGGTCGTAATAATAAGTGCAAAAAGAGAATTTGATATGAAACCTATATCATGTATTACACATCAAATTGCTGGTGTAACACAACTAGAATGTACTCTACGTAAAGGGAAGCTATCGTGCAAATAAAAAAACAAGTATTCCTTTTAAAGGAAGGATCGGCAATGATGATATATTGATAGATAGATAGATAGATAGATAGATAGATAGATAGATAGATAGATAGATAGATAGATAGATAGATAGATAGATAGATAGATAGATAGATAGATAGAAGCAATCAACATGATCAGTTTGATATAAAATAATTTAAAAAGTATTGTAGTTTTACAAAATATAGAATATTTTGAATCTGTACACCATAATTTCATCATTATAAACCGTCAACAAATTTAATTGAAATAAATTTGGGGAAAGCCGTTCGTTAACTCCTTGTCTAGTTTTATATTTTTTACGTATATGTAATTATTAAATGTTAATGTATCTTCTTCTTCTACGTTAGAATACTGAGTAGGGCTCTTCAAAGACCATTAACACGTATGCAACGAAAGAGTTGTATTAAAATAATTTTATGCGACTGAAAAACATTGAATGTCATCATAACTTGCTATTGGGGTCGCATTATAACGTAACCTTGTTTATAAAACAAGCCGTCTTCCTAGCTACTATTATACAACATCAATAGATCGAGGTCAGTTCATGGAGCATCTTCTTATGATTGAGGTCAGTTCATCGAGGTCAATTGCATTATTGAATGAATCTTTCGATCGAAATTCTTACGCGTGAGACAAAATGTGCATTCTTGAATTAACATGTCGAACTGTATTTTATCAAATTTATGTATGTTTGCATCTGTTAAGGTAAATGAATTGAAATAAAACAGTGAAATGTTATATATAAATACTAAACCAAGCTTCATGTGTATTCGAAACATACAAGGGGCAGGAATTAGAGGCAGTGGGATGATAAGATAAAATGCAGGTCTGTTTTACACTTCAGTGCATATAGTTAATTCCAAAAGCAATTCTCGAGTAAACCCAAAGTAAACCCCGAGTAAACCCAAAGTAAACCCCGAGTGGACCTAAATTTTCAAAAAGTAAACCCAGAAAGTAAACCCGGAGTTTAGTTGGGCTTTACCCTAGTGTTAGGTTGGGTCTAATCGGTAGTGTACCTTAATAAGAGATTAACTTAAGTAGGAAGAACTTACTTCAAGATAGAGAACTTCATCAGGACATTATAAGGTACATAACAAACATAGGGTCTTAATTACATAATTTTAAAGTACATGTACATGTACGCTATTTATATTTATGATTGAATTCAAAAGAAATGTGTTGATAAAAATGTAATAGGGTTTTAGTCTGGACTTTCACTTACGAAGTTGGAACAAATACAAGTACATAAATCAATAAAGTTTATAAAAGACACACAACATCACTGTACATTTATTGTCATAAAAACCCTGATTAAAATCATAGAGTATGCAATAATGATAAAGCCATGTATACATTACGGTGAAAACATGTAAGTATCCACGTACATTTTTTCCATTTAGTTATCAAATATATCGTGCAGATTAACAATGTCTTCCTGAAGTCGAAATATTTTCAATTCAGGCGGAAACAAACTCGTGTAAACAAAATGAGAGTGAATTTAGAATTGATAACGAACATGTAACACTGACCATCCTTAAAAGTGTTGTATAAAATGAAATAAAGGGTATATTAGTAAGATTAATCTAGCCGAAGTAATTTAACATGTTCAAAAGATCATTTTTGAAATCAACACTACCCTGTAAATATGTTTGTACATTAAAGCATTGTAATATCATATAATTCGATTTGTGTAAGTATAACAGTATTAAATAAAAATGAATCAACACTTACACTGACATTGATCTGTTACAAAAAAAAAGAAGTAAAATTGAACACATAATTTTGAGATCATAAAAAGTACAACAAAAATATATTTGGAAAAGGTGTCAAGTAACGTCTTTTATTCTTAAAATGTTCATCAAATGTGACGCCTGGGCTTTCAAATAAAAACTCCTATTTTCAAGGTCGGATATACAATAGATACAATATTATTAATATTACATAACATGTAACAGCTGTAATGTTAAAAAGAGAAATCAACACTATTCTTATTGGGAGCCTCAAACCCGGCAAAAGGGATGTGACGTGGACGGAACAAAAGCAGAGCTAATCACTGATACTGAATGTATTGAGTAAAGGGGGACATACAAAAACTTTGATTGATTTTCATTTGATAAAGTTTGTAAAAGGAATGTGTTATCATATCAGAGGGTCGATGGCAGCTGATGATGAATGTCTTTTCTTCTTGAAAAGTATTATTTATATGGTATGTGAAAGGCAATAGCAAAAGATGGAAAAATCATCAAAAAACTCTGAGACGGTCTGAAATAGAAGTTTTATTAAATGAGAATTAAATATAGATAAAAACACATGCTTCACAAAAAACATTTATATAGGTATAAGTGTCAAAAATGCTTTACTAAATAATGAAGATGTCATATAGATTATGTTTTATAAAAAAGCAATTAATAAAATGACACAGTTTGATCTGACATGAATTCATAAATTTTAAAGTATTGAGTCGCAATATTACATTGTAGTTTCGATTTCTCCTTAAAACAATAAAAACTAAAACCTAAAGGATTGTTTATTCTATGACGGAATTTCCAAGGTATCCGGACTATCTTGCAATGACAGTATTGCCTTATACTTCGTTTTCCAAAGTACCGCGCGCTGTCACTGCACGATCGATCTGCTAAAGTGGCGGTTTGCGCAGTACGGCCCAGGAAAATCTTCTACAAAGATCGAGGGTTTTTGAAATATGCGTGCGTGCATTTCAGTATATTTTCATTCGTCTTTCATTGGGTATTCCTAATCAGTGCAGTGACTGTCATAATTTTTTTTTTCAAATTACGTTTCTACGAGTCTTTTCGTATAGTGTAACGTGTTCGGGTGAATGAAGTATCCGAATACAGCGAAGCATGAATAGTTCTCTCGGCCTTACATATGGCCAGGTGAAGGCGATAGCTGTAACAATAGAAATCGGCAAATAATTCGGCAGTAGTCAGAGATAAAAGGGAAAGGTTGGTTCCCGTTTTGCACACATTTGAAAATTAGGTATCGAAAAAATGTGTGCAAAACGGGCATTTGACTAGGTAAGATAATTGCTTAATTGCTATAGTCTATATCACAGTTCCTGTGAGGGCTATTGACAATGAAATAAGTAAAACATATGTACTCCCAATTGATATTTACATCTATTTTATGTTACAATATAAATTGCATAAAAGCACATTTACATAACAATTGACATGAATTTCTTGAATTTAATTTCAAACATCAATCTGGTCATAAACAATTCCATTGATTTATTTAAACAAGAAAGGTTATTGCAAAAATGTTGGATATGTAATGCTTTTGTTTTACTCTGTCTTTATAGGAAGTACATGTACATGTTACATGTTTGAAGAGAAAATATATTTTAATATTCAATTATTGCTGACATAAATTGAGGAAATGTGTCTAGTGAAAACGCTGCTAAATATTTTTCATTCATGCTGTGGCTTGAATATTCGAAGACAATTGACAAACTGTATGATGATATGATAATAAATAGGCAATTTTATATGCTTCAAAAACTGTAAAGATGTTTTCAGAAAACCTATCAAATGTAGACATTTTTCAAGCATGTTCAACCTTCCTCAGATTGAAGTATATCGAATAAATATTAAGATTATTATTTTTGTCGGAATTTTTGTGCTCCGTGTTTTAGCTACCGATTTGGGAAAAAACCATAAAAGTGACCCGCAATATATACTAAAGCGGTGAGGTCATAAGAACTTGTCGAATCAATATCAAAATTATTTTTTTTCTCGGAAATTTTTGTCCTTCATGTATTTAGCTACTGATGGGAAAAATCAGAAAGTGATCCGCAATATATACTTAAGCGGTGATATCATAAGATCTACCGTAAAAGCCAATACTTTAAAGATTGAAATATTTTGGTAGAAAGATCCGTTTCCTTTCATAACATTTTTTTGTTGATACCAATCAAATAATTATAAACATGCGTTTTACATATTTTGCAACCAAGATGTAAAAAGAGACACGGTGTACCGTATCATCTTCACAACGTCTTTGTGAAGATGATGAGTGAGTGGAAATTTAAGACTAAACATATCATTATCTTTATTTTATCAAATGAAAAAATGGTGATAGTTATTTGTTATCATACCTAAAACACAACAAAATATCTATATTTTTCTTGTTTCATCGTAAAGGCGCTGATAAAACACAGGTAAAAATCCAGGTAAAATCCTTGGCTGAAAGCAGACTATAACTGCTATCACAACACAAATCACACCTATTGTTCTATACCCAATTATCAAATGTGTGCAAACGGGAACACACCAAGGGAAATGGTGCGTTTTAATGAATTTATGTCAGTTTTAAAGGGGTATTTAAAAAAGAAAAGGGAATACTTATTCGAAGTTGTAAACACCTTTTATATTGCACAATGTGCCTATCAAGGAATTCGACCTTACTTATATATTAGATACTTTCATATCTATTGGACGCCCAAAGGGGGAACGGAGCGCAGTTCGCTTACTTTTTATCTATCTACATGTAATTATCTATCTATCTATCTATCTATCTATCTATCTATCTTTCTATCTATCTTGCAGTGTGTTTGTTTTATTTGTGATATTAAACAATCAAGTTATCGAGTTAATAAGTTGATTAAAAAACATTATCAAACAAAGAAAAATAAGATATCCTTATTCAAAGGTAAAAAAAAGAAATAGAGTGAATAGCCATCGTGTTTCAGTGGTTGTTTAAACTAACAATTTTGGAACCTGCCGAGAGACCCTCTCTTACACGCATCATAACTTATAGGCTATGTTGCAGTTTGGTCGAAAATATTACCTGGGGGTGTAGATACTTGTATGTTAAAAAAGTAATTTCAACACTTTCATTTTTTATTGGAAGTGTTTATTTATTTTATTTGTATTAATGTTAACATCCGATTCTAATGTATTAACACACATAGTATGTTACCTTTTTGAGTATGAAGTTACTCCTTCATGAGCATAGCAGATATTTCTTTCACGGTTTTTATACACCAAATCGTAGCAGGACTGATCTAATTAACAAACCAAAACTTGAAATGTCAAAATTAAAGAGTTGAATATTTCCTAAATTCATTTAGTTATAATTTTAACGATTTTTTTTCAATTTTTACGTAAACTTTGGTGAAAAAGCGACTCATTTTATCATTCGATAGATAAAGAAAAACGACGTACACAGATATGCTTCGGCTGAATTATATAAAACTGGACAAGGAGGGTTATGATGTTTACAATCTGAATCGTACTTGTCTTGGACCAATGCTCCGTCTACAAGGTATTCTGCACAATAACCTGAAACAGACAAAACATATTGTAAAATGTGTAGTCAATAAGGATATGAATTATATCAATCTTTAATATTATTATATTATACTAATAACAGTAAGAATTGACCTTAGAATGATATCTTCGGTCTGTATTTATTGAACCGGGTTCTAATTGATAATTATGTAGTATATCGTACCAAAGATAGAGCGATTCAGTGCACAAACTTCAACAGTGGCATTTCCCCATGAGTTTATAAGACAGTGATACTGGAAAAGATATCGTTGGTTGTTCAATTCATTTAGCTTTGAACATTCCTGATCTATCGATCCACAATCCTTTTGTTTTGCCGCCATTTTCCAGGATTCGGCGTCTTTAGGGCATCGATTGACATAATCAACCGTAAGTGTTGAAATTTGACATCCAGTGAAAGTAAATACCTAAAACGATTTACAAGTTACTTTAAGATCATCAAACTTATATATAATTGATTTTATTCAAAACAGTTACAGATATTGAAGGTCATTTTTGCAATGGCCATTATTTCTTCCGAGTCATATAATTTATTATTGATATCATTGTTACAGAGAAGTACATCTGCATTTATCTTTAGCATAATTAAGTGCAAGGTAACATTGACTTGTTTTTATTGCTTCCTGTTATGATTTTATTACACGCTTAATCACTACATGTAATACAATACGTTTATAAAAAAAAAGCTAGAATATTAATTTGTTAATCTATAGTTACATGTAAGTATATTCAAAAAAGAAATACAAAAGACAAACATATTTGATTTCACAAACGTTTTTAATTTTGAGGACAACAGAAATATTCTTTTCAAATGATCAATTTTAAGGAAGCATTATTATGCATATCATGTACATTGTTGTAATGGGTGCATTATGCATTAAAGTTTGTATTGTTTAAAGGGGCATGGTCACGATTTTCGTCAAATTCTATTTGTCTTTTTTTATTATTTACAATGCTTTAGAAATGCATTTCTAATGCTCAAATGAAATTTGAGAATCAATGTTTAAGTTTAAAGCAATATACAGAGCTCACAAATATGTGTTTTTGTTTACATAGGTTCAATTTACCAATTCAAGCTGTTTTGTTTTCTATCTTTTTATTCATTTTAAGCATAGATAAACAGTTCCTAACGTTTAACATATTCATTTTAGGTTCAAATTTGAAATTTTTACTTCAACATTCAAAATGTAAACAAAAGCTTTGTTTACACGTCAAAGAATTGTAAGCTATGTAACCCGCTTATAACTCACATATGACACTGGAATTTTGTTTGCCTATTAAGAATGCCTCACTGAAGCATTGTATAAAATCAGAAACAAATTGTTTGACCAAAATCGTGACCATGACCTTTTAAAGTGGAATATACAACATAAAGAAAACGCAACAAATCATATTTTTGCGCATTCTGCTGAAATAATAAAAAGTTAAAATCAAAAATATGCTTTATCACCATTTTGAAGTACACACTAGTTTTTAATGACTTCACAGTGCACTTTAATTCAACTGAATTTGAATAAAAACAAGTATTTGTGATTGTACACTTTATTTCTTCTGCTCATGCCTATGCCTCGATCTAATCAAGCTTCAATGCGGTCTGCTGTCATAAATATTTTGCTTCTTATACCCGAACTTAAGATAGTTTAAGTGTAGTAGTGCTGAAAATACTTTTCGGTAGTTTCTGTAACCCCATCACCTAATCATAGTACACGTAATTTACCAACTTCCTCTAGTGTTCTATCTAGGCGACTATCGCTGTACTTACTTTATAGTTTATTACAAGTCTCTATTAATTTTTTTTTCAGGTCTGCATTAAAAAACTAAAAAAAAACATCTACATTAAAATATCATACTTTAACACTGTATATGCATGTATTTAAGGTCAAAGTTTTGTTATCTGCATTATTTATAAGGTGATATTGTACACCTCCTTATTATGACGTAATTTTTATCGAAATAGACACTTAATTAAAATGTAACACTATAAATAATTTCTATCTCAAAATTACAACCTACCAGCAGGAGGTTCAAGGCACTCTGTTGGTGAAGTATGAGCCAGATTGGACCAAGAGGAAAGAAGATAATTATGCTTCTGAAAAACGATCTTGGACGGAAAGACGGACAGACATATCACTAAAAGGCGCCCGCAGAGCGGGGCACTTATTAGTATTGCTCTCCTTAAAAAACGCAAAACGTTATTTATGTAATAAGGAGTCATTGTTTGAACATTATGAGGCCACTTTACTGGTAGGGAGAAGGGGATGGGTGGAAACAATTTCGATTAAGCCCAAAGGAGCTTTATAATATAATTGATTCCATCCCGACCATAACAGTTTCCTCTTACTATTTAATTAATGATCCTCTATTACTTATATTAAAATAATTTTGAACAATTAGAAGAACAAATATTAAATTAATGACGTAATTTGTACATTACCTTTATTTCGTTTAATTATGTTAAAACCCCGCTTGCTCCCCAACAGTGTGTCATCTGCATCATTGAATAAAGTGCATGGCAATGTTATCACAGACAAAGACGCTGGTTATTAAATTATATCATATTCTTCAACAAAAGATTAAATTGAATATTAAAGCTGGGTATTCAATTACAGAAAAAGCCACACAATTACATTCAGGGTACTTATTTGAAAGCAAAACATAACAAAAAGGATGTCAAAACATCCCATCCAATGCGTCATTTTTCTGTTTCCATTTATGTTTTACCAGGTGTTTTTTTACAGAATGTTTGTTAAAGCTGCCTGGTCCAATCTTTTTGCTATAACAACATTAGGTAATTTTCAAATCAAAGCAATTATCTTGAAAAGTTACAGACTTCTTTTTAATTTACAGCAGCGGAATCGACCTCCTGTCAAATATAGAAATATTTAAAGTAAATGAAAATAATTTTTATATTAGAACACAAAATGCAACATGGGAAACATTTTTTAAAATCGTATTTTCTTCATTTACAAAGAATGTTTATATTTTAATACAATCACATCCGCCTCGACGCTGGGGGCGAATCATACATGTAATAAGGGGCGAATGAACGAGATACCTATCTATTTTGATTTTTTTTTAGCAAATACAAATATCGAATGTCAAAATCCCATGAACAAATATAGCTTAATTGACAGGAAAATTACTGCAATTCGCATTTTACACGTACTACCAAAAACTCGTATTTCAAAAGCTTACCTTATAAGTCATAAACTCGGACCAAGCAGCTTTAAATGCTACCACGTGTAAAAACCAGAGACTATATTAAATATAACACAGACAAAACAACATTTATACGTACTCATTGCAATATATATCGATTGAAAGTAATAACATACCTTCTTGGGAAACATTATCAATGCTGACAACATCAACATTTTTACTCCACAACATTGCATTATGCTTGTTTTGCCACAGTTTACCTCTTACAGTTAACAAAGATATTCTAAAACACAAAGAAATAAAACCGCGCTTTTAGATAAAAGAAAAACAATCATCCAATGAAGGGACACTAAACAAAAGTGTTCCACAGGTGCACCATATAACAAAACACAAAACAAAGGCACGTATAAAGTAGCGATAAAGTTCTATTTAATTTCTCAAATATCCATAGCCAGGTAAAATGAAATTTAAAGGTCCATTTTGTTGATATCATTTTAAAAGAGGAATCTTTTTTTTGTAATTCAGGTTAGCGATTGTTAGCGATACGTAAACCTTTTTAAAGGGACGTCTTTGTTGGCACTAGTATAAACGAAGAATTGTTCTTCATGAATTAGCACATTCAAGCACTGGAAAATCAAACTATTCAAACTGAGAGATGTTAAACTGTTTGAATTTGTACGTAATGCAAGTATAACATTTTTGGACAAACGTGTGAATTCCATAAATTTCCTTTCAGTTCATATATATATATATATATATATATATATATATATATATATATATATATATATATATATATATATATATATATATATATATATATATATATATATATATATAAAACTGAAGTACGTTCACTGAAGAAGGATGTAAATCCAGAAAGCGCTAGTGAATAGAAACTTTGGAACTGTTCATTTTCTTTTTCTTTTTTGATTATATATATATATATATATATATATATATATATATATATATATATATATATATATATATATATATATATATATATATATATATAAAGAAATAAAAAATAACCAACGACACGAACAATAAAATATTGTCTTATTTTCAGGACAACCCGTCCCTTCTTCAGGACAACAACAAAAAAATCTATGGAAGAGGAAAAAACCTATAAAACTATCACTAAACTAAAAACTAAATAATATATAAAAACTAAATAATATAAAAACACCGGATCGGAACGTGGCAACTTTGTATTAAAGATACCAAGCTCGAAAAAGAAGAATTCCGTCCGACGCAGCGGACGGTCTGTGTAGAAGTGCTGAAAGATAACACGAACGAATCAATTTGCTAATTGGGGGTTGCTGTTTATTATTAAGTTGTACTAGTAAGATAATTTGTAATGAAGGTTTGTAGGGAAGACATGCTCTGTAAAAGACCACAAAAATATACATAAGAGTGTAAAAACTAATGGGAGTTAAATAAAGAAATTTGACAATATTGTATTGTTCGTGTCGTTGGTTATTTTTAGTGTTTTTTTTTATAGCTCATCTTATAATATAACCGTGTATCTTTTGATCCGACACTTTAGATAACGAGTGTTGTTGGTTTAGTGCTTCGTTTATATATATATATATATATATATATATATATATATATATATATATATATATATATATATATATATATATATATATATATATATATATATATATATATATATATATATATATATATATATATATATATATATTATAAAGGACCACCACCATCCCCATGAACTATGGACTTCAATTTCATCAATTATGAATTTTTGGCTAATCTATCATAAGTAGTCAGTTAGAAGTGTGAATCGGGAATAGATATGAAACCTATTATATGTATAATACATCAAATTTCTGCTGTAACGTAGCTAGCATATACTCTATGTAAAGAAAAGCTAAATAAGCTAAATAAAAGAAAATATGTGTTATGTTATAACCGAATCCAATTAATGCACCCCAGGTTAAAGTCTTTTAACGAAGCTATTTTAAAAAAAATGAACTAATAAAATAAAATCTAAAAAATAAAAACATATGATACAGATCTGGTGTGGAGGGATTTACTTTTTTGTTAACAATTTTTTTTGTTCTTTCATGGGAGTTTTAATATTAACAATATTCCAATCAAATCCATTCAAAAAAAAAAAATAAATAAAAAGAAAAAGAAAACTGGTTTCCTTGGAAACCTCGAAAATGATTGCACGTATGTCACCAAAGCACTTTGAAATGCTTCCTTGTTTTTGACGATTGTTTTTTTATTTCTATTAACAGGCATGTGATTCATAAAAAATAGCATGGTTATGAAAAAACTTTCAATGCGTATAGTTCTGATCCTGTCTTTTGGATTTCTTTGGATGTCTGTGATCACAAAGCATTTACCTTGCAATGAAAGAAGGTATGAATAAAATGCAATACATTGTAAATAAGAACATTGTTATTTTGAAAAAAGATGAATATTTATTTTGATATGAACGTAAGCATACTTAATATTTTACACAGATCTAATTGCTGTGCCGGTTATATGCTAAAGACAAACAAAAGCATGTGTGTCGGTGAGTGTCTTATTTATTATATCAACTAAATTAGAATAGGTTATCAAATCATGGTCACATATATGTATTTCAACATTTAGAATGTGAAGTCGGTTATATTGGTCCCCGCTGCAAGACACCATGTCCGTCTCCATCTTATGGACCTTTTTGTCGGCTATTGTGCCATTGTAAACAAAGTGAGTGTGATAATATCAGAGGATGTGAAACAGGTAAGATTTTATCTGTAAACTACGCGTAATTTGATCAAAAGAGGCTGTGGGAGGTGATTAACAAAACGTTTGCCGTCATATCGAATGTTTTTGTTAAAGGTACTAGTTTTCCACTCCTCAATGTTGTAGCAAGAATTCTTGAAAAGTATATCAATATATTATCTAGACAAATCACGTAAAAAACAATACAAAGAAAAGGAGAGGGGCAGTTTTCACCCCTCTGAGTTATAGCTCATTTAGTTTGACCTTTTTGCACCTAAATTGCAATTAGATTTGCTGTCATTATTTTTGTTTAATGTTTTTTTTCTAATTTAAAATTGTTTTCAATTATACATAATCATCAGACCAAATAAAGATATTACAATGTTTCCGTGAACTTCCTAATAATTACAGTAACTAGTTTGATTTGAAAAAAAAAAAAATTATTGTATATCATGTTGAAAAAAAAAATGTTGTATATGTCACATGGAACCTATGGAAAATATTTCAAACGTAAAAAAATGTTAAAAACGTGCGTTATATTGAATTTAATGAAATTGCTTGTTTCTTCATTTTTGTCTTTAAAAAACCTTCCGCACGAAAAATAGAATAGTTCCCTAGAAAACTTGTTAAATTCAATTGAGGTTTTTAATGAATACTGTGCTATTATGAAATAATAATTGTTACTGTACATCCCCTTGAAAGGTTGGGGCTATGTTGTCTTAATGCGCCGCAACAACATTCCAAAAATATTAAAAGTGAATTCCCATCTTTTTAAAATGTAACATTATATGTTTTCATATTTCTGCCATTTTATAATGTTTTTCTGTTTTATATTCCAGTGGTTCAACAAGTTCACCAAACAAATATATCATATAGCGGTTCAACATTACCAGTCATTGTATTTTATGGTCGTCTGAAGGTTGTGAATTATTCAGAGGTTTCAGTTGAATGTGGCTCAGTGACACAAACAGAACAATTGTCGACTGAAAATGATTCCAAGTATGACGACAGGACATCATCAATCCGACTTTCCATCATTATTCTCGGAGTTTTTTGCATCGTCATGATATTGTTACACGTCTCCTTGTCTGTAATTATGCGGAATGATATGAAAATTGAACCTGTCTCTATACAAATTGAGGAAATAAATTACGATTCTATCTGAGAAACTATAATTTAGCTGTACGTGAAATTCAACTTTTTTAACAACAGATGACTGCAGTACGTGCACTTTGCATTATTAGGGCCAATATCACAATGATTCGCAAATTGCAATACTTGTCTGCAATTATAGAACACTGTATGCATGCATTTTAATAGAATATGCTGGTTTTGGCATCATACAATAAAATGCACTTATAAAAGTCCGAGAGACGGGCGAGTTTGCATCGTTGTAACTTATTCCGACAAGGAATGAAAATCACAGCGCTTTAGGGGTCAATTCATTTTAAGTATGTTCGCAATAAGCGTGATTTACTGTAATGCAAACACAAGTAATAATAGAAAGATATTTTATTTATAATTATCACATTTTCATCTCAGAGAAATGTATTTAATTTTATTTTCATAGATCGTATTGATTTTATGAACACAAGGACGGAAGTGAAACATTTCATATTAAGGAAGTTTACAGCCATCCTTATATATCTGTATATCCAAATATTTGATATTTATTTGGGGATTCATGTGTGACATGTTTGATTTAACGAACATTTTTATTCTGCTGGTTTTATTTTAATCTTCAAAGACGCCCAAGCTCGATACACTGCTCACTGATTTCGGGTTACTATTTGGTAGAACAGATTACAGGTATCTGTCATGTTATGTAATACAGAAACAAATATAAATTTTATAAGCTTATTGATTATACTATAAATATAAATACAGATGAATAAAATAGCTCTTACATGTTGTTAATGTATTAAACATGTGTGGAATTCCTTCACAAAGGAAGAAAAAAATGAATTGAATTACAGTGTAACCTTTGTGTGAATTTCAGGGTTAATGCATCAAAATAGAGTATCATCATCACACAGCACACTAGAGATATGTTCCCGCCAATTCCAAACTGTGAACATACTCTGTAAGCTGTTAAGAAGACTCCATGTCAAAACTACGCAACAAATACAACCTATCATTAACTACTGACTGACACACAGTTTACAAAATTTGATACAAATGTATTTCACTAACTTAACAATTTCAATACTAAAGATCATAACACACATACCCAGGGTAACTGCCTCTCCACTTACTCATGGTTTACAAATTTTTTATGGTTTACAATGCATGCCCTCCTGCCAAATATATGATACAAATTAGATATTTGCTAAAAAAAATCATAAGACATCAGCTCTCAACATTGCTTTAAAAGTTAATGAATACACTTTGAAAAAACGCAGTAAAATATCAATCTCAAATCAACCATCCCACTTCTGACGATACCATTTGTAAATACATTTGGCGTGATAAATGAAACAATGTTTACAAAATTGTTTCATTAAAATTTCAATTATATAACAAAAAGGCAATTTCGAATAGAATGTCAATGTTGTCCTTAGTGCAATGTGTATCCCCTGATCCCGTCCTTTAGCCCACTAGTACCGAGACCATTGCATGGTGCTGAAACAGTCTGCATGCGTAGTCCTTCTACCTCAAGACAGAGTCTTTTAACTTTATGTCAACATAAAACAATTTCTCTCATGTGTTCTTCTTATCATGACCTAGCCCACACGTGTTTCTATGAAACAACGTGTCTCTCGTTATATGGCAATGGCGTGTAACCATCGTTTACTAGGTTACACTCACCAATTACACACTCACATTTATCTATTACACAAAATTTACTCCACCAGTGACTTGTTATGCAACAACATTTAACAATTTTGATAGCATTATATATTAAAACTTGTTCTCAAACTGATTAAGTTTAACAAACTAGTCAATAAACCAGGTACACGTATAAGCAGTTTATGCGAACAGTTCTGTTTTAACTGCTAAACATTGCACCTTTTTATCATGTGCATTATAATTACCATTAGACATTTCTCCGTGGACATCACTGAGCAACTTTAATTGGAACATGTACTCGATATAAGTGCGTCACTCAAAATAAGCCTGTCATCGTCTTATATGCCTAGTGCCAACCTGGCCAGAGAAAGCCATCTTATGTCTAGTTATCTCATGATTCAATGGATTGATGTCATATTTATCCAAACATGATTAGCAATTTTGCAAATAAACATAAAAACAAATTGACATCATATTAAATAGAAGTTTAATAATATCTCTTTTATTCATTCTGTTATTAAAAAAGCTAGTTAAGATACAAATTGATGGACAATATACTGGTGACAGGATTATATTGTTAAAAATCCGTATGAAAAGTCTTTGAAAGCTTCAAATATTTACACTTTTAGTGTCTTTATTTGTGATAACAGTAGGAACCAATTTTGTATAGTAAAGACTAATAAATGAGATTGCCAGGTTCTTAAGGCACAAATGGGATTTGCATAATCTAAAAAAAACATAGATCAGTTAAATATGTCAACAGTCTAAACTTTATTCGTACAATTACTGATAGTATATAGATACAAATGATAAAAAAAAATAACGCTTTGAAAAACAATATCATGAAGTCCTTCGGGCTTTATTGGATTTGATTATGCCCCAACCAAAATTGTCAACTCGTAATACTTAGATTAACGAATGATGTCTTAATCCTTAAATAGATGATTTAAATATCATTAACCATTGTCAGACTATCAACCTAATAATTAACTGTACTACATAATTTAGATAAATGTTAAAAAAAATGAAAATAGCAAAAACAAAATACTGCTTTAGGATTTCCGCGTTGATAGTGTGTATTATAATGCACTATTTAAATTGATAATCGGATTATGAATTAAGTGTTTTCCAAAAATAAAGCAAACAATAAATAACCATGAACATTGTGGTTTATATGTTATATATTTATGGATGTCTCCTGGCTGACTTTATGATATTATCTTTGCGATGTGGGAAAAGCAGGTAAGCTCTAAACATTTTAGACAAATTATCTTTTTATAGATTACTGTATACAGGGTTGTCTTCGCCGCGTGTAAGTTCTGCCCTTCTACACTTGCAAACAGTTTCGCCCAGTTTTGAACTCGCCCAGACACAGTTGTGTTTAAAGAGAAATAATATAAAACAATGGAATTCGCTCCGTCTTCAATTCGCCCGCTGACAACGAAGATAAAAGGGTCAGAAATAAAACGGGGGTGAATATTTCCCTGTATACAGTACCCCTAAAGAAAAAGCGTTACTACAGTGTAATGTGTTATACAAATTTAATACCTGTTTAGGTCCGAATGCTGCTCTGGTTACAGGTATGACAAAAACAAACATATCTGTGTCGGTAAGTTACTTTTAACTTGATAGTTCTTGTAATGTAACTTATAAATGTAAAGAAATAAAAACATACAATCAAATGATATCAGCGCAAATTTAGTGATAATACCAATTCTTTTTTTTGTTTACCAAGTGAATGTGTAATCAAGAGCAATTATTTATAATTATTTCCAAATTTCAAGAGTGCCCGGCCGGGTATTATGGTCTTCACTGCAATGAATCATGCCCATTTCCTTCCTATGGAGTTTTATGTCGTCTTCGTTGTACCTGTGAAACAAATTATTGTCATAACGTGTACGGATGTTACATAGAAAAAACCACAGGTATAAAACAATTGTTGAATTACAAGGTTGACAAAGTTAATAAAGGCATTGCGTCTGAATTTCGATGTAAACTTTGACTGCCTCTGACAATTTATACTTAGACAAAATTAAAATAGATAAATAATTATGTAAGTTGACGGCTCAACAGTAAAACATTAACTTATGATACTCTATATTAATACATAAAGGGATGGCATCAACGATAACCAGTTTTCCAAAGCGGGATATTCTAGCAACACTAAAGAATAACAGTCCAAAAAATGAGACCAGCATGTCAACAATCGTTTCAAAAATCACTGGAGTTTTAGGAACAAAACTCACCGGTAAATGATCAACTCTTTAGTACATTTATTCTTTAAATTTTTTTTGCAGATTTCATAATTGATGACTCCGATATATTTCTGTTGTTCATACTCACCTAACCGTTATCTCAAGCATACGATTTGCTTGCTTTTGCTCAGCTCTTCTGGGTAATTTATTTTTCCGAGACAGTTTTCTAGAATATCTAATTGACAGAGTCTTATCTCATTACGCAATTATAAGTGTTATTGTTTTATATACTGTTAAGTGTTTATTTTTTATCTAATTGGCGACTTAGTTTAATAGCATAAATAAGTAAAATATATTTGCTGAGAGAGAGAGAGAGAGAGAGAGAGAGAGAGAGAGAGAGAGAGAGAGAGAGAGAGTCTTTACATTATTAAGAATGCATCTTTTCTATTATATATCAAAGTCACTCTAAGTTGCTATGCTACAAGATATATAGAAAACATTAAAAGACGATGTTTAGTTAAAATATAAGTAAAGATCAATGTTAACAAGATCTAGACATAAAGGGATTTCAAAAGTAATATTCAAAATATCTATATCATAATAACAATATTGTAGTTGAAAGAGATATAAGATACATTATAAAAAAAGGCAACAAGAACTAAACGATTATACTACCAAAAAGCTAGATATATGCTTAATGCAAGGAGTCTGAAGGTAAAAATATATTGATGTACATCCGAAAAGAAATCACTCATACACATGTCGCATGTTTGGAGGTGATATCTGTCCATATTGCGTTTTAATTGACCGCGTCTACATACGACATCAATGATTGTGGAGCGTTTGACAACATTTTGAGGAACTATACATATTTTTGTTTCATCTGGATTCAACATAATGATTCTGCATTTAAACCATCATAACAGAAGTGATAAAACTACACACGTTCTTACAGATAGCATAGTCTACAAGAAGTTTTAGGTTTGTTTTATAGTACAGATACAGGAAAACCAGGCAGCATGTATTCCCAAAATAAAAAAGTAAATGATTTTGTTTAATGCCAGGTGTCGAGAAATACGTTTAAGTATAAATGGATGCATTGAAATAAACAAACAATCTGAGAAGCAGATTTTAATTGACAACGACGTTCATAAATATTTTATTGTATGCATTTATGTTTTATAAAAAATGTGTTGTTTATATAGTTGAATTGATCTGAAAGTGCATGTCAAATGCATTGATTTATCAGGTCCAATGTAACAATAAGTAGTGTACGTCAACAAAAAATATCCGTATCCAAACCGTGCTGTTAAATCTGGGAGGATGTGAAGGTGCACATATTTTAATTTGAAATCATAAACCTGTCCACATAAAACTGTTTTAGTTTCATTTATTGGCATATGCAAAACACTTTTCTCGGTTAATGAATAGTTACATGAAGACCATGTATAAGTTATTTTGATAATACTACTAGTAACATTTAATTTATACTTAGTATCCCTTACTAATGGGGCATATCTCTGCCCCTTGTGTGCAAGTGATTTTTTTATTAATTATATCGACATGCAAGATAAAGATGTTGACATGCAAGATAATTATGTCAACATGCAACATAACTATGACATGCAAGAAAACTGCAATCAAATAAGAGTTATAAAAAATCTCAAATATCGCCAACATGTGACATCCAAGATGATAGATACGCTACCTATTGATGTCAACATGCAACTTATTGATGTCAAAATGCAATTTTTTTTATGTTAACATGCAACTTAGTTATGTTAACATATAAGATAAATATGTTGACATGCAACATATTTATGACGACATGCAACATATTTATGTCGACATGCAACTTAGTCATGTTGACATACAACTTATAAGTTGCATGCCAACATATCTATCTCGCATGTAAACATAACTTGGTGGAATGTTAACATATTTATCTCGCATGTCAACATAAGTAAGTTGCATGTTGACATAAATAAGTTGCAAGTCGACATAAATAAGTTGCATGTTGACATTAATAAGTTGCATGACAGCATATTTATCTTGCATGTTAACATAAATAAGTTGCATGTCGACATAAAAAGCTAGCATCTAGCATCTTGGATGTTACAGGTGGGCGATATTTGTGATTTTTTAGATTTTGTATCATTCTTATCTGATTGCAATTTTCTTGCATACCAACATAGTTATGTTGCATGTTTATTTATCTTGCAAGTCGATATATCTGATAGAAAAATAACTTGCACACATGAGGTAGAGATATGCCACCATACTTACGTACACAAGATGTTAATAATTCCTAAATGACTCATGTGATCGTATTGTGCATTTGCAAGCCGTTTTATCAATATCTCGGTAAAGGGGTGCTTCTTGTGAAGACCCCTTATCTTCTCTCTTTCTTCGAAATATCTATTTGTTAAGTGAAATAAGACCAGCACAATGCTCTTAACACAAATTATAAGGAAGGATTATCTAAGTCTGCGGAAACCAGCACAAAGAGCTTGTATATTAAATTACAATCAAGGATCAATTGACCCATTTGACAAATGCAAACATCAAACAAACACCGCTTGACTTTATATACCATTTTAATTTAATCAAGGGCCAGTCCGACTGATCAAATTCATGCTATATAACATTAAAAAAAGATATATTGCATTAATAAAACCATATTATTCATGATAAATTGCTAGTTATCAAGTTCAAGTTCTTCATACCGAGAGACAAATGTCTCATAGATTATACATATGAACATATACATATTATATAAACAGTAAGAAAAACAAAGTATACATAATCAATTTGGATAATTTACACGAAGAGTTCGTTGCTTGTTTGCATAATATAAATATTTAACTAAATTACACAATTCGTTAGTATTAGAGGTAGATAATAACTGTATAACTTTATAGACACTTGGTTTTCGGGAGTAGTATTTTTTAATATACTTATCTCTTAAACTACGAAATGATGGACAAATAAGTAGAAAATGGAACTCATCTTCAATTACATTTAAATTGCAAGATTCACATTTTCGACAATCACGTGTTAAATTATCATACCTCCCTGTTTCAATCTTTAAGTCACGTGAGGACAACCGTAGCGTGTAATTAATTTACGATATTTTCCATGAATTGGTTTCTTTAGGTAAACTTGTAAACAAAAATGATCAACAACATGTTTATATAATATACATTTTGATGCATTGCTTATATCGTAAAAACTTTTTGTTTAAAGACATCACACATTCTATTAAATATAATATCTAAAATAACAGATTCTTTCATATTACTTCGATATAAATCGGCTAAGCCTAAGGTGGACAATTCTTTCCTAATATTTGAAATGTCTTCGAAGCATGCTTTTAAAATCCAGTTTTTGCTGTTTTTTAATTTAAACCAGCTAGATCTTTATGAAAACAAATAGAGCGTTTAAAAAACAACAGCCAAAAACAACAAAAAACCTTGACTTGTAAGAAATAAAACGGAAACTTTATCCTTAAGGCATTGGTGGAATCAACAACAAAGTGGTGAGATTGCAATTAATATTCTTGATTTTTTTTTTTATCAAATTTTTAATGACTCATAAAACTAATTAAACACTTTTTTGTGGAAATATTTCCTGATCCTTGATGAATGATATTATGTATTTTGTCTCATTTTGCGATATATACTTCTTACTCCTTACGTACACAACATGTTGATATTCGTTTCAGGACTCATGTGATTACTTTGTGCATTGTCAGGTTTCAAATAATGAACCATTATGATGTCCATTGCAGTTTATATTTGGCATCATTAAAATGTAACACACATATTTTTTTCAATTGTTTTATCCGGCAAATCTCCGCAGTCAGCCTTTACACTTAGCTCTCTGATGCATGAATTTCCCAAAATTCATATTTCTTTGTCTAAAGAGAGCAAAAGTTTAAAGCAATATGAGCTGTATATTTTAGATTTTTATTTTGCTACAAACACCTGCTAGTAGGATAAGTCTGCATATGAATAAAACATTTATGATAAATACGGTTTGAAAAAAAACATCAATTTTTGGCAGAGAAAAACTGTCTCCGCTAAGAAACATATAATAAATCAATTTTTGTACAAGACGGAAATAATTCAAATTTGCTCCAATTAAGGCTTCTTAACGGTCTTTTCCACAGAACTGTGGCTAAAAGAAATTTAAAAACAATGATTTTTGTTGTTGTAATTTTGGTAGAAAAAACATTTTGGTAAAAAAAATGTTTCTGAAAATTGCAGCTCATATTGCTTTAAATTTTTACTCCATTCGAACTTTTTCAATTTTCTACTTTCTTGTATTCTGGTGTACATTTGTCTATGAAGCAAACATATTCCTTTTTTGGTGTAAGTACTTTCCATTCATTTTTTTTTTTATTCAATCTTTTTTTAATTAGTAATTAACCACCCCAAAATCATCTGATTAAGAATTATTGTTATCTAATTTTCATGAAATCATGCATTTGTGCTGATTAGTTCGTTTGTTATTTTCATTAGATTGGTTCTTTACTAAGCGGAGACACAGTTAGAAATACACAGATTGCTCTTTAATTGACATATGGAAATGAACGTATTAAATGTTCGTTTATATTTTTATGTCTTTCGTTTAGGAAAATGCGTCCTCATTCTAACATTCATGATAACTATGTTATATCATTTTCTTCTAAAATTTAAATTAATTGGACAGGATTTAATGTAACAAACATTCCTGAGACACATACAAGTAATGTCAAATCAGCCATTCCCTTGGATTTCGTCTCTGCTCTACAAGCAAAAAGAATGACTCAACAACCGTTTGAGATACAAGTCAGTATTACTCACCATTGTCTGTATCAGTCATTACCACATGATGGAACTTTCATCTTTGATGCTCTTACTACAAAAGAACACCCCCTTTAATTTTTTTTTAAATTATAAGTTTGTATATTTTTGCAATTTTACTTGGTACTGTCAAGACTTATATGCATTATATGGACCTACATTTTTCATACCAATGTAGATATTAGATCCGTGTTTTTTAATGACAAAAACATTTTGTTTCATTTGTGAGAATTTGATTTTATGCAATTTACTAACATTCATCTCTGGTCAAAATTGCTAAATGGCTGGAATGCACAATGTGACTATTTCGATGTTCAATACATTTAATGATTTTGTGACATTTGATGTATTTGAAACTATTAAGGTCTTCAGTCGTCGTAAGACATAATAGTTATTGTATTGGTTTTTATCTTTCTTTGTTTCTTGCTTTCTTTTTTCTCACAGATGACTGGATTGATTTCCATGAAGGTTTTAGATATATTTGAGAATGATAATATCTCTAGGCGGCTGTGTTTCATTTATTCAAAATTAATTTCCCGTTGTCTGTTTTTTGCCGTGCATGCAGTTTTCCAGGTGTCTTGGAGCTTAACCCAATGGTCTTCTGTAGTTGTTACTGTCAATCCCTCTAATGTATCAAACTTGTTGCTTATTGCAATGTTAAACTCATAACTTTTTTTGTTTTTAAGAAGGTGGACCTTAAATTTGTGATGAGGTGTATTTGATTTATCTTTAAATGCTCTAAGCTTCATTTTAAGCTTAGCTGTAACAAGTTTGTGTTCCGAGGCTGCATCTGCTCCTCGTCTTGTCCTAACATCTAGCAAACGTCTCCATTTTCGCATGATGGTAATATGATCTATTTGATTTTCTGTCTTTCCACCTGGAGAAGACCAGGTTGTTTTATGTATCTTCCTGTGTGAAAAGATAGTGCCTCCTATGTCATCGAAATTGGAGAAGTCTGTATAAGTTCTTCATTTTCATTAATGTTACCAATGCCGTGCTTTCCCATGATGAGTTCTTTGTTCGTGTTGTCGTCTCCAACCTTGGCATTGAGATCTCCCATCACAACGTTTATGTCTCTGCGAGGTGCACGGTCTATAATTGACTGTAATGCAGCGTAAAATTCGTCCTTCTCCTGCTCCTCTGCTGCATTTATTGGGGCATAACACTGAATGATTGTGATATTCCTTCCATTTGAGTTAAACCTGGCTGCCAAAAGTCTTGGCGTCACTGGTTCCCATGCTATGATCGCTTTTGTTGCTTCTAGTCAACCTCTTGAGTGTGTGCATGATCCTGGTCCTCATGTCCATAGTATATGATGGTTTCTCCTGATTCTAAGCGAACTTGTCCTCTTTCATTCCATCTAACTTCGCTTAGGCCAAGTATCTTGATGTTGTACCTTGCCATCTCCTTTGCTACTTGGGCAGCTTTTCCGACCTCGTATAGGGTTCTGATGTTCCAGGTCCCTATCCTGGTGTTGGCTTTAATCGACAGAAGATTTGTCGGTGCACTGGCTTCCTGATTGCTTTCACCTGCACACGTCATGAGCTCATCTGGCAAGCCATCTTCCGGATCTAGCTCTCGCTCTTGATGTGTTTTTGCGGTTTCTGTTGCACTGTGGGTTTTTTATTAGGTGGAGTTGCTAACCCCACGCCCAACACCCTGGACCCGGAGGTCCGGTGGTTTTAGGTTAGTGTATTCCTTCTCTAAGTCACTGGTTCCGGTTATTTAAAGGCATCGGAGGCTTGCCTTTCGCCACTGTCACTCAGCTGCCGAGGCATTTCCAGGGTCACCATGTCGAGGAGGTGTGATATGTGACTTGCTGGCAGAACCTATTTGAGACGTTGGGCATTGACTCAGGGTTTAAGTGATGGCACTTATTGACACTTAGTGACATCCCTCGAGACCCATTCCAGTATTTGACCCCTGAAGCGTAGCTAAGATTTATAATTTTATTTAGGAAAAATAATTATCCGGCTTATTTTTTTACCTATCAAATCGTGTTGTTTCTACAAGATGAGCATATAGTCATACATGTACCTTTAAAATAATCCATTTCTATTTTATTATGTGGTCCATTGAAATCGTAAAAACATTCATTTATTTAAGATTTAACTCAATACAATGCAACATAAAACAAAAATGGTTTGAAATACATAATTTCCTAGAGAATAATGATGCGTTGAACTTTGTATTCGAATAATGTACAAATCAATGTGTTCCCCATTACTTCATACTATGACAATAGTAACTTCAAAGCGTGTTGCTGAAAATATATTAAAATTTACCATAAAGATTGGTATAACCAACTTTAACTTGTTATTTTCTTCTCTGTGGTGAGTGTTTTTATGTAATCAATCAATGGAGATTCATAGAAAAATTAAATTTTTTACGGCCTATTTGTCGCTTCTTTCAATATGTTTTTCTTGTAAACAGATACAATCCATAAAAAAATCTTCGCTTAAGATTTTCAACGGCGATTGAAATGGCTGAGAAAATGAAGTATTTGTAATTAGAATTCTTCGTAACAAAACAATTTTGTGCAAAACGGCAGCATAACTGTATCATTACGAAAATAATTGGCAGAACCGCAAACAAAAATAAGTCTTACCTTTTGAATTTTTGAAGGATGACTGTTACAAGTATAGAAAGACGTCACGGGTTTGACTTATAGCCTAAAAAAGTTTGGCCGATTGTACGGCTAAAACTATGAAGCACCAGGTTACTATCATGGGAACATTAGTAGTAAATTTTGTGCCTAGATTTATGAGTGTATCATAAAATTTAATGTTAATATGATGATATCAACACAAATTGTTTCCCTTTGATAAATGGATTTTACTCTGATTAGTTAATTTCTATTATCAGCAACAACGGCAAAATTATCATTAAATATCAGCAATTCTTAGCAATGCATGTAACAGCACATTATAAAGATTCAAATCTTCTCAACAAACAACATTTACCAAAATATCAGATAAGGACGGAGAAGGAAAACGTGCAAGCGATAAAGTTCGAGCATTTCTTTTTGTATCTCATTCAAAGAAATAGTTAAGTAAAAATAAAGTGATGGGATGTACAGTTATAATAAAGATTTAACATGGAAAATATACTGGTTACATGTAGGAATGTAGGAATGGGATTCGACAAGTCTCTAACATTAAACATGTGTGACTGCATTCATGTATAAACCCCCTTTTTATGAGCAACTATTAAACGCAGTTAACATAATTCTCATGAAATGGGGAAGTTAAACTTTGAATTTACGAATATGCCAAATATTTGTTTAGTACATTTATAACTATTGCACTTATGATTTTTTTTAGACATTTCCTTGTTTTTTAAACATTTTGTAATCTAAATTCCTTATTTACGAGCCATATACAATTAAACTGCTGCTATGAACAAAATAATATCTCAAATACTTTTTGTTCTATCTTTTGAGAACCTTGTACCTTTGGTTACAACGATAGTGAATTGCAGTGAAAAAAGGTTGGATTTATATGCTAATGTGCAGTTCATCTGATAAGGTTTTTTTTTTAATTGTGCAGTAAGATGTGGTTTTGTTTTTATATTGAGTCAAACATCTTGCCTTTTTCATACAGGTCCGATTGCTGTGCAGGTTATAAACTAGCAATTAATAGAAGCATCTGCGTTAGTAAGTATTCGATCTCCGTCACAAATATATATTTTAAGAGATGATTCAGTACTTATTCTGATTTTATATACATTTAATCATTTAGAGTGTCCTGTTGGTTATACTGGTCCCGGCTGTGATACACCATGCCCTTATCCTTCATTTGGAGTTTTTTGTGCGAAATCTTGTAATTGCAATCGTAATGAATGTGATAAAAGCAGAGGATGCCGTACAGGTAAGTTTCCTCATCTTTTATATGAAACAATATTTATAATCTGTAATCATGTTGTGATGCAAGATTTACATAGCCTTTGTCAATAATCTCTTTTTCTGATCTGCAAAAGAAATACATTGATCTAATATAAGAAACAAAATATTGGCAAATGCTCTAATCATTTTAATTTAAGATATATCCCCATCATCGTCAATAGACACTTGAACAGAACCGTAGGTCTTTAATGTTTGTCAAAACTATGAAAAAATGAAACATTTAAAATAGGTCTTTATTCATGTACGTAGAATAAGAACAATTTAGCCAAACTGACTGATAAAAATATTTACTTACTAAAAGAAATCTCATTTCATTATCACTTCGGATCAAAATAATTAATTGATTTTTTTGTATATATAGTATTAGCCTATAACTCTGTTATCAATAATAACCATCGTCAAATCAAAATGACATGTAACACTTAAATATGTGGGAACTAATTGAAATACTTGAAAATAACAGAGAAGCACTGGACATATTTAACTGAATGTAAATAACTATCTGCACGCATTGAAAAGCACACGCAAAATTATTTTGAACATTTTGTAATAAATTTGCATCAAATGAATGTGGTTACAGTTCACTCATACATTTTCCGTTGAAAGTTATGCTAATGTTTACCGTGATAGCATTTGTATTATTTTTTTTTACAATGGGAAGCCCATTTGGATTACCATCAACTTCTCCGACTCTCTTTAATGTGGGGTGTTATAATCGTTTCTCGGCTCAGATAGGGTTTAATTAATTCAAGAATTGCTATTATAAAGTCGATTTCCTCTACTGTGGAATCATTAGAATTCGAGGTGGCTCAATGTTCGTGGTATTCGTTGGTAGCCATCACCCACGAATTTACATCATCCACGAAAACTATTTATTAAAGATTTAGTTTACCTACTGAAACCGAAAACCGACGCATCCACGAAATTACATCCCCATGAATAAGCAAAAATCCCGCAATCCACGAAAATTGGCCCCCACGAAATTAAATGATTCCACAGTATTTCATAAGTGTAAAGCAATTTGATTTAAAATGCCATTTAAAATAGTATAACCTTCATGAAATGGTATATAAACGAACTATGTTAAAACGCACGAAGGTGTTGCCCTTCCAATCCGAAAAAGTTAGAGGGGTATGCAATCGTTTTTAAAAAGTAAAATACTCTTTTATATTTCAGAGGTTTGGCTATTTCACCAAACGACTCTTTCATACAATGGTTCAATATCAACGATCACTGACTCGGTATCGTATCATCGTTTGAATGATTTAAACAACTCACGAGCTCCAGTTGAATATGTGTCAGACGCACAAACACAAAATATGTCCAGTTTGTATGATTTTAAACATGACGACCGCTTATCATCAATTCGAATGTCCATCTTTATTCTCGGTTGTCTTTGCATTGTCTTAATATTGTTACACGTCATTCTTTCTGTCATTACGCGGAACAAAATACTTGAATCTTTCTTTTTGCAATTTGAGGCAAGAAATGACGATTTTATTTAAGGTATTAGAATATTGTTGTCCTAAACAATACTGTGGAATCTTTTCAATTCGTGGGGGCCAATTTTCGTGGACTGTGGATTTTTTGCTTATTCGTGGGGATGTAATTTCATGAATGCGCCGGTTTTTAGTTTGAGAAACAAAGATAACTCTTTCTAAATTTGTTTGCGTTAAGGATGTAAATTCGTGGGGGAGGGCTACCCACGAATACCACGAACATTGAGCCACCACGAATTCTAATGATTCTACAGTATTTGTATTTGCCGAAGAACGAGCCCAAACATTAATAAGAAATAAAAATCAATCGTTTTTACTTGTTTTGAAGTTTTGTGTTTATTATGAAGTTGCACAGCAAATATGTAATCGGCTCTAAAAACAATGCACAATAAACAGTCATAAAAGGATGAATTTAATACATTCTTTTTTATAAAGGACGAAAATGTGCATATTTTTGACATTTTTAATTTATCGAATGTTTTTATTCCGTTGTTTACTTATTTTTATCTTTGAAGACTCCCAAGCTCAAACCACTGCTCACTAATTGCGGGGTATTATTCGGTTATAAGAATCAGGGTGATCTGTCATTTGATGTAACACAAAAACAATTTTATTTCAGGAATAATAAGCTTAAAGTTCATGGTGTTATAAGTAGACATAAAGTAGAGGGTACATCGCGGTTTGTGCATAACTTCCTAAATTTAAAAGGATGAAACTCACAAAATATCTGCTGTCAACAGTGCATAAATAAACTCAAACAAACAACACATATAGAATTAAGGCTTTGAAATATCACTCAAAGGCGCTGCAATTGTAATGTTGTCGGTAAACAGTACAGAAAGAAAGTATTCCTTTTAAAGAAATGATTGACATGTGATATGAACAATCAGTATTATGAAATAAGGTAATGTTATGCCAAAACTACAACATGCATCAAATAGCATGATTTGCAATGTTTTGTTGTTTTCCGAATACACATGTAACTTAACTTTACTTTTATAGTAGGCGAGGCTAGAGTACTTCTCGATTGACTTTTTTTAAGCATTTAAGTATGATTGAATAGTTATGTCACTGTTTAAAAGTTTAAATATCAAAAAATTGCATCAAAATATGATTTTTTTTAATTTACACACTGCATAGTTAACAAAGTGCGAATCGTAATGTGTGCGCAAATAGTAGAATTCACCGAATGCCTGATACTTTACATGCAGACTTCATTCATAGATAGATCATAATTATTTTAGAAGTATGAACCCTTTAAATACTGAGATACAAAGTTGGGGCTATAAATACTTGTATACGTAATACAACGTACACATTTAGTGGTTAAGAGCAGAGGGTAGAGTCGGCGGAATCTCTGATACATTTAATCTTAAGGTTTTCACGTTTTCGTTGGAAACACATGCAAATGGTCCACGTATTGTAGTCCTTTTTTAAAGGACAGCAACGGTTAAGGAAAATCATTTTTCAAGTCGGTTTTACATGAACGATAGCGGGAATCCACTCATCCCACACAAAAAATATCGTTACACTTAAAAACATAGGCAATTAAAGATTACATATTACAAAGCTCACCGAGACGAAGAATCATTTATTTAGACCACTTTTATTATATCATAGTTATAGATAATGGACATGATATTGTTATTTGACTCATTATCGTGTACCATATTGTGCAAAAATGTAATACAGATAATCATACTATATGAACATTTCATAATGTATTTTATTATACATTTTTTTTTTCAATACACTACAATGAAATACAAAGCCATATCCTAAGACTATTGTGCCATATGACATTTCATATAATCAAATATAATGTTGTATAATATCAATATACTATATGACAATGTATCAATTCTGAATGGCAGAAACATGTATTATTTTCCTACGCCAATGTCTTGCCAGTATTATAGTCCTTGTTAGATTTAAAACTTTCATTAATATTTGTATGTTATGTGGTATGAAAGTCAAAAGGAAAAACATGGGATATTTAGATTTTCTTTTATATTGATTTATAGATCATTTAATCGAATTTACTTTTGACGAAAGTCGAAAACCAGTTGTAACTTAGATATGGTTATCAAAGGCTACATGTACCTGCTAAAAACCATTAACCTCTTTAGCATCCGCAATTAATGGTCCACATTCAGCATCCATGTTTGTTAAGTCCATAAGTAAGTCCAGATGCACCATCCTTGCAAGATTGAGGAAGATAAAACAAGTAAGTAAGCTTAAATACAGGACCTGCTAGAAAATCTTTTACTAGGTCCGGACGCCGACGCCGTGAGTTTAGCATAAGCTGCCCCGACTGGCATCCCATTCAAATGGGATGGTAATGTTCCCGGTACCATTTGTATTCTTCAATCCCAATAGTCCACGTGCTATATGTACGACCATTGCAAGACCCTGAGACGGTCTGAAGTTCGTCGACCTCCGGATCCACAAACGTCTACATAGAGCAATGTGTCTCACGACTTCTTCTGGACATGACCTAGTACACATACAACTACCCCTTCGTGTAGTCATCGTCGACTAGGTTGCCACCACCGATATCACATCACCATCTCTCCATCCTTGACTGGTAATTATTAGAAACTTTCAACATCTAATGGCGTTTTATATTAAAACTTGGCATCACACAGGATGAATGACCATCTTTAAGTCCTCCTTAAAGATAGCTTAAAGGTGTTTAAAGGTAGCTTAAAGACGATCTTTAAGCCACCTTTAAGCTACCTTTAAGCTATAAGTATTGCTTAAAGGTGGCTTAAAGAAAGCGTAAAGATGGCTTAAAGGCAGCTTAAAGACTATCTTTAAGCCACCTTTAAGCCACCTTTAAGGACAACTTATAGGTCCTTAATGTCCAAACTTCTTTAAGCCACCTTTAAGCCACCTTTAAGCTACCTTTAAGCCACCTTTAAGCCACCTTTAAGCCATTAAAAAAAATTAATTCAATAGTGTGCTTAATTTTCAACAAAATGTATTAACTTTATGAAAGAAAAGGTATTAAAACGGTTTTTGTTCTAGAAAGAAAAATGAAAAAAAAAAACACAAAAAAAACCGGCAACGGCGAGAATTGAACCCGGGACCCTTAGTTTACTAGCATCTCCACTCATCCTCTGCGCCACGGCAACCTACATATAAATGAGCGTTTTTATATCCTATATATCAGTGGATATTGAATCACTGTATTGAATGTGTTTACTTTAAAAAGATTTTGACAAACCATTCAGTTTGTAACAATCAATTATATCTAATTTATAAATTACATGCATGCATGTATTTAGAATGAAATACGGAACTTGGTCTTCAGTGAACAAAAATATATTATACCTAAATGGAAACCGTTAGGTTCACTATAGTAGGCTTTCTTAGTTAATAAATTTAAACCGAGTAGATATACGTTCATCTAATTTATAACTATAAAAATGTAAGAAAGAAAATGAAATCATTTCTTTTATTAAATGCATTTATACTATTAGGGTATTTGTTCAATTTCCCGCAATTTCCCGGTTTTCATGATCGCGGCTCCGTTCCAATATGTTTAAATATTTACATGTAATTGTATGTACATGTACATGATTTTTAAACTATCAATTCTATAACAAACAAAATTACCAATTACCGGTGACGTATTTACTGCATGTGACAATTGCAAATGACTTGTACATACAATTGAATGATGTGCCAGGCCGGGTATATTTGACATATTTACCCTTATACATATATTTAAATAATCAACCCCTATTTATGATCACCGGTACATTAATTAATTAGCCTCAAGATTTTACTCTTACATACATGCATCGTTAATTTGTAGACGTAACATCTTTGAAACCCAGAGCTAGGAAATAATACTTTGAAAATGAATTACAAATGTAAATTAACTTTTATTCACTAGACTTATCGTATACTCGTACATACTAAGATTCAACGCCTTTAGAAACCCTGACGTGCACCTGGGCACACGACACACCTGTTGTGTATATCTTGTATATTCCGTGTTAGTTCCAGGGGTTTTCTTAAGTTGGAAAAACAATAGACTTTAATTAGATATACACAAACATGCACCTGGGCACACGACACAACTGCTGTGTATATCTTGTATATTCTGTGTTAGTTCCAGGGGTTTTCTTAAGTTGGACAAACAATAGACTCTAATTAGATATACACAAACGAACAAAACTTTGTCTAGACAAACAAAGCAGTAATATCCTGCCCGATATAACAAAGGCAGTTGAGAGTCTTTTCATCTTTAACATGTATCTAGCAGATCTAGAGTTAGAAATAATGAAAATTGAAAAAAAAATACAAACCTTAAACCGATTAACAAATTAAATCATGCATTTTTGGTTCATTATCTTTATTTTGTTTAATAACCGGATGAACTGAGAGAGAGAGAGAGAGAGAGAGAGAGAGAGAGAGAGAGAGAGAGAGAGAGAGAGAGAGAGATTGAGATTTTTTTCACCGATTAATTTATAATAGGAAACAAACATACTTTAATTAGTTTTATGCACATATTAAGATACAGAGACTGCGCTCATACCTACAATAATTTTGAAACCCCCAAAAATTATAAAGATTTTTATAACGGCAATCTGTGTCCATCAGAGCGGTGCTGATGATAGCGATCTGTGTTTAATGGAGCGACGATTAAAACCGCCTGGAACACCCCCCCCCCCCCTTCCTAGGAAATTATATTATCACTCGGATGACCCCCTTCCATCTCTATAAAAGAGCTTTTGCATTTAATATATGTTTTTATTGTTCAGCTTGATCAATATTGACTTAAAGGCCACTTAAAGACAGTGTAAAGGCAGTGTAAAGAGAGCGTAAATGCCACTTAAAGATGCTTAAAGGTGGCTTAAAGGTGGCTTAAAGGTAGCTTAAAGAAGTTTGGACATTAAGGACCTATAAGCACTTGCTTAAAGGTGACTTAAAGGCGACTTAAAGGTTGTATAGCCTTTAAGCTCCTTTAAGTCACCTTTAAGCCACCTTTAAGGACTTGCTTAAAGATGGTTTTTCGCCCTGTGGCATCAAAGGGATCTGGTCCACCACATCATTCCATAATTAAATAACCTGTATATACAAGCAGTTGTGTTGTAATTTTAACTGCTATAAAGCACAGAATCTTATCATGTTTATTAACATGTGACAAATATATAGAAACAATTAATTACTACAGGTAGTACACTTAAATTATTGCCATGTGCAATAGGATACATTTCTCATATACGATGTACAACACTGATTATCTAGTAAATTTAAACAAAACATGTAAAAAAAATATGCGCTTTTCCCAATGTCTTAATATCACTACTGATATTGTCAAAAAATTTATCCACTCTGACTTGAAATTCACCGACCATGATTAAACTGTTTTATCTTCCAATGGACATTACTGAGACACCTCAGATAAGCAAATCTGACATTCTCTTGATAGCCACTGCGAGCCTGCCCGGATTATTGACATGATCTTATTTCTAATTATATCAGGATTAACTAGGTTGAAGTTATATGATTATACAAATATGATAAGTACGTTTACCTCTAAGCCTAAAAAACAAATTCAAATCCCGATCAGTACTACATGTATATTATCATTTTTTGTTACTTGCACGTACATATATATTTAAAAAAAATAATTCTAGAGCATGCATCTTCGGGGGGGGGGGGATTACTGGCATCCAGTTTATTATAAAAAGCTTTATCTAAAGTCTTTGAAAGCTTCAAATAAATTATTCAGTTCATTGACTATTGCTAAACTACTAAGCATTTTTATACCAGTGAAAATTCTTTTAATAATTCTTAATCTCCTTAACTTCACAGAATAAAACGGCAAATAAGAAATAGATAACAGGTAAAACAGATTTATATCTGTAAAAAAATATCTCTATCACTTCTTTATTTTAATTTTTATTTTGTTTTGTAATTTTTAAGATGAGGTCTATTTTGCTTTTGTTTGTTGTTTGTTTTCGATATTGAGGGGGGGGGGGGGGTCCAGATGTTTAAGGCCTAAGTAGAATATAAATGGGGAACGTTCACAGTTAATTGTACTTAGTAACCACCTAAAGTTCTTGATCACTCCAAAATATTCCCATAAATAGTGAGTGGTAGCTTTGTTAGGCTTTTTTTACTTTATGCATTTAATCTGAATAACAAAGTTTAAAAACAATGGATCCATGAATAATTTTTTTTGTTATCAAAAATGCTAAAATGCTAGGAGATTTGATAAACTTTGCAATATCATTTTTTTTTCGTCAGTGTAAAAATCGAACGCTAATTTATGAAGTTCAAGGCAATAAAAATAGTCTTCCTATTTAGAGAGAGAGAGAGAGAGAGAGAGAGAGAGAGAGAGGAGGGAGAGAGAGAGAGAGAGAGAGAGGAGGGAGAGAGAGAGAGAGAGAGAGAGAGAGAGAGAGAGAGAAAAGAAAATAGGAGATAGAGATACTCTTTGATGAATAAGTATATGCACATAAAATATCAGATTGATTAAAAACCAAAAATAAAATGTTTTAGATTGATATCTTCTCATTGAAAGCATGGGTTTAATGTTATTTAGAATGATTTAGTGTTATACAAATGATACTAAAAGACATGAAAGAAATCTTTATTCATTTGGTATTTATGATAATTTACAAACAAAATTGAATGGGATATTCTTGCCTTTACTTGCTTATTACAGTGTCCAAACATTAATTGCCGACTGAAAAAAAAGTTTTGCAACAGGAACCATTGAACATGATATAAGTATCATCTATTCGGCGTAAAGTAGATGACCTATATGAAGTTATTTTATATTTATGTCCTTGAAAGTTTTGACGTAATTAAAAAAAATAGTCTAAGAATAGTTCATCATGAAGGCCATCGTGTTTTTTCTTGGTTTCGTTTATGAATGTTTGCTGACTGACAGCACCATAGCTCTGAAATGTGGTAAAAGAAGGTAAGTATCAAACATTTAAGACAGATGAATGTTTTTTTTTTAATTGTTGGCTTAACATGTAGTCTAGCTTTAAACATATAGTGTTACCCACACTTACAAATGTAATATGAAGAAAAATGTTACTCTTTAGGTCAGAGTGCTGCACTGGTTACATGTATGACAAACACAAAGCTACCTGTGTCGGTAGGTTACTTTTCACGTTCAGGTTACTTTTTAGTTCTTATTATATAAGACTTACAAATGTAATATAGACAATCAATCTGATATTATCAGTTCATAATAAATTCATATAACAATAATGCTTATTGACTACGAAAATTTCAAATCAAGAGGTAATGAATAAAATTATTTTCCTCATTTCAAAATTTTTAATTTTTTTCCACATTTCAAGAGTGTCCTGCTGGGTATTATGGTCTTCACTGCAATGAATCATGTCCGTTCCCTTCCTATGGAGTTTTATGTCGTCTCCATTGTACCTGTAGTATAAGATACTGTCATAACATGTATGGTTGTTCCATAAAGGAAACAACGGGTATGAGACAAATGTTGGAATGTACGTTTGACATGACAGTTCAGAGATGGCGTGTTATCAAGATTTTTGTGTTTACTTTAACAATCTCTTATATGAATGTTAAGACAAAACTAAAATAGGTTTGTTTCATATCAAATTAAAATTTTGACGGCTTTACAGTAAAACATGAGCTACATGTCATTATGATACTCTTCATTCAATCAAGGGATGGCATCAACGATTACCGGTTCTCCAAAGCGGAATATTCTAGCAACACTAAAGAATAACAGTCCAAAAAATGAGACAAGCATGTCAACACTTGTTTCAAAAATGACTGGAGTTTTAGGAACAGAATTCTATGGTAAATGATCGTCCCTTAAGTAGAGTGATTCTTAAATGTTTTTTTTCTTCAGATTTTATATAGATGATGTCTTAAGTTAATATCTATTATCATACTTTCATGTTAAATACTGAGATCTGATTGGTTTAGAAAAGTTGAAAATCCATTCTAATATCCTCAGCGTTCGCAACACACTTAGCAACGGGTAACACAACAAAATGTTACATGCGCGTAAATTATGCGCGTACGGTTCGCCGTAGAATTCACGTCATTTCTATATAAAAGCAGTAAAAATATTCTCTAAAATTAAGACATTCAGTATACTAAAATACATGTAAATAGCGCCTGTTTGGGAGGATAACAGTTGAAATTGACACCCCGAGGAAACCATTGTCAACCCTACGCGGAGCGTCGGTTGACAATGGTTTCATCGGGGTGTCAATTTCAACTGTTACCCTCCTAAACAGGCACTATTTATATATTGTTCATACCTATTGTTCATTACCTAACCGTTAACTTCAACATACGATTTGCTTGCTTTTTTCATCTTTAATGGTCTTCAGTTTTCAAAAATATGTTAATTGATATGGTCTTACCACATTACGCAAATATAAATATTATTGTTTTAGATAATGTATTGTATTTATTACTCATATAATTGGCGACTCTCATCGATTAATAGCAAAAAGTAATAAAAAATATGTGCTGAGAGAGAGAGAGAGAGAGAGAGAGAGAGAGAGAGAGAGAGAGTTTAGTTCAATTTAGTATGCCCTTTTTATTTTTTTTTTCAAAGTAACTCATCATTCAATAAAGTCTTCGTATGAGATATAGAAAAACAATTTTACCACAATTTTACCACAAAAGCATATTACATTTCAAAACTAATGAAATCAAATGACGGGAATTTTAAAGTCATATTCAAAATATTTATATTTCAATAACAATCTTGTTGTTGAAACAAATTTTAGATACATTATTTAGATACCACAAAAAAAAATCCACAAACAGGTGATCTACTATTTTAGGAAAGTTATTTTTAAGAAAATGTCCTTCTTGAATAAAAACAAGCCAAAGAGCAACATATTTCTGACAAATGGCTTCATTGGCATACATATCTGAATAATTTACTCAACTACATGTAGTTAACAATGATCAAAATGTTTGGTTTTTTTTTTCTCTTTTATTGGTTAAACGTGTATGCTTTTTAGATTTTGTCAAAACAATTCATTTCCCTCTTGTTTTGTACTAGGATATTACGAAATTGACTGTCGACTTTAAAAAAAAGACATCAGCCTATTCTAATAGCGCTTTGAATGCTGATTAATTTAACGTCTATATATTCTGAATAATGAACATTTGCCAACTTAAAATCATTGTATGTAAAACATTTTTTGTTTCTGCACGTGCAATTTATATTCCGCTGCTTAATTTCAGTGCGTATTCATATATAACATAAGTGCGTCATTTGTTTTCTTTTTCTCTTTTATTGGATAAACTTACATGTATAGCCACATTTGATAACAATAAAAAAAAATATTTTCAATTGTATCAGTGTTATGATTAAGTTTTTCTCCTATAAATAAAACAAAAATATAAAGCAAGGGTGTGACAAAACAATGTAAAAGAAATTAACAGCTATTAAAGAGTTGAAATAAATGATAAATAGAAAGATAAAAAGATAGATTAATAGGAAGAAAGAAAAAGATAGATAGATAGATAGATAGATAGATAGATAGATAGATAGATAGATAGATAGATAGATAGATAGATAGATAGATATATAGATAGATAAAACATTGTAGTTCATACTTGCTCGTTAGCTTTACTGGAAAATATTGTGAAAAACCCTGTTATTGTCCATACTTCGATACTTTTGGTTTAGTTGCCAATGGTTTGCAATGGTCAAGACAAATTTCTACAGGCTGCTGTTATATGAACACGTGTACTTTGTTCATGCAAAATTAAAAAACGGTACTGTAGCTACTTCTTACAACAACAACAAAGAAAGAAATACTTTGTATTATTCATTTTGAATGTTATTAATTAATTTATAACATATTTTTTTTTATTCCCTAAACTTACTCTAAACGGTTACAAAATTGATAAATCTACCTATATAGAGATAAAAAAAAAATACGCTTGAAAAGGAAAAACAAAATCGTTTTCTTGTTCTTTTATTACATCAATAGAGCCCACGATTGTAATTCCAAAAATGTAATATATATATATATATATATATATATATATATATATATATATATATATATATATATATATATATATATATATATATATATATATATATATATATATATATATATATATATATATATATAATGTTAAGTGTGAAAAATAACATCGCAAAAAAGAACTGGCCTACAAAGTAACATGTATCCAGTGCATTTCAAACTTAGATATCAAATTTCTTCTATTTTTGACGATGATGGATTGTTATTCATCCGTGTATGACAAGACAGAAATATACGCGATTCTGTGAAGCAATCTTTTGTCGGTGTTAGAAAATATCCATTAATAAATGCTTTTAAAAAAATAGTTTTAATTAAGGTCTTCCGTTTCCAACGGAAGACCTTATTGTTTTCGTACTGTTTATTATTATTTTTTTTTTCCAAATTTTGTGCACGCGATTTCTCGAAAACTACTCAACCGATCTGAACAATTTTTTCACAGATGATGGGAAATTATCTGAATTTTATATGTTTTTGAATTTTTTGTCGTCGTCACTTCCGGTCCGGATTTACGGTCGATTTTGTAATTTTTGACGACCAATTTTGTGCAGAGTTGATCTCAGAAACTATAAGAGATATGACTTTGAAATTTTCAGGATAGGTAGAGCATGGTTTGAAGTTGTGCACTATTTAGTTGTTTTGCACCAGTGGCGCTATTCCTTGGAGCTCGCTTAGGCACAACAATGGGGTACAGATTTCGAATCAAAATTTCCATATGTTTTGATCAGTATCTTTTTATCAGTTGATATTTTGACAAGACATATAGAACAAAAGTAGTAGAGAATCAAAAGTTCTATCCCATAAAATCAAGAAAAAGGGGCTGGCCCCTTTAATTAGGGACCAAGAGACTCGTAAACTCTATTACGAATAACTTGAAAACGATAAATATTTTGTTATGCATTATAAAAATCAAAGTTGTTGATCTCTACATTATCGGTTTGAAAGAGTCATCGTCAGGCCCATGTCTGACGTAATTAGGGTTTTTATTCTTTATCTTCAAATTTATTTTTTTTTTGGGGGGGGGGGGGTAATTTTGAAATTGTATCGATATCTCATGGTATCATTTTATCTAAAAAAAAAAAAATCGGACGGAAGACCTACTCGTTACTCGTAACGAGGTCGTATCTAGTGATACCAAATCCTGCACAATCTTCTACAAAAATCGTTATGTGCATGGCGTTTAAGAGTGGTAGACAATAAGTTGAATAACGTTGTCTGAGGTGGGATTGGAACGCACCATTGGGTTCGCGCGTACGAATTTCATTGACCATGCAGAGAGTGCAATCAAAACCACTTAATTCATGGACGTGAGAGTGTGTTAATGCCACGGTAAGGACATAAATAGAAAGGTCAGGTCTAAATAATGTTAGTAATTGATTGAACAGTGGGGAACATGTCAGTTTCAAAAGCTGCGATCGGAAAGCAAACCGAAAGTAGAAATCGCGGGTTCAGTTTACACCAACGCAAGGATGTCGATAAACAATTAGTTATGCATTCTGCACATGGATTTCTGCTTTAAAAGTTTTTTTTTCACGTCGTTTACAAGGATAATCTACTGTTTGAATTAAATGGGATTGATATAATTATGCTGGATAAATGAAGAAATGACGAAACACGTAACATGTAAATTTATTCAGTATAAAATCGATGACTGTAATTTTCACAGTTTCAACATTCAGAAATAATGCATATCTTTTCTGATTTAACAAAATACAAAAAATATACATGCATCTGAATAGTTATACGTTTGCTTACATCCCGTGCACTGTGTACATTTTGATTCCCCGTACAATCAATACATGTACGTGCTGTTTGATTTCAGGATTTTAATTATAAATTGTTCATTCTGCTTAAGATTTGGCCGACAATAAGAATGAGGTCCTATGTACATTTACATGGGTTTTTATTTAAAATTGAGTGAAAGGATCGGGAGTTTCAAATTTTTCCCCTACAGATCAAGCCATACACGGCAGCTGAAGATTCAATAGTCATTTTTAGTCGCCTTAAACTCCTAAAAGGTGTCAAAAAGTAACCCCCGGACCACATTTTTTAAATTGTATTCTCTCCTCTGTACAATAAACCGAAAAGATTTTAAAAATCAGATGAATAGTATAAAAGTAACAAGTTTTAAAAAAAAAAAAAATTATTTTTTTTTTTTTTTTTTTTTGGGGGGGGGGGGGGTTTGCCCCCTCTAAAACCCTTAATTTTTGGCAGTTTTATTCCCAAGACCCTTTCTAGGTCCGCGCATAACGTTAATCATTATATAGATGAAATATGGAAAGCTTCACTTTTAAACTGTGCGAGAAAACGAAGAACGCGTGATTTCAATATTTTACCTTATTAAGGTCTTCCGTTTCCAACGGAAGACCTTATTGTTTTCGTACTGTTTATTATTATTTTTTTTTTCCAAATTTTGTGCACGCGATTTCTCGAAAACTACTCAACCGATCTGAACAATTTTTTCACAGATGATGGGAAATTATCTGAATTTTATATGTTTTTGAATTTTTTGTCGTCGTCACTTCCGGTCCGGATTTACGGTCGATTTTGTAATTTTTGACGACCAATTTTGTGCAGAGTTGATCTCAGAAACTATAAGAGATATGACTTTGAAATTTTCAGGATAGGTAGAGCATGGTTTGAAGTTGTGCACTATTTAGTTGTTTTGCACCAGTGGCGCTATTCCTTGGAGCTCGCTTAGGCACAACAATGGGGTACAGATTTCGAATCAAAATTTCCATATGTTTTGATCAGTATCTTTTTATCAGTTGATATTTTGACAAGACATATAGAACAAAAGTAGTAGAGAATCAAAAGTTCTATCCCATAAAATCAAGAAAAAGGGGCTGGCCCCTTTAATTAGGGACCAAGAGACTCGTAAACTCTATTACGAATAACTTGAAAACGATAAATATTTTGTTATGCATTATAAAAATCAAAGTTGTTGATCTCTACATTATCGGTTTGAAAGAGTCATCGTCAGGCCCATGTCTGACGTAATTAGGGTTTTTATTCTTTATCTTCAAATTTATTTTTTTTTGGGGGGGGGGGGTAATTTTGAAATTGTATCGATATCTCATGGTATCATTTTATCTAAAAAAAAAAAAATCGGACGGAAGACCTACTCGTTACTCGTAACGAGGTCGTATCTAGTGATACCAAATCCTGCACAATCTTCTACAAAAATCGTTATGTGCATGGCGTTTAAGAGTGGTAGACAATAAGTTGAATAACGTTGTCTGAGGTGGGATTGGAACGCACCATTGGGTTCGCGCGTACGAATTTCATTGACCATGCAGAGAGTGCAATCAAAACCACTTAATTCATGGACGTGAGAGTGTGTTAATGCCACGGTAAGGACATAAATAGAAAGGTCAGGTCTAAATAATGTTAGTAATTGATTGAACAGTGGGGAACATGTCAGTTTCAAAAGCTGCGATCGGAAAGCAAACCGAAAGTAGAAATCGCGGGTTCAGTTTACACCAACGCAAGGATGTCGATAAACAATTAGTTATGCATTCTGCACATGGATTTCTGCTTTAAAAGTTTTTTTTTCACGTCGTTTACAAGGATAATCTACTGTTTGAATTAAATGGGATTGATATAATTATGCTGGATAAATGAAGAAATGACGAAACACGTAACATGTAAATTTATTCAGTATAAAATCGATGACTGTAATTTTCACAGTTTCAACATTCAGAAATAATGCATATCTTTTCTGATTTAACAAAATACAAAAAATATACATGCATCTGAATAGTTATACGTTTGCTTACATCCCGTGCACTGTGTACATTTTGATTCCCCGTACAATCAATACATGTACGTGCTGTTTGATTTCAGGATTTTAATTATAAATTGTTCATTCTGCTTAAGATTTGGCCGACAATAAGAATGAGGTCCTATGTACATTTACATGGGTTTTTATTTAAAATTGAGTGAAAGGATCGGGAGTTTCAAATTTTTCCCCTACAGATCAAGCCATACACGGCAGCTGAAGATTCAATAGTCATTTTTAGTCGCCTTAAACTCCTAAAAGGTGTCAAAAAGTAACCCCCGGACCACATTTTTTAAATTGTATTCTCTCCTCTGTACAATAAACCGAAAAGATTTTAAAAATCAGATGAATAGTATAAAAGTAACAAGTTTTAAAAAAAAAAAAATTATTTTTTTTTTTTTTTTTGGGGGGGGGGGGGGGGGTTGCCCCCTCTAAAACCCTTAATTTTTGGCAGTTTTATTCCCAAGACCCTTTCTAGGTCCGCGCATAACGTTAATCATTATATAGATGAAATATGGAAAGCTTCACTTTTAAACTGTGCGAGAAAACGAAGAACGCGTGATTTCAATATTTTACCTTATTAAGGTCTTCCGTTTCCAACGGAAGACCTTATTGTTTTCGTACTGTTTATTATTATTTTTTTTTTCCAAATTTTGTGCACGCGATTTCTCGAAAACTACTCAACCGATCTGAACAATTTTTTCACAGATGATGGGAAATTATCTGAATTTTATATGTTTTTGAATTTTTTGTCGTCGTCACTTCCGGTCCGGATTTACGGTCGATTTTGTAATTTTTGACGACCAATTTTGTGCAGAGTTGATCTCAGAAACTATAAGAGATATGACTTTGAAATTTTCAGGATAGGTAGAGCATGGTTTGAAGTTGTGCACTATTTAGTTGTTTTGCACCAGTGGCGCTATTCCTTGGAGCTCGCTTAGGCACAACAATGGGGTACAGATTTCGAATCAAAATTTCCATATGTTTTGATCAGTATCTTTTTATCAGTTGATATTTTGACAAGACATATAGAACAAAAGTAGTAGAGAATCAAAAGTTCTATCCCATAAAATCAAGAAAAAGGGGCTGGCCCCTTTAATTAGGGACCAAGAGACTCGTAAACTCTATTACGAATAACTTGAAAACGATAAATATTTTGTTATGCATTATAAAAATCAAAGTTGTTGATCTCTACATTATCGGTTTGAAAGAGTCATCGTCAGGCCCATGTCTGACGTAATTAGGGTTTTTATTCTTTATCTTCAAATTTATTTTTTTTTTTGGGGGGGGGGGGGTAATTTTGAAATTGTATCGATATCTCATGGTATCATTTTATCTAAAAAAAAAAAAATCGGACGGAAGACCTACTCGTTACTCGTAACGAGGTCGTATCTAGTGATACCAAATCCTGCACAATCTTCTACAAAAATCGTTATGTGCATGGCGTTTAAGAGTGGTAGACAATAAGTTGAATAACGTTGTCTGAGGTGGGATTGGAACGCACCATTGGGTTCGCGCGTACGAATTTCATTGACCATGCAGAGAGTGCAATCAAAACCACTTAATTCATGGACGTGAGAGTGTGTTAATGCCACGGTAAGGACATAAATAGAAAGGTCAGGTCTAAATAATGTTAGTAATTGATTGAACAGTGGGGAACATGTCAGTTTCAAAAGCTGCGATCGGAAAGCAAACCGAAAGTAGAAATCGCGGGTTCAGTTTACACCAACGCAAGGATGTCGATAAACAATTAGTTATGCATTCTGCACATGGATTTCTGCTTTAAAAGTTTTTTTTTCACGTCGTTTACAAGGATAATCTACTGTTTGAATTAAATGGGATTGATATAATTATGCTGGATAAATGAAGAAATGACGAAACACGTAACATGTAAATTTATTCAGTATAAAATCGATGACTGTAATTTTCACAGTTTCAACATTCAGAAATAATGCATATCTTTTCTGATTTAACAAAATACAAAAAATATACATGCATCTGAATAGTTATACGTTTGCTTACATCCCGTGCACTGTGTACATTTTGATTCCCCGTACAATCAATACATGTACGTGCTGTTTGATTTCAGGATTTTAATTATAAATTGTTCATTCTGCTTAAGATTTGGCCGACAATAAGAATGAGGTCCTATGTACATTTACATGGGTTTTTATTTAAAATTGAGTGAAAGGATCGGGAGTTTCAAATTTTTCCCCTACAGATCAAGCCATACACGGCAGCTGAAGATTCAATAGTCATTTTTAGTCGCCTTAAACTCCTAAAAGGTGTCAAAAAGTAACCCCCGGACCACATTTTTTAAATTGTATTCTCTCCTCTGTACAATAAACCGAAAAGATTTTAAAAATCAGATGAATAGTATAAAAGTAACAAGTTTTAAAAAAAAAAAAAATTATTTTTTTTTTTTTTTTTTGGGGGGGGGGGGGGGGGGTTTGCCCCCTCTAAAACCCTTAATTTTTGGCAGTTTTATTCCCAAGACCCTTTCTAGGTCCGCGCATAACGTTAATCATTATATAGATGAAATATGGAAAGCTTCACTTTTAAACTGTGCGAGAAAACGAAGAACGCGTGATTTCAATATTTTACCTTATTAAGGTCTTCCGTTTCCAACGGAAGACCTTATTGTTTTCGTACTGCTTATTATTATTTTTTTTTTCCAAATTTTGTGCACGCGATTTCTCGAAAACTACTCAACCGATCTGAACAATTTTTTCACAGATGATGGGAAATTATCTGAATTTTATATGTTTTTGAATTTTTTGTCGTCGTCACTTCCGGTCCGGATTTACGGTCGATTTTGTAATTTTTGACGACCAATTTTGTGCAGAGTTGATCTCAGAAACTATAAGAGATATGACTTTGAAATTTTCAGGATAGGTAGAGCATGGTTTGAAGTTGTGCACTATTTAGTTGTTTTGCACCAGTGGCGCTATTCCTTGGAGCTCGCTTAGGCACAACAATGGGGTACAGATTTCGAATCAAAATTTCCATATGTTTTGATCAGTATCTTTTTATCAGTTGATATTTTGACAAGACATATAGAACAAAAGTAGTAGAGAATCAAAAGTTCTATCCCATAAAATCAAGAAAAAGGGGCTGGCCCCTTTAATTAGGGACCAAGAGACTCGTAAACTCTATTACGAATAACTTGAAAACGATAAATATTTTGTTATGCATTATAAAAATCAAAGTTGTTGATCTCTACATTATCGGTTTGAAAGAGTCATCGTCAGGCCCATGTCTGACGTAATTAGGGTTTTTATTCTTTATCTTCAAATTTATTTTTTTTTTGGGGGGGGGGGGGGTAATTTTGAAATTGTATCGATATCTCATGGTATCATTTTATCTAAAAAAAAAAAAATCGGACGGAAGACCTACTCGTTACTCGTAACGAGGTCGTATCTAGTGATACCAAATCCTGCACAATCTTCTACAAAAATCGTTATGTGCATGGCGTTTAAGAGTGGTAGACAATAAGTTGAATAACGTTGTCTGAGGTGGGATTGGAACGCACCATTGGGTTCGCGCGTACGAATTTCATTGACCATGCAGAGAGTGCAATCAAAACCACTTAATTCATGGACGTGAGAGTGTGTTAATGCCACGGTAAGGACATAAATAGAAAGGCCAGGTCTAAATAATGTTAGTAATTGATTGAACAGTGGGGAACATGTCAGTTTCAAAAGCTGCGATCGGAAAGCAAACCGAAAGTAGAAATCGCGGGTTCAGTTTACACCAACGCAAGGATGTCGATAAACAATTAGTTATGCATTCTGCACATGGATTTCTGCTTTAAAAGTTTTTTTTCACGTCGTTTACAAGGATAATCTACTGTTTGAATTAAATGGGATTGATATAATTATGCTGGATAAATGAAGAAATGACGAAACACGTAACATGTAAATTTATTCAGTATAAAATCGATGACTGTAATTTTCACAGTTTCAACATTCAGAAATAATGCATATCTTTTCTGATTTAACAAAATACAAAAAATATACATGCATCTGAATAGTTATACGTTTGCTTACATCCCGTGCACTGTGTACATTTTGATTCCCCGTACAATCAATACATGTACGTGCTGTTTGATTTCAGGATTTTAATTATAAATTGTTCATTCTGCTTAAGATTTGGCCGACAATAAGAATGAGGTCCTATGTACATTTACATGGGTTTTTATTTAAAATTGAGTGAAAGGATCGGGAGTTTCAAATTTTTCCCCTACAGATCAAGCCATACACGGCAGCTGAAGATTCAATAGTCATTTTAGTCGCCTTAAACTCCTAAAAGGTGTCAAAAAGTAACCCCCGGACCACATTTTTTAAATTGTATTCTCTCCTCTGTACAATAAACCGAAAAGATTTTAAAAATCAGATGAATAGTATAAAAGTAACAAGTTTTAAAAAAAAAAAAAATTATTTTTTTTTTTTTTTTTTTTTTGGGGGGGGGGGGGGTTTGCCCCCTCTAAAACCCTTAATTTTTGGCAGTTTTATTCCCAAGACCCTTTCTAGGTCCGCGCATAACGTTAATCATTATATAGATGAAATATGGAAAGCTTCACTTTTAAACTGTGCGAGAAAACGAAGAACGCGTGATTTCAATATTTTACCTTATTAAGGTCTTCCGTTTCCAACGGAAGACCTTATTGTTTTCGTACTGCTTATTATTATTTTTTTTTTCCAAATTTTGTGCACGCGATTTCTCGAAAACTACTCAACCGATCTGAACAATTTTTCACAGATGATGGGAAATTATCTGAATTTTATATGTTTTTGAATTTTTTGTCGTCGTCACTTCCGGTCCGGATTTACGGTCGATTTTGTAATTTTTGACGACCAATTTTGTGCAGAGTTGATCTCAGAAACTATAAGAGATATGACTTTGAAATTTTCAGGATAGGTAGAGCATGGTTTGAAGTTGTGCACTATTTAGTTGTTTTGCACCAGTGGCGCTATTCCTTGGAGCTCGCTTAGGCACAACAATGGGGTACAGATTTCGAATCAAAATTTCCATATGTTTTGATCAGTATCTTTTTATCAGTTGATATTTTGACAAGACATATAGAACAAAAGTAGTAGAGAATCAAAAGTTCTATCCCATAAAATCAAGAAAAAGGGGCTGGCCCCTTTAATTAGGGACCAAGAGACTCGTAAACTCTATTACGAATAACTTGAAAACGATAAATATTTTGTTATGCATTATAAAAATCAAAGTTGTTGATCTCTACATTATCGGTTTGAAAGAGTCATCGTCAGGCCCATGTCTGACGTAATTAGGGTTTTTATTCTTTATCTTCAAATTTATTTTTTTTTTTTGGGGGGGGGGGGTAATTTTGAAATTGTATCGATATCTCATGGTATCATTTTATCTAAAAAAAAAAAAATCGGACGGAAGACCTACTCGTTACTCGTAACGAGGTCGTATCTAGTGATACCAAATCCTGCACAATCTTCTACAAAAATCGTTATGTGCATGGCGTTTAAGAGTGGTAGACAATAAGTTGAATAACGTTGTCTGAGGTGGGATTGGAACGCACCATTGGGTTCGCGCGTACGAATTTCATTGACCATGCAGAGAGTGCAATCAAAACCACTTAATTCATGGACGTGAGAGTGTGTTAATGCCACGGTAAGGACATAAATAGAAAGGTCAGGTCTAAATAATGTTAGTAATTGATTGAACAGTGGGGAACATGTCAGTTTCAAAAGCTGCGATCGGAAAGCAAACCGAAAGTAGAAATCGCGGGTTCAGTTTACACCAACGCAAGGATGTCGATAAACAATTAGTTATGCATTCTGCACATGGATTTCTGCTTTAAAAGTTTTTTTTTCACGTCGTTTACAAGGATAATCTACTGTTTGAATTAAATGGGATTGATATAATTATGCTGGATAAATGAAGAAATGACGAAACACGTAACATGTAAATTTATTCAGTATAAAATCGATGACTGTAATTTTCACAGTTTCAACATTCAGAAATAATGCATATCTTTTCTGATTTAACAAAATACAAAAAATATACATGCATCTGAATAGTTATACGTTTGCTTACATCCCGTGCACTGTGTACATTTTGATTCCCCGTACAATCAATACATGTACGTGCTGTTTGATTTCAGGATTTTAATTATAAATTGTTCATTCTGCTTAAGATTTGGCCGACAATAAGAATGAGGTCCTATGTACATTTACATGGGTTTTTATTTAAAATTGAGTGAAAGGATCGGGAGTTTCAAATTTTTCCCCTACAGATCAAGCCATACACGGCAGCTGAAGATTCAATAGTCATTTTTAGTCGCCTTAAACTCCTAAAAGGTGTCAAAAAGTAACCCCCGGACCACATTTTTTAAATTGTATTCTCTCCTCTGTACAATAACCGAAAAGATTTTAAAAATCAGATGGAATAGTATAAAAGTAACAAGTTTTAAAAAAAAAAAAATTATTTTTTTTTTTTTTTTTTTTGGGGGGGGGGGGGGGTTTGCCCCCTCTAAAACCCTTAATTTTTGGCAGTTTTATTCCCAAGACCCTTTCTAGGTCCGCGCATAACGTTAATCATTATATAGATGAAATATGGAAAGCTTCACTTTTAAACTGTGCGAGAAAACGAAGAACGCGTGATTTCAATATTTTACCTTATTAAGGTCTTCCGTTTCCAACGGAAGACCTTATTGTTTTCGTACTGCTTATTATTATTTTTTTTTTTCCAAATTTTGTGCACGCGATTTCTCGAAAACTACTCAACCGATCTGAACAATTTTTTCACAGATGATGGGAAATTATCTGAATTTTATATGTTTTTGAATTTTTTGTCGTCGTCACTTCCGGTCCGGATTTACGGTCGATTTTGTAATTTTTTGACGACCAATTTTGTGCAGAGTTTGATCTCAGAACTATAAGAGATAGGACTTTGAAATTTTCAGGATAGGTAGAGCATGGTTTGAAGTTGTGCACTATTTAGTTGTTTTGCACCAGTGGCGCTATTCCTTGGAGCTCGCTTAGGCAACAACAATGGGGTACAGATTTCGAATCAAAATTTCCATATTTTTGATCAGTATCTTTTTATCAGTTGATATTTTGACAAGACATATAGAACAAAAGTAGTAGAGAAATCAAAAGTTCTATCCCATAAATCAAGAAAAAGGGGCTGGCCCCTTTAATTAGGGACCAAGAGACTCGTAAACTCTATTACGAATAACTTGAAACGATAAATATTTTGTTATGCATTATAAAAATCAAAGTTGTTGATCTCTACATTATCGGTTTGAAAGAGTCATCGTCAGGCCCATGTCTGACGTAATAAGATTTTTTATTCATTATCTTCAATTTTTTTTTTTGGGGGGGGGGTAATTTTGAAATTGTATCGATATCTCATTGTATCATTTTATCTAAAAAAAAAAATCGGACGGAAGACCTACTCGTTACGTAACGAGGTCGTATCTAGTGATACCAAATCCTGCACAATCTTCTACAAAAATCGTTTTGTGCATGGCGTTTAAGAGTGGTAGACATAAGTTGAATAATGTTGTCTGAGGTGGGATTGGAACGCACTTTTGGTTCGCGCGTACGAATTTCATTGACCATGCAGAGAGTGCAATCAAAACCACTTAATTCATGACGTGAGAGTGTGTTAATGCCACGGTAAGGACATAAATAGAAAGGTCAGGTCTAAATAATGTTAGTAATATTGAACAGTGGGGAACATGTCAGTTTCAAAAGCTGCGATCGGAAGCAAACCGAAAGTAGAAATCGCGGGTTCAGTTTACACCAACGCGATGTCGATAAACAATTAGTTATGCATTCTGCACATGTATTTCTGCTTTAAAAGTTTTTTTCACGTCGTTTACAAGGATAATCTACTGTTTGAATTAAATGGGATTGATATAATTATGCTTGATAAATGAAGAAATGACGAAACCACGTAACATGTAAATTTATTCAGTATAAAATCGATGACTCTAATTTTCACAGTTTCAACATTCGAAATAATGCATATCTTTCTGATTTAACAAAATACAAAAAATATACATGCATCTGAATAGTTATACGTTTGCTTACATCCCGTGCACTGTGTACATTTTGATTCCTCGTACAATCAATACGTGCTGTTTGATTTAGGATTTTAATTATAAATTGTTCATTCTGCTTAAGATTTGGCCGACAATAAGAATGAGGTCCGATGTACATTTACATGAGTTTTTATTTAAAATTGAGTGAAAGGATCGGGAGTTTCAAATTTTCCCCTACAGATCAAGCCATACACGGCAGCTGAAGATTCATAGTCATTTTTAGTCGCCTTAAACTCCTAAAAGGTGTCAAAAGTAACCCCCGGACCACATTTTTTTAATTGTATTCTCTCCTCTGTACAATAAACCGAAAAGATTTTAAAAATCAGATGAATAGTATAAAGTAACATTTTTTTTTAAAAAAAAAAAAATATTTTTTTTTTTTTTTTTTTTTTGGGGGGGGGGGGGGGGTTTGCCCCCTCTAAAACCCTTAATTTTTGGCAGTTTTATTCCCAAGACCCTTTCAGGTCCGCGCATAACGTTAATCATTATATAGATGAAATATGGAAAGCTTCACTTTTAAAACTGTGCGAGAAACGAAGAACGCGTGATTTCAATATTTTACCTTATTAAGGTCTTCCGTTTCCAACGGAAGACCTTATTGTTTTCGTACTGTTTATTATTATTTTTTTTTTTCCAAATTTTGTGCACGCGATTTCTCGAAAACTACTCACCGATCTGAACAATTTTTTCACAGATGATGGGAAATTATCTGAATTTTATATGTTTTTGAATTTTTTGTCGTCGTCACTTCCGGTCCGGATTTACGGTCGATTTTTAATTTTTTGACGACCAATTTTGTGCAGAGTTGATCTCAGAAACTATAAGAGATATGACTTTGAAATTTTCAGGATAGGTAGAGCATGGTTTGAAGTTGTGCACTATTTAGTTGTTTTGCACCAGTGGCGCTATTCCTTGGAGCTCGCTTAGGCACAACAATGGGGTACAGATTTCGAATCAAAATTTCCATATTTTTGATCAGTATCTTTTTATCAGTTGATATTTTGACAAGACATATAGAACAAAAGTAGTAGAGAATCAAAAGTTCTATCCCATAAAATCAAGAAAAAGGGCTGGCCCCTTTAATTAGGGACCAAGAGACTCGTAAACTCTATTACGAATAACTTGAAAACGATAATATTTTGTTATGCATTATAAAAATCAAAGTTGTTGATCTCTACATTATCGGTTTGAAAGAGTCATCGTCAGGCCCATGTCTGACGTAATTAGGGTTTTTATTCTTTATCTTCAATTTTTTTTTTTGGGGGGGGGGTAATTTTGAAATTGTATCGATATCTCATGGTATCATTTTATCTAAAAAAAAAAATCGGACGGAAGACCTACTCGTTACTCGTAACGAGGTCGTATCTAGTGATACCAAATCCTGCACAATCTTCTACAAAAATCGTTATGTGCATGGCGTTTAAGAGTGGTAGACAATAAGTTGAATAATGTTGTCTGAGGTGGGATTGGAACGCACCTTGGGTTCGCGCGTACGAATTTCATTGACCATGCAGAGAGTGCAATCAAAACCACTTAATTCATGGACGTGAGAGTGTGTTAATGCCACGGTAAGGACATAAATAGAAAGGTCAGGTCTAAATAATGTTAGTAATTGATTGAACAGTGGGGAACATGTCAGTTTCAAAAGCTGCGATCGGAAAGCAAACCGAAAGTAGAAATCGCGGGTTCAGTTTACACCAACGCAAGGATGTCGATAAACAATTAGTTATGCATTCTGCACATGGATTTCTGCTTTAAAAGTTTTTTTTTTCACGTCGTTTACAAGGATAATCTACTGTTTGAATTAAATGGGATTGATATAATTATGCTGGATAAATGAAGAAATGACGAAACACGTAACATGTAAATTTATTCAGTATAAAATCGATGACTGTAATTTTCACAGTTTCAACATTCAGAAATAATGCATATCTTTTCTGATTTAACAAAATACAAAAAATATACCATGCATCTGAATAGTTATACGTTTGCTTACATCCCGTGCACTGTGTACATTTTGATTCCCCGTACAATCAATACATGTACGTGCTGTTTGATTTCAGGATTTTAATTATAAATTGTTCATTCTGCTTAAGATTTGGCCGACAATAAGAATGAGGTCCTATGTACATTTACATGGGTTTTTATTTAAAATTGAGTGAAAGGATCGGGAGTTTCAAATTTTTCCCCTACAGATCAAGCCATACACGGCAGCTGAAGATTCAATAGTCATTTTTAGTCGCCCTTAAACTCCTAAAGGTGTCAAAAAGTAACCCCCGGACCACATTTTTTAAATTGTATTCTCTCCTCTGTACAATAAACCGAAAAGATTTTAAAAATCAGATGAATAGTATAAAAGTAACAAGTTTTAAAAAAAAAAAAAATTATTTTTTTTTTTTTTTTTTGGGGGGGGGGGGGGTTGCCCCCTCTAAAACCCTTAATTTTTGGCAGTTTTATTCCCAAGACCCTTTCTAGGTCCGCGCATAACGTTAATCATTATATAGATGAAATATGGGAAAGCTTCACTTTTAAACTGTGCGAGAAAACGAAGAACGCGTGATTTCAATATTTTACCTTATTAAGGTCTTCCGTTTCCAACGGAAGACCTTATTGTTTTCGTACTGTTTATTATTATTTTTTTTTTCCAAATTTTGTGCACGCGATTTCTCGAAAACTACTCAACCGATCTGAACAATTTTTTCACAGATGATGGGAAATTATCTGAATTTTATATGTTTTGAATTTTTTGTCGTCGTCACTTCCGGTCCGGATTTACGGTCGATTTTTGTAATTTTTGACGACCAATTTTGTGCAGAGTTGATCTCAGAAACTATAAGAGATATGACTTTGAAATTTTCAGGATAGGTAGAGCATGGTTTGAAGTTGTGCACTATTTAGTTGTTTTGCACCAGTGGCGCTATTCCTTGGAGCTCGCTTAGGCACAACAATGGGGTACAGATTTCGAATCAAAATTTCCATATGTTTTGATCAGTATCTTTTTATCAGTTGATATTTTGACAAGACATATAGAACAAAAGTAGTAGAGAATCAAAAGTTCTATCCCATAAAATCAAGAAAAAGGGGCTGGCCCCTTTAATTAGGGACCAAGAGACTCGTAAACTCTATTACGAATAACTTGAAAACGATAAATATTTTGTTATGCATTATAAAAATCAAAGTTGTTGATCTCTACATTATCGGTTTGAAAGAGTCATCGTCAGGCCCATGTCTGACGTAATTAGGGTTTTTATTCTTTATCTTCAAATTTATTTTTTTTTTTGGGGGGGGGGGGTAATTTTGAAATTGTATCGATATCTCATGGTATCATTTTATCTAAAAAAAAAAAAAATCGGACGGAAGACCTACTCGTTACTCGTAACGAGGTCGTATCTAGTGATACCAAATCCTGCACAATCTTCTACAAAAAATCGTTATGTGCATGGCGTTTAAGAGTGGTAGACAATAAGTTGAATAACGTTGTCTGAGGTGGGATTGGAACGCACCATTGGGTTCGCGCGTACGAATTTCATTGACCATGCAGAGAGTGCAATCAAAACCACTTAATTCATGGACGTGAGAGTGTGTTAATGCCACGGTAAGGACATAAATAGAAAGGTCAGGTCTAAATAATGTTAGTAATTGATTGAACAGTGGGGAACATGTCAGTTTCAAAAGCTGCGATCGGAAAGCAAACCGAAAGTAGAAATCGCGGGTTCAGTTTACACCAACGCAAGGATGTCGATAAACAATTAGTTATGCATTCTGCACATGGATTTCTGCTTTAAAAGTTTTTTTTTCACGTCGTTTACAAGGATAATCTACTGTTTGAATTAAATGGGATTGATATAATTATGCTGGATAAATGAAGAAATGACGAAACACGTAACATGTAAATTTATTCAGTATAAAATCGATGACTGTAATTTTCACAGTTTCAACATTCAGAAATAATGCATATCTTTTCTGATTTAACAAAATACAAAAAATATACATGCATCTGAATAGTTATACGTTTGCTTACATCCCGTGCACTGTGTACATTTTGATTCCCCGTACAATCAATACATGTACGTGCTGTTTGATTTCAGGATTTTAATTATAAATTGTTCATTCTGCTTAAGATTTGGCCGACAATAAGAATGAGGTCCTATGTACATTTACATGGGTTTTTATTTAAAATTGAGTGAAAGGATCGGGAGTTTCAAATTTTTCCCCTACAGATCAAGCCATACACGGCAGCTGAAGATTCAATAGTCATTTTTAGTCGCCTTAAACTCCTAAAAGGTGTCAAAAAGTAACCCCCGGACCACATTTTTTAAATTGTATTCTCTCCTCTGTACAATAAACCGAAAAGATTTTAAAAATCAGATGAATAGTATAAAAGTAACAAGTTTTAAAAAAAAAAAAATTATTTTTTTTTTTTTTTTTTTTGGGGGGGGGGGGGGTTGCCCCCTCTAAAACCCTTAATTTTTGGCAGTTTTATTCCCAAGACCCTTTCTAGGTCCGCGCATAACGTTAATCATTATATAGATGAAATATGGAAAGCTTCACTTTTAAACTGTGCGAGAAAACGAAGAACGCGTGATTTCAATATTTTACCTTATTAAGGTCTTCCGTTTCCAACGGAAGACCTTATTGTTTTCGTACTGTTTATTATTATTTTTTTTTTCCAAATTTTGTGCACGCGATTTCTCGAAAACTACTCAACCGATCTGAACAATTTTTTCACAGATGATGGGAAATTATCTGAATTTTATATGTTTTTGAATTTTTTGTCGTCGTCACTTCCGGTCCGGATTTACGGTCGATTTTGTAATTTTTGACGACCAATTTTGTGCAGAGTTGATCTCAGAAACTATAAGAGATATGACTTTGAAATTTTCAGGATAGGTAGAGCATGGTTTGAAGTTGTGCACTATTTAGTTGTTTTGCACCAGTGGCGCTATTCCTTGGAGCTCGCTTAGGCACAACAATGGGGTACAGATTTCGAATCAAAATTTCCATATGTTTTGATCAGTATCTTTTTATCAGTTGATATTTTGACAAGACATATAGAACAAAAGTAGTAGAGAATCAAAAGTTCTATCCCATAAAATCAAGAAAAAGGGGCTGGCCCCTTTAATTAGGGACCAAGAGACTCGTAAACTCTATTACGAATAACTTGAAAACGATAAATATTTTGTTATGCATTATAAAAATCAAAGTTGTTGATCTCTACATTATCGGTTTGAAAGAGTCATCGTCAGGCCCATGTCTGACGTAATTAGGGTTTTTATTCTTTATCTTCAAATTTATTTTTTTTTTGGGGGGGGGGGGTAATTTTGAAATTGTATCGATATCTCATGGTATCATTTTATCTAAAAAAAAAAAAATCGGACGGAAGACCTACTCGTTACTCGTAACGAGGTCGTATCTAGTGATACCAAATCCTGCACAATCTTCTACAAAAATCGTTATGTGCATGGCGTTTAAGAGTGGTAGACAATAAGTTGAATAACGTTGTCTGAGGTGGGATTGGAACGCACCATTGGGTTCGCGCGTACGAATTTCATTGACCATGCAGAGAGTGCAATCAAAACCACTTAATTCATGGACGTGAGAGTGTGTTAATGCCACGGTAAGGACATAAATAGAAAGGTCAGGTCTAAATAATGTTAGTAATTGATTGAACAGTGGGGAACATGTCAGTTTCAAAAGCTGCGGACGGAAAGCAAACCGAAAGTAGAAATCGCGGGTTCAGTTTACACCAACGCAAGGATGTCGATAAACAATTAGTTATGCATTCTGCACATGGATTTCTGCTTTAAAAGTTTTTTTTTCACGTCGTTTACAAGGATAATCTACTGTTTGAATTAAATGGGATTGATATAATTATGCTGGATAAATGAAGAAATGACGAAACACGTAACATGTAAATTTATTCAGTATAAAATCGATGACTGTAATTTTCACAGTTTCAACATTCAGAAATAATGCATATCTTTTCTGATTTAACAAAATACAAAAAATATACATGCATCTGAATAGTTATACGTTTGCTTACATCCCGTGCACTGTGTACATTTTGATTCCCCGTACAATCAATACATGTACGTGCTGTTTGATTTCAGGATTTTAATTATAAATTGTTCATTCTGCTTAAGATTTGGCCGACAATAAGAATGAGGTCCTATGTACATTTACATGGGTTTTTATTTAAAATTGAGTGAAAGGATCGGGAGTTTCAAATTTTTCCCCTACAGATCAAGCCATACACGGCAGCTGAAGATTCAATAGTCATTTTTAGTCGCCTTAAACTCCTAAAAGGTGTCAAAAAGTAACCCCCGGACCACATTTTTTAAATTGTATTCTCTCCTCTGTACAATAAACCGAAAAGATTTTAAAAATCAGATGAATAGTATAAAAGTAACAAGTTTTAAAAAAAAAAAAAATTATTTTTTTTTTTTTTTTTGGGGGGGGGGGGGGGGGTTGCCCCCTCTAAAACCCTTAATTTTTGGCAGTTTTATTCCCAAGACCCTTTCTAGGTCCGCGCATAACGTTAATCATTATATAGATGAAATATGGAAAGCTTCACTTTTAAACTGTGCGAGAAAACGAAGAACGCGTGATTTCAATATTTTACCTTATTAAGGTCTTCCGTTTCCAACGGAAGACCTTATTGTTTTCGTACTGTTTATTATTATTTTTTTTTTCCAAATTTTGTGCACGCGATTTCTCGAAAACTACTCAACCGATCTGAACAATTTTTTCACAGATGATGGGAAATTATCTGAATTTTATATGTTTTTGAATTTTTTGTCGTCGTCACTTCCGGTCCGGATTTACGGTCGATTTTGTAATTTTTGACGACCAATTTTGTGCAGAGTTGATCTCAGAAACTATAAGAGATATGACTTTGAAATTTTCAGGATAGGTAGAGCATGGTTTGAAGTTGTGCACTATTTAGTTGTTTTGCACCAGTGGCGCTATTCCTTGGAGCTCGCTTAGGCACAACAATGGGGTACAGATTTCGAATCAAAATTTCCATATGTTTTGATCAGTATCTTTTTATCAGTTGATATTTTGACAAGACATATAGAACAAAAGTAGTAGAGAATCAAAAGTTCTATCCCATAAAATCAAGAAAAAGGGGCTGGCCCCTTTAATTAGGGACCAAGAGACTCGTAAACTCTATTACGAATAACTTGAAAACGATAAATATTTTGTTATGCATTATAAAAATCAAAGTTGTTGATCTCTACATTATCGGTTTGAAAGATTCATCGTCAGGCCCATGTATGACGTAATTAGGGTTTTTATTCTTTATCTTCAAATTTATTTTTTTTTGGGGGGGGGGGGTAATTTTGAAATTGTATCGATATCTCATGGTATCATTTTATCTAAAAAAAAAAAAAATCGGACGGAAGACCTACTCGTTACTCGTAACGAGGTCGTATCTAGTTTCAAGTACATTAAATAAATCGTTGCAACATTGTTCATAGAAGTCGTGTTTTTGGTGACTCTGCCTGGTTCTTGATTGACCGAATTTTTTTAAAGCTACGCTGAAAGCTGTTTGAAATTCCCTAATGTTACCAAATAAACTGTAGCTATTGTGAATTGTTATAGACTTCGGACCTATTACACATAAAAAGCACCACCTGATTTGTATACCGAATAAAATAATATGAATCTATTTGATAGAGAATGATTTGTATTTACAAATTGATTAAGCAAAAAAAAAAAAAGAAAACTTGTTTTCACTGATATTAAAGTATTACAGTTGCCTAGGACTATTTCTAAAATGTTTTGATTTCTCCCATACAAATTGGTTTTCTAGACTTGCATCTAACGATGTTATTACAAAAATTACTTTTTAACATATTAAATGTTTTCCTTGCATCTGTTCATAATTATTAATTTAATTTGTAGTTTGTACCAAAGCGCATATCAATGCCAAAGTGTTCTTGATTAAGCGAACAACGGAAAGAGAAACGTCCTCAAAGTTTCCTGTATTTAAGAGCCAAATATCACATCCAATTCAATTTAATCACTTATTCATTTATGTATGATCATTATACCATGTAGGCAAATGACTAAATGGTACAAGGTACTATTCATTTGGAAATGATTTCGGAATGTCTCCTTCTCGTTCTTCGAGTGACTTTAGTTGCAGCATTTTGGGGTTCAATGTAAGTTGTTAAACAATTATTGTATTTTATCTTTGACAAATATGATGAGGTAGTTTTTCGCGAAAACCATATTAAAATAAAATATGTAATTGTTTAAAAACTACCTTTATAAACATCGTTCGTTCCTTTCGTCAATTATGTTCAATTTAGATGTCATTGAATGATTTCGAAAAATTTTGAACGGTATTTAGTATGTTTTGCTGCTTCCCCTTTTTTTTAAAGATCAGTTATTTGAAAACTATATCTGTACTCGCAATGCATACTTTAAGTAAGTTTTCTTTTAACTATTATCGTAATATAAATTTCAACCATTCCTTAAATCAATTCTTAAGGAGATGTTCGATAGGATATACTGGTCGTGGTTGTCAAAGATGTCCGTATCCGACGTATGGTAATGATTGTAAACAGCAGTGTATATGTAAATCAGATTTTTGCAATCATATTAAAGGATGTCGTCAATTACCAGGTATAAATATTCTAAATGTCATTTGAAGATACTTTGAATGTTCCTACAATATATTAGAATTATTACTATATGTAATTTGATTTTATATTGAACCTGATTAAAAATCTTTCGGCAATTTAATTTTGTGTATCCATATTTTTCCCACACAATTAATCAAATCATACAATAAAACACACTTTATACCTATCAGTTATGACATGAACAGTATTTGACACATCTTTATTGACTTTAAATCATCATTTTTATTACCAATCATTGTGTATGTTACGTAGTTAAAGCGCGGACTTAAAGGGAGGAGGGGTCAATTATTTAGTTGATTTTTTTTTAAATTAACAAGAATATGCATCAGATCCCCCTACCCCCGGCACCGAAAATTATCCCTTTGACCAACCCCTGTATGAAGCAGATTGACTATTAATTTGTTGTGTTATAGCATGATGTACACGTCCATCTCAGTATATATATATAGTAGAAATTAATATTGAAATTAATCTTAATCTTTTTATAATATAATCATGCTTTTCAAAACGCAATTGATGGTTGTTGTAGATGATATAATGAGTTTCAAATATGTTGTGCTTTTTATTAAACACATCATTACTTTAAACGTTGTAGTCAGATGTCCCGTTGGTTTTACTGGAAAATACTGTGACAAACAGTGTTCATATCCACAGTATGGTATTGGCTGTCAACAGAGCTGCATGTGTTCAAAACAACGCTGTAATGTTTTTACAGGCTGTCAATTTACAATTACAGGTACTTAATTAATTACAACAACAATAAAAAATATTTAAAACACAAAAATCTACCAAAACTTTATTCAAAACATTCATGTTTATTATTTGTGATAATGCAAGTAAATAACAAATCACAATTTTTGAGAATAAAAAAAATAAGGATTGGTTTTAAGAATATTGTCCACAATCTTAGGTATTTATGTGCTGTCTTTTAATTGAGCGCTGTAAACTGCAAAGTCACAAGTGAAAATAAAAGTTCACGCTTGTTGCTGTTACTGTGGCTCTTCCATTCATATGAACTTACCCTTAGGATAAGATTGGAATTTTAAGGTATAAATGACATTAGCAGACAAGGCATGAAAACAAATGTAAATTTAAGCATTAAATCATGATTTTGTGAAATATACAACCTCATAACTGCAGCAATGTGTGCATACAGATTTTCATAACGCGCTGATGCTCGTTACTCAATTTGTATGCACACACCGCTGCAGTTATGAGACTGTATACTTCAAAACATCATGATTCAATGCTATATTATTGGTAAAGCGGGTAGCGTTTTAACAATTAAAAAGTCTTAGTCTGTATAAAAATACGATATTCTTCATTATAACATTTTCTATTAAGTAAATAATAACAAAAAACCACATCAGACGAATCCTTTCAGCACAGATGTATCCAATTCACACTCCACAAAGATTGTTGATGATGTAAGCCGGGAATCACGTAACCAAACCTCAATCACCCCTGTAATTCCAGGTAGTCCTTTAGTACATGTATGTATTCAATAATTCAAAGTGATTCCTGATTTACAATATATTATAGAGACACCATATGCACTTTGTATATATACTGTCAAAGCAGAAATATTCGTTGAGGATTTAATTTTGTTATTTTCGTTGACAGTATATATCAACGAAATTAAATCCATGACGAATTTTTAACCTAAGTTTTACTGAATACAAAGAGATTACGTAATGACGAAATTAAGTGCTAACGAAATTTTATTTGGTTTAAAAACGAAATTTTGACCCAACGAAAATATGTGACTCTACAGTATATATATATATATATATATATATATATATATATATATATATATATATATATATATATATATATATATATATATATATATATATATATATATAATTTCCCAATACAACAAAAAATATATCGGCACAGTTTTAAATAATTTAAAAATGATAAATATCCAGAATAAAATCACAAATTGATCCTATTAACCGCAAACGTTTTCGCCATTCCTGGCTCTCCAGGCAGTTTTGTACATAACTGCCTGAAGAGCCAGGAATGGCGAAAACGTTTGCGGTTAATAGGATCAATTTGTGATTTTATTCTGGATATTTATCATTTTTAAATTATATATATATATATATATATATATATATATATATATATATATATATATATATATATATATATATATATATATATATATATATATATATATATATATATATATCTTTTCTTTTAATTTCAGGCCTAGTAAGTGAAGACCGATCAACAACCCGTTTCGAAAATACCGATTTTACTGAACAAGCTAAAATTTCGGGTACATGTAATGTAATCCTAAAACGCTTCAACTGATTTCATAATATATTTCTATACGTTTTAAATGAACATTAATTTATTTTATAACAGTCATTTCATGCATAGCTTTTACAATTTTATGCTACGTTATGGTATGCGATTTTGATGATATGCTATGAGAATTCAATACTATACTATGAGATGTTTATGCTATGAGAATTTGAAATTAAGGGCTTAATGATACGGTATACTATGCTATGGTATGCTATGAGATTTGAACAAAAACACCTCCATACACAAAAGAGTTCCAAATATTTCGAAGTAAAATGATTAAAAGTCAAAGTTTATCACTAATCTTCAATGTGAACATTTCTTTTTTCAAAAAACAACATTAAAAACCGAGTTGAAAATGATGTTGTATGCTATGCTATGGTTTGCAATAGAATGATATGACCTTTGAGATTCTCTGAGATTGTATGCTATGGTATGAGATTCCAATGCTATGGTATCGGAGTTCAATGCTATGCTTTGGTGCTATGGTGTATGTTGTAAAAGATATGCTTGAACTAACTGACATATATATATATATGAATATATATTTTTTTTTAAAATGGCATTATTATACTAATTTGTTTTTATTTTGTCATTTATTTTGCAGATAAATTAAACAAAGAATCAAATGCGAATCTACATGATTTTTTAAGAGAAAGAAAATGGGTCAAGCTTTGTATTGTTCTTTTTGGAATAATGGTGTTTTTACTGTTAATCGCTCATATCGTTTTGTCAATTATACAATGTCCAAGTGGAAATCGCAAATAGAATAGTTTAATTTATCACACGTTTACCAGAAAACAGCTCTAGCTTTAAGTACTACAATATTCTGTAATTATTGTTCAAGAGTTTCATTTTGTTCAACATAGATATATACTTCCTTGTTCTGTTGGGAATTTGTCTTGTTAATTTATTTAATGATATAACTAATGACTTCCTTTGTCGATAATTAGGGGGGAAAGTTGACAGAACTAATTTATCTGCTGCAAATAAAAAATTGTATGTGTTATTTAATATTGAGAACCTCGTGCAGTTTAAACACAGTTTTTTATCTGTAGAATAACATCGTTATGATATTTTGTGATGTAAAACAAGAATACATTTTCATCATTTAGTACTTGTATAACCAACTGAATAACAAAAATAAAGGTTTATGTAAATGATTGAAATGGTCGATAATAACAAAGTGCAAAATTTTCATCAATATAATTATACAATAGATCATAAAGACAGTTGGTTAGAAAGCAATAAAACTCAAAATTCTAATTGTTTTTCTTAATTCATTAACGTTTGAAGCAGTATATCGATATTATATAATATGTTTATACTTTTTTGGGGGTGTATGAATATTGTTTGGAAAATATGTTTTTGCTTGAACTGATTTTCTTTCTTTCTCTTGATTTCAATATGAAATATTAACTGTCAGGAAGATTTTGTTTTAAAAATTGTTATGACAAAAAGTCCATTCGTATCAAGTAAAGTCAGAAAAAAGTGTAGTTATCAGGTTCTCTCGGCGGAAATATTTAGTTGAAAATCAATTTACATGTACTTGTTGGAACCTATGTAAATTATTTCAGTATCATAGATGAGATGTAGAACAATATGACCACAAAGGAAGAACGTAGAATTGCCAATGTGGATTTAACATCTTTTAGTGCAATTCATTCATACCCCCCCCCCCCCCACACACACACACACACACCACACACAGACAACCACATGCACTCTTTCCATGTAATGAAAAATCAATTATACGCTTTGATGATATTGTTAAGCACATAACGAATATCTTTTCAGGTCTCAAAAATTAATCACACGATAGTTAAAATATATATAAATGTTCAAAATACAAGTGTTACTTGCATTTTAGTTTGTTAATATGGGTCCTTTCTTTTATGACAGAGACAGGTCTACAGCAAATTGCTTATTCATAAATAATTAGAAAACTCATTGTCCTGTTTATTTTTTTTTATATTAAATTATCACGTTTACCGAGAATGATTCCCTCTATTTCTTATGAAAACGTATATTTACTTCATATCTGTATAGAAACAGACAGGACTGAAACGCATACGTTGCCAATAGTTGATTTGTCGAAACCTACAGCGACTGAAACTGACAGGACTGAAGTATATACGCACCGTTTATCTATTGGACGAAACCTACAAAAATGCAAAACACATACCTAGATATCTTACCTCCTGCTAAATTGTAAGAAAATCATTGGCTTACAGCAGTCACGTGAAGACTATGTATATTCCATACATAGTGAAAAGAAAATATTACCCCTTTCGAGCATTATGACGTCAGGTTTCGTACCCAAATTGAAACTTGTAATGTTATTATAATAGCTTGATTTTAATTTTTTTTGTTTTTACTTTTTTTTTTCTTTTAAAAAACACAGTCGGCAAGATATAATCGTTATATGGTTTGTAATTGACCTAATATGGTTTATAGATTGTCAGTAAATTCCATATTGGGGAACGATCTCCACTCTTGCCCCATATGAAATTTACTGACCATGTATAAACCATATGCATATGAACGCAAACCCGTTATTTTTAATGCGAGAAAATCCTGACTACCAACAATGCTAAAAGTTGATTTTGGAAATAATCAGAGTTGTCCCTCTTGACATGGTTTAAAACTGCAATGGGTGCTGCCTTGTTTTCTTTATTAAAAGTTCACCCTGATGGTATATATGTACTAATCACACACTCAACAAGTATCTAACTCTAAATTACGTAGAATACGATTATTCGCGTATACTAGAGAAAACTCAAAAACCGTTAACAATACGCGACAATCACTTTTTTAAAATAATATATCAACAAAATCACGGTTGTCAGTATTTTCTGCATCAAAAGCATCAATACAAACGTTGCACGCTGAAAAAAACCCAAATCCAATAAAGTTTACAAGTTTCGTACAGAATGCAATATTTTAAGTCAACGTTTTTACAAATTATTTCTTCAATGTTAAAATTTTCGTCACCTTAAAAAAATAAGTATCGGTAAATAGTATATTACTCCTAAGTTGGCTTTTCAAACTCGAATCTAATTGAGAACAGATATTTCATCTAAAATACAAGGCTTAAATGCCATTATGGTGATAATTGGTCTAATGTAATTTTTAGTGATGAGACAAATGTGGTTCTAGGGGAGGACAAAAAAAAATTATGTGTGGAGAAAATCTAACGAACGTTTACTTGGTGAATGCTCACGGACAGAGAGAAGCAAGGTACGATATCGGTTATGGTCTGGGGCTGTATAACTTATAATGTTGTCGGGACAGTTACACTTGTCAATGGAAATATGATTTCCAATAGCTATATTGAAACTTTCATCAATAATTTGTGGCCAGTCATAACAAAAAACTTCGGAAACCAGCCTTGGATATTTCAAGAAGAAAATTCCCCATGTCATGTTTCAAGACAATGTAATGCCTGGAAAGCAGAGAACAATATTCATACTTTACCTTGGCTAGCACAAAGCCCAGATTTTAACATTATAGAAAATGTATGGAGGGTTCTAAAAATCCGCATCAAGCGCCGCGTAAATGAAATAAAAAACCAGTCAGAACTTGAAAGAGTAGTGACTAAAATTTGGGCATCACCTCCTTTACATTACATTAAAAGCCTATATCAAAGTCTTCCGAATCGAATTAGGGCTGTAATCAAAGCTAAATGATACATCACTTAATACTAGAAATTTAAGGTAAGTGAGTATTGTTGTTTGTAAGATATTTAAGTTTTACTTTACAAAAGCCAAGTTCAAGATTTAAAAGCGACGGCCATTTTGGGAACTAAATTATGGCCAACAACTGATATGTTTAACGAATTATTTGTGCCATGGCTGTCATTAATGTCTCCAATCTTCATCAAATGTGTGCAAACGTTGATAGCTGACTTCAAAATACGAATGTAAAGAACACACTTTGGACGTTTAGATGGAATGCAACATTTAAAGTCAACGTACATTTAAAACAATATTACCCACATGCTCTTTTAAGTAACTAGTTTAACTAGTTTATTGTGAATTAATTCTCTTAACTAGAATTTTTAAACATATATCTCAGAAATTGCGAATCTAACAAAGTTAGTTTTGATACTTTTTTCGGATGAATGTAAACTCAAGGGAATAGGGGATAGTTAATATCCTGTAGAGACCATTGAGTCATAATGAAGTTAGTTTAGTTACCAGATATCGTCACAAGACTACAACCAATGACTGACTCATGTATTCATTTTAAATGATATAACAGTTCTGCTTGAGGTTTGCGTACAGACATCAAGCACATTTGCTACAAGGCTGTCATCTTCATTACACAACAGAGGCATTTCTTTTTTAATGTATAAAGCAAACTTTCACTTTTTCACTGTCAAAGTAATGAATTTAAAAATGATTGTTGCTGACTTTAACACAAAGAATATGGCTCAGTTTTGGATGCTTCTTTTTCACCAAAAGAGAAAAAAAGTAATGGTCTGTGAAACATGATGTGACATATATTCAGCTAGAAGAGAAACTTAGGAAATGCAGCATACAGGTGAGAGTCATCTTATGTGTCAGAGATTTACTTGTCCTTTTGTTCTGACTCCTCAAACAAATGAGTTACAGGTACTCAAGCGTTACACATCTGATCTTTGAAATCCCCTAAATAGTCCATAACATGCATAGCGATTCCCTAAACTATGCATTTGACGTGCATGTATGTTATGCTACCTCTACCTTGACTCAAAATTAATGCATTTAGGCAGAATTTATATCAATTCAACACAAAAGATCTTAATGAAAAAACTTCAATGTTTAAATTCTTATTTTTTTGTCTTCCTAGTTTGAACAAAAAAAGGCAGAATTGGGAAAATGATATACATGTTCATTGTACATTTTTTGGCAGCATATCCCTTCAATTCCACCCCCAAATGCTTCTTGATTGTACTGAATAATAAACTCACTTAGATTGTTTTCTAATGCTTGTCATACGTAAGGATTATTTTTAAATGAAAGCTCCATGAATCATTTTGCCCAACTGAGAATTAATAATAAACTTTGACCTCACGTACTTACTTTACCATAACAGATATTAAAGAATAACATGGGGATATTTTAAAACGGCATTTTTAAAAAACATTAAAAAAAAAGCGTGGACGTCATTTTTGTTATCTCTTAGCTTCGTCATCTAATTTCTAATTTAAAATGTTATTATATAATACTAGACATATGCACCGATTAATATACATAGATTATGCATACGTTTTCATGTACTCGATAACAAAAACACTCTATATTATGCAATTGAGATTAAAAAAGGACTTATTGTATATATATCGCAGAAAAATAGCCGTGAAATTCCTGTTTATCATGCTTTTTTTTTAAGAAAAAAAAACCTGGATTTTATACAAAACTGAGTTTTGCTACCATACGGATCATCATATCAAAATATATGTATCGCTTATATTTTCCGAATAACGCACCCAGTAAAATTAAGTGAAAAGCTGATACGTGGATGGTGGACATTGTTTGGCTGATTACACGTTAATTATCAATATCAATATCGCCTGATTTTTTATGGAGACAATTACAAGTATCAGGAGACTTTTTTGTAAACAGGCATATTTTCTTTGAAACGTTATTTTTCTTGTCGCAACGTTTTGCCAGCGCCCCCCCCCCTCCCCAGCTTTATGTGATAAGATGATACGGTAAAACTATTTCAATTGGCACTGATTGTACATGTATCATAAACTGTAATGTACTTTATCGTTGATCTTAGCATAATTTTATATAAATGTAATATTTTCAATCTGAACTTATTTTTGATTTATTTCGAACAAATCGAATGAAGATATAAGATTGGCGCTGTTCAATATTTCTAAATATGTTAAAATGCTGTCTTTCAAATATTAAGAACGATAAGATTTAATACTACAAAATACTTTAGATAGGCACCACATACATGCATAATGTTCACGATACTCATTAGGCCGCGCAGGGTGGGTTTGCTTATACATGTATAATGCATATATTGCAATTGTACATGTATACATATTTATATAATAGTGTTGCGTTGTGCATGTACTATGCCTTAATAGTAGTCAGGGTTTGATACATAGTGCACGAGCCGGGGGCGAGTGCACTATGTATCAAACCCTGACTAGTATTTAGGCATAGTACATGCACAGCACAACACTTTTGTTATTATTATGCCGACTGTTGAATATACTGACGTGCTTTGCTATAAGTAGCTGTGACGTTCGAGCTAGTGTTGACAAGTCCCTAAAAATAATCACCGGAAAAGCAAGCGTTTGGGTTTTTTTTAATTAATTAATTGATTTGATTGTTTATTTAATCAACAAGTTGTTGTACAATAAAAAGTCAACAAAGGTTTATGTTCTTTTCAAGAAATGAGAGACATTTGGCCTTACCGAAAAATCTTGAACTGTTTAGCAGACGAAATCTCATTGAATTCTTTATCAAGCATCATTTAAAAAAGCGTTTTGTGATTCTCATGTAGAATTTCTTTGAGAAATATTCAATCAATTTGTTCAAAAGTTTATAAGAAACTTTAACTTTAAAATTACCGTCAATAATGAAGTGTTTTGGGAAAAATGAATAATTTAAATTGCTTGATGTTAGTCGTATATCTCTACGTTTTATATATACAAATACCGTTCGTTACGATAACGGCTAATTTAGCGTATCGGTAACGCGTTGGGCTTCAAGCTGGATTGATTTTAGCGTTGTGAGATGGAATCCCGCTATCGGCACTAGAAAGATTTTCGTTGAAAACATTTGCCGTACTCTATTTCGGCATAGTACGCTTAAGCTATATATATCCTTTGATACTATGCGAAAATAGATGAATATTGAATATATAGTGGCAAACTGACAGAAGGCACAATAATTTATTTTGAAACTCGTTATTGCATGGAGAAATTTTATTTCATAACGAATATATCTGAGAACCCAGGTAAATAACAATGCAAATACTGTTTCATACTATGCATATACGAGTATATATACTTACAAGTTACTGAAGTATTCATCATCAATTTACAAAGTATGCATGCCATTTATAGTATTTGCATCAGAATGATCTCATTTAATTCTTACAAAGTACAATGTCATGAAATCACTTGTTAAGTATACAGGTATGAGCCTCAGAGCTGACCGGAAATTATAAAGATATCCCGTTATTTTTTCTTTTTATAATTGAAACAAAAGAATATCGCAAGTAACCGAAAGAAGAAACCTTAAAAAAAAAAAAAGACATGAAAACTAGATACTGTACAATTATTTATATGGTTTTGGGGTTTTTTTTGGGCGTATTTGTTTGGATGTCATTTCGTGGATGCGTCTGTTTTTCAGTTTCAATAAGGTAAATCACTCTTTCAAAGTTTGTTTTGTCGAGGATGTAAATACATGGTGGAGGAGGGTTATCCAAGAATACCACGAAAATTCATCCACCATGAATTCTAATGATTCCACAGTATTTAGATCAATACGTACATGGAGAGGTCAGGGAACCCGGCGCAGACGTTAATTTAGAGACAAGATACCTACATTTAATTATAAATGAAACTAATGTACCTGTATGTGAGTAAGTTTCCTTAACTTTTGAAAAAATGGCATTCATATTACATTTAGCCCTAAAAAATGCAAACTGGTTAAAATTATAGTGTTTTTTTTACAGATTAATCTGTAGTTTCTGAGGATTAAGGGTAAATCTCAATAACTTTCAACCAGCCCTTGTAGTCAAAGTAATTTTTACGACATATAAATGCAATACTTTGACCAACTCTTCAACTGACAAAAGTCTACATGTACATTGTAGATCATTATATAGGGAAGTTCTGCGCTTTTTTAGGATTGAACAATGCAACTAATCGTTGAGCACTGTGAGATATACATTTGACTCTTCTCCACTTCCTGTCTCCGCCTTGCTGCTATATCTATCAGAAGGTGTAACGTAAGCTTCCGACTCTATCGAAATCAGTGACGTCCTAATTCCGGGATTCTCGGGATTTATCCTTGAAGGTAAAACATAAGAATAGTGCGACACGTTTTGATTGGATGATTGGGAAACAGTGTGTGGTTCTAGATGAATGACACTTTCCTTCTTCTTTTGAAAGATTGTCAATGCTATTTTAATCTCTCCATCATCAATGCTTGATAAGGTTTTTTTCCCTAAATCATTTGTGTGTTTAAAAGCACACGAGAGATTACGATTTTCATCAACATATTCCCGTAACCTTTTATGTCTCCCATACAGTAAACACACTAAGAGCGTTAGAAAAAATATGATCAAAATAAGACATCCCATGGACACTGCAATTGTCACTGATGGAAATGATTCTTGATTTGGCGATAAATCATTACTTTCAGTGAATAAACTACGTTTAGAAGTATGATAAAGAATCGATGAAAAGGAATCAGTTGTGGTCAATTTTTCGTATGTAACCAATGTGGTTAAATCAGTCTGTCTCTCAGTATGGTTGCTTGTTTTATAGTGTTCTGTAAAATTGAAAAGCGTTAGATTGAATTTTTGATTTACATATGCTCTTTCTTTCTCTAGATATCTCTCCCTCTCTCTGTCTGTCTTTGTGTGTATGTCAGTCTGCCTGTTGCCTGTCTCTCTCTCTCTCTAATTGAGTGTCTCTCTGTCTGTCTGTCTGTCTCTCTCTCTGTCTGTCTGTGTGTCTCTGTCTGTCTCTTTCTTTCTCTCACTCTCTCTCTCTCTCTTTCTCTCTCTCTTTTTCTCTCTCTCTCTCTCACCTGTTGGCGTGAAATATTTGGTGCACCTAGTTGATATCAAGCAGAACTCACGAGAGCAGTGACAGACACTTTGGCAGTCTAAGCCATACAGAGGGTAGACACATGGAATTTCACATTGTAGACCGACATATGCTAGAGGGCAAGCTAGTATATCAACAGCATATTTAATTTTCAATAATACGAACAGTTATAAAAAATGTCTAATTTGTCGATGCCTAATTTAATGTAACTGTATAATATATATTAATAGGTAATTAAGGTATCTTCTTAATTCCAGATACTCATATGATATGTGAGTAATATACATAATACATGTATAAGTACAGAAAATACATGATTTACACATACCAAAAGTTTTAATGTATTTTACGACATACTGTGCAATAAAATAAAGCCGACGGAACAACGTTTATAAAATATATCATTGCTAGTATAGACACAGAAGTATTAAGTAGGTCTTTTTGAATAGCCTAATATCTAATTTAATTACGTGTAAGGGTCAAGTTTTGGTGAATAAATCTGATACAAAACCTTTCGTACCAATGCCATCTCCAATAGTGTTGTTCCAAATAAAGCCGGTGCAACATCGTATTATTCCATTCACAAGTCTGTCAAATGTAAGCGATCAAAAAATGTAAAAAAAAACATTTCTTCAACTTTGAATAATTAGCCATTTTTATGGTTGTGTCTTAAATATATCATATTAGAATATGTATAGAGTTTTAACTGAAAACATATATATGTTAAACTTACCTTTTCACGCAATAGCTTCGCGCAACTGTAGTTGCAAATGATATTAAGATACAAAAGTTGAAAAATGTAAACTTTCGATGAGTAACATACATCCTCTTCAGTTTGTCGCAATTAAATCCTGACCTGTATAGTGTAACAAAAATTAATTATTTATAAAAATGAACACATAATTTGATTAGAATTTCCAAATAGATTATGTAGCATTTTTTAAGAAGCGATATTACAAAAACACACAATCAGATAAGTTTAAATTAAAATGTAATAGTGCAATAATGATCACCAAATCAAATTTTGATGTAACAATTACACAGTGAAGCTGGCACACATTATTTAGGGCCTTATAACGTATGGCACGGAAGTTGTTTGAATTACACGATATGCTATCAGTTTTTAATTTGTATTATTTTTTGACATCGATGCAGGCACACTTCAGATAACTGTTTTTTTAGAATCACAATATAATCTAGTTTTTGAATACTGGTACATGTAATGTGTTTGATCAAACATCATAATTGAAAAAGTGCGTTGCCACAATACTGTCATGCCTGGGTAGCTTTTAATTTCAAAATGTGTCTTCGACATTTTGAAATCACGTAGAAAATCTCTTTAATTTTATGTTAACAGTTAAAACATGTTAAGAGCTTTTAAAATAATGAAGAAAATAATTTTATACAATAAAATATGATTCAATACCTTACGATGGTACAAAGCAAAAGCTATACATATATATTCCACATGTCCCTCCAGCGGATAGTTTGTTGAAGTCATACATGTCCTTGAGTTGTAATAAATCTGTTTTTAAATATAGAAATTCCCTTGGAATCCCCGTGCTAATAGGGAAGCAATGAGCATTTAAAGACATGTCTTGTATTTTTAAAAAAGGAATGGATTGAGTTCTATAAACAGTGCATTAATTACGTGGCTGAATGAATATCAAAATAACCTTTTTAGTTTCAATTTCAGATTCGATCGATCTCAAAAAAATAATTATACAATTTCATTTTGTGTAAAACGTGACATATTTTGCAAATGTTTTTTTCTTCCAAAAATTGAAAATTTGGGTTAAAATTGAAATTTTAGATAGTGAAATTGAATGAGAATAAAATAATGTTTTTATCACAGAATGCATAGTTTTAATGTATTAATAGATGTATAGCACCAAGACCAGTAATTTATTCGGTAAACTTGATGAATTTGAACTCGGGGAAAAAACCACCTGTAAAGACTGATAAAGAGAACAAGATGATGTATCCATTGCCACTGTGTAAGTTTGTCTTTATGTCTCCTAAAGGTAATTATCTAACTACTGATTCCAACAAACCATTATCACGTCTTGGTTGATTTCCTTTATCAGTTTACAGTTCTCCACGTTTGGTTTTAAAGAATGTATGTAGAAAATGAAATATTTCTTGACATTTTATATTAAATCAGGGGAAGAAAACTATTTTTAAAAGCTGCTATTTTTTTGGATAAATATCGTTAAATTTTAAAATGCAAAACCGTTGAAAGTATTCTAATGATAATGTACTTTGATCCACAATAATATTGTCAGATTTCCCATTCATTTTTTTGTTTCACCTTAATCAACTATTTTATATATATATATATATAGAGAGAGAGAGAGAGAGAGAGAGAGAGAGAGAGAGAGAGAGAGAGAGAGAGAGAGAGAGAGAGAGAGAGAAATCCTTACAAGATGTTTATACAGAAACAACGCTAAACTTGCTTTAAAAATTGATGATGATATAATCGTCAGTATATTTCGACTTTTTTGTTCTCAAATAATCTCTCTAAACCAATCCTTGATAGCCGTTTATAGTGTAAAAAAGTGAAATTGATCTATTTTTAAAAGCAAAATAACCCAGATGGTTTCCGAAAACCATTTTAAGAACAGGATACCCTTTCTCAAAAAGCGAAACATTATTTTTATAATTTAACACACCTCACAGCCTTATTAGCATAATCGGAGCCTCTCTGATTTTTATATTAACGAAAAGCTAAAAAACCCCGAGAACGCCAAAATACGTCATTCACGTGATTTTAACGAGACCAGTTTAAGACTCTTGCAAATCGAGAGAGGAGTTAAGATCGAAAAAGTAAGTAAAAGGTTATGTTTATTCTATCAGCAAGCTTTTAAAATTATTTAAAGTTGCAGAACAATTGTTTATTAATGTGAATTCGAAGTTTGGGGTGCTTGGCCTTATCAGATTCATAAGTTGCGTACAACCCCGTATAGACCCTCCAGCAACGGTCAGGTTGAGCGGTATAACCGCACCCTGATGGACGCAGTCCGTTGTTACGTAAACAATCAGGTAAAATCTTGGGACAAGCATTTGGGTATACATGTTTTAGGGGGTGCGTTGCGGTCTGCGGTAAATAGACACACCGGATATACCCCAAACTATCTAATGCTAGGACGCGAAGTGAATAGTCCCGCAACCCTGCAGTTTAGGCTTCCCCCTGGAGAATTAGATCAAAATAATGAGGGGGGGGGGGGGTGGACGCCTATGTGACGAATTTAGAAAAATTGCTCAGGGAGTCCCACGAGTTAGCCAAAATTGCTCAAAAGTCGACGAAGAGATACTACGATATTCAAATTCGCGAACGGCAGTATAAAGTAGGGGATTTAGTCTACTGGCGCCGCAACGCAGGCAGGAGTCCGTCTGACTTGGCCCCGGGTAGTGATAGCTGTTAAGTCTGACACCAACTATGAGGTGCAAACTCGTCGAGATGTGCTAATTCTGCACCACCACAAGCTAAAAATCTGTCAGGCACGCAAATTGCCAAATTGGGTACGTGACTATCAGGTCCGTACACGTGTCATCGCAGAACCCACAGGTGAGGAACCGTAACAGGTGCCATTGGAGAAAAACGACAAATGTGGCGAAGGGGCCGTGGTACCGAAGACCGATATTCCGATTAATGCCCTGTTCATTGGGACTTGGAGCCGGACTCGGGTTGTCCCAGAAACTTCGCAACAGCTTCAGACACCGGAGAGCCAGTAGCGCAAGAGACCAAGTGGCAAGCGCAAACGGCACGAGTATTGTGTGTTTAAAACCAAAACTTCCATGGGTCTTATGGTACAGTGTGAGCAGTGTAAAGATTGGTTTCACCCCATCTGTGTGGGATGGGGAGATAAGGAGGTCAGGGAATTGTCAACAGAGGCGGATCCAGCAATTTGGAAAAGGGGGGGTTCCATTTGATGAAAATCAATATGTGCAAAATTCATCATTTGTCAATAAACAAGGACTTTTTGAACGTTTGTGGTGCGTATACAACTGTATTTAATAAAACAAATAACACAGACTAATTGCGACAAACTATTATAGAAATGGATATTTTAGGTATTTTTTTTATGTCGTTGATCACTTTTTTTAAATTCTGAACTATTTATCAATTTTGATTTCTATCGATTGCCTTCTTAAATAAAGGATTTAAACGATAGGATGTGACAAAAAATGGGGATAATTTATCTGCTGAAAAGATGGTACGTGTGTATTACAATGGTAAAAGCATTTGTTGTCCCAGGGAACTTGATGTGACCTCTGTAAAGAGTGCGGTAACATCATCCGGCACTAGTACAGATGCGATTATATTTAGAAAAGTTTTAAAAAGTTGTGCATTTTCATAATGGTTAACCCCTTACACGGTTTTTTTTGTCACAGAATTTCCGATTCACGGAAACAAAACAATACGAAATTCTTTAAATAAGCAATTTTAAAAGCATTTATTTGAGATAATTACAGTATTTCTATTATAAATGAGAAAAATTGCCTTTAAATAGGCATTAAACGTTTTCCCAAAAAAATCATATGTCCAAGAGAAAGGGGGGGTTCCGACCCCCGGAACCCCCCCTCTGGATCCGCCAATGGTCAACATACTACTGCGCTGACTGCATCTTGGTAATAGAGTAGGTAGATCGTCAGCATTAAGGTTAGGTATATAGCCATTACTTGAGGGTAGGGCCATGGAAAATTACCTCGGGGAAAATAGAGTATTTGTACCGCCGAGTGACGGATATCCGCCTGGTGAGTTTGGCGAGATTGGCGGAAAAGGTTAAACCTAGCTTTACTGCTTTGTTTGGTCAACAATTATTGGACGCTCCAGTGCCGTGATCCAGGAATGCCACCCGGAGGAACACCAGGGAACACCAGTGTGGCGGAAGAAGAGCCAGGACCTCTACAAGAAGGGAATTGGAGGAACCATCCTAAAGTTTTTATATGAACTGTGTTAATTGTCTTGTATACTGTTTTGTTAAATGTGCATATTGTATAATATTTAACTTAGTAACTTCAGGGGTTTCTCTGGTCGTAGTTGGGACATTCCTCCAAAAAAGGGAGGGGGTGTATTGAATTTGGGGGTTAACTTCCAGTGTAATTTTATCTGACTCGGCGTCTTTTATTGTTTTATATTTAAATAATTTGTTATTAATTCATTTGACTGCGGAAGTCACTTTATTATTGATAAACACCAGAAATCGTGAACGTTCCCTTTAACTTTGTATTCGTATTTTGCAGTTCAAAGTTCTGGAATTGAAAGGGTGAACAATTTTTTTTGGTATTGTTATTGTGGAACATTGTATAAATAAATGTCGTGCGTATTATATATCATAATGAATAATAGTACTTGCATTTGCTTTTTTTTTCGTGAAATCATCAGAAATCCAGAAAAACAAAAAAAAAATCATGTCTATATATTGTAGTAACTAACTCATTCACAGATGTTTATTGTTCGTCCACAGGTTCATGCAGTCTGTGATTATGTCGCGGGGTCTTGTATGAATAAATAACGCTGGTACTGATTTCAGCTACATGTATTCACTGGTTCTTTATTTCAAGTATTGTTTATAATCAAATAAACCTATAAGTACAAACACACTCACACTCACAATGCATACACAACATCGCACGGTTATTTAGAATATTTGAATAAAATGAATTTAAAGTAATTTACAATTAATATATTTCAATTACAATGTAAACGGAAGCTTACCAGGTATCCAGAACTATGAGTTAACAACATATATGAAATATCTTGTACAGGTAAGGTAAAGATACACTTCACTGTGTCTACCATGAAGGTAAAAGTCGTGGGGGTTGGGGAATTGGCGGGATGTTCGCTATTTATAGTGAGTTAGGAAAGTCATGCATATTAATGATTCAGTCGTAAATTTCTATTGGTCAGCTGTAATATAATAGTAAAGAATAAACACGTGGTCAACATACACCTGTAAACAAAATCCTCACGTGACTAACCCAAAACTCATTCATACGTTCACTGTTCTCTCATACACGCTCCATTGGCAATACGCGCCAAATATAAACACGCAAAATATAAAACTTTCATATGACAACTGCGACAATTATTATACGTCATTAGACTAAATTTCGCAAACAAATGAAAAGTATCGTTATGTATGCTATGGAATATGTAATTCTACTTACCTAATAAATGTTATAGATGTAAAATTCGTTATCGCTGTTAACTATTTGTTCATAGTCATGTATCTTAGAACTGCTATTTTATTTAACGTCGGATTCGGTGTTCCGTTAGCTTCTGTTACATCAGCCATGGAGGCAGCTTTTTTGCAGGGGCTCAGTACGGGAAATCATAAAATCATACGCAGCATTTACCAGTTGACACGTCTGATCATGAAGTCTCTAAGACTCATATGATCTTTAAAAAGTTGTGTTTTAAACGATTCATGAATTCACACACGTGTTTACATGTCATTTCAACACACACTAAAGTACGCTAAAAATGTAATGTTTTATGTCTTTGTATTTCTCATTATGACATGAGACAAGGTCGATTTCTATCCGTCTCGGCTCAATATTTATATTGAATAAATATTGATTATTGTCGCCTTGAAACAGGAACATCTTTTTTTGTTTTTAGATTTGAGATAGTGCAATTTGGCCAATGGATATTTATTCACGACAAAGAAAAAATCCAAGCCCTATCGACGTATTTACACGCACGTCTAAAAATGTATATTATGAATAGATCCTTTCAATTCAAAGCTCTGCTTACATTGAATGCAATACCCATAGGTTTTTTCATTATTAATTTTTTTTTCGTTTTGCCGTTTTCTATTATATTTCTACCGATGATTTCCGTATGCAGTTTATTGATGCAGTTGAAATTATATACTTTTTTCATTCTTTGCATTCTATCAAACGTCAAACCACAATTCACATATTCAGGCCAAAATATTTTCTTTAAAAAATGGGCGGAAATGTATTTCGTCGTGTCTGCTTTCAAAATTGAAAGATCAAGCTTCACTGATATATGTCAACACTCATCGAAGTAAGTTTTCTATACAAAATTTTTATAGTAAATCCTGTTAAGCCTAAACTCTTGAAGCAATGCTATTTGTAGTTGCCAGTTGTGCAAAGAAATGTTTTTAAAGGTTTTGATCATATATTCATCATTCCCCTACTGAGAAAGAATGAGGCAATTGATATAAATATTGATATAAATAGTTACGCTCATGCAGATACTTTGACGTTAAAGGTGTCTTAAAACTTTTTAAACGCTTTATAAATTCGAAAGTGTGAATACGATTTTGTAGTCATTATCTCGGAGATCGTACTAACAAAGTAATACATCACATATTAATTTTACCGATACTTAAAGCTGGAAGTTTCTGCTAAAGCATACTTAGTACTTTCATTGAAAACTATCTTTTATGGAATTCAAATAGTTGTGTTCGAAGATGGAAGTGATTGGTGATAAATTATATACCCATGGATAAATACCATTATGGAAAATGGATAATTTCACTCGATGTACGTATAACACTTTACACTTACTAAACTTTATCCATTTTAATTTTTTTTTAAGTTTGTGGAAGTGAAATAAAAATGCTATTAGACGTCAATATGTAATTTGTTTTATGGAAACTTTCACGAAATGAAGTACAGTGTTTTTTGCTGAAAAGAAAAAAATAATTATTACTAGATTTTTTAAAAATCAACATGTAAAAAGATCATTGCGACATGTTAAACGTATACAATATATATATATATATATATATATATATATATATATATATATATATATATATATATATATATATATATATATGTGTGTGTGTGTGTGTGTGTGTGTGTGTTCTAATTAACCCTTTATGTTAGTACGTATGTCTTTTTTTCTGATGTGATATTATGGATAGACATAACCAAAAAAATTATAAAAACAAGGAAAAACAGCAATATTGTTCAATCGCTGTTCAGTTTGTTTTCTTTTAATTGTATGTACGTTATTTTCAAAGGATTGCTGCACTTAAAGGGTACCTGCAGTGCCGGTCAATTTGATATAATGGAGATCTATGTGTAAAAACATCATCGTGAAAATTTTACAGCGATCGGATCACCTCTGTCAGTCTGTGTGAAACGATATTATGTGATTAAATAATGAATAATGAACACAAATTTGCCTATGCAACCTTTTTAAAATATCGTATTCATCGGTAAAGAGGCGACGAGAAAAGCATATTTTAAAACTTTAACTTTAAAAAGAAATCTGACTGTAATAAATAATTACGGATACAAATTTACAATACTTAAAATAACTAGATACGTCAAAACATCAGACCTACATCAATCATTTTGGCTGAAAAATCGAATTTAATAGCTTTGTAAAGAAATGCCCTCCCCCCCCCCCCCCCGGTTGACTTCAGACGTCACATCCGCTGAAGCCTCGTTATCGTTTTATTCTGTTTTCTCTTGATTGGATGTCCCAAAAACAGGTAAAAAAAGCAACTAAACGGCGTAACTCCGTTATTTTTGTATCGATTTCGATGCGGTTTTTTGCATTAAGTTTTGGTAAATAAACTCGTTGACATATGTTTCACATCGGCTTGGCTGCAGGTACCCTGAAAGGACAAAAATTCCGACAAATGAATTTTAAAAATGAGTATAAGTGTAGTAACTGTCAATGTCTTGATTGCAACTTTATGTAAATTGGTAATATAAACTTCATATTAAGAAGGTACGAAGTCGTTTTCATAAGTAGGGGAGTTTACATTTTCTTGAATATTCATAGGATAAGGGGGCGCCAACTTTTTTACAGACCTAATACATAGTCAGCGATTCTCCATTTTATAGAAGTTGAATACTTATATAAATATATAATATAAGCTTAATTTAAAAGGAGATCAAAAGACAAATGTGCGTTTATAGTTGAACAGAGAGAAAATATTCTTCTTGCGTTTGCGTTTTCTGTTATAAACCGTATACTTTTACCTGTTAAATATTATAATTCACCACGCGATTTCTAACCACAGGGAACACCTTTGTGAATATTAAACTTATGTCACGTGACGTGTAAGGTGGCCTACATTCTGGTAGGCGATATTGATTGTCCATATCTATTTCAATTCATTCCAATCGAGTGATGATTTTGTTCAGAAACCTTTAAAAATGGGAACATACAATGAGAGAGAGAGAGAGAGAGAGAGAGAGAGAGAGAGAGAGAGAGAGAGAGAGAGAGAGAGAGAGGGGTTAGTTTAAATATAGTTCCGCTACTCTAATTTTAGACCTCTCATTACAATATTAGTTCCACCCTCCATGCATATTAATGAATCTGATCTTCAATCAAGGGCATACAATTCAAAATTTCAAATATTTGTACACCAGTAAGTATAAGAAAACAAGACTTGTTCTATTATTGCAACACAGTTCAGAACCATCATGACAATAAATTTCCATTGGAAATTGACAAATCTCTATACATAATGACCAGAAGTAAAAGTGAGCAAGAAATAAACGTAAAATGGTGATCGAAAAAGAACCCAAAAATACGGCTTTAAGTGCAGTCATCTGTTAAAGGGACTTGGACACGATTTGAGATCCAAAATTTTATTTTTATTTTTTATGTTTAAAATGATTGACTGGTGCATTTTAAATGATTACCAGAATATTGAATGTTAAAGTCAAATTACAATCGAGATACAGAGTTATGTAAACAAAGCTCGAGTCTTATAGTTGTTTACAAAACATGTAATGTAGAGAATTACCATTTCTTAGACAAATTGACAGGTAAGAAACATTTTAAACTTGTTTAATATCTTCATAAATACTATTTTCAACAAAAGAAAGATACATTTAATTGAAACTTACACAAATACAACACATATGTAAAAATGACATTATTCGAGCTTTGTTTACAAAACAAAGAATTATGAACTCTGTATCTTGCCTCTAACATGATATTTGACTTTCAAATTTTGATATATAAAGCATTATAAACTTCTATATTTATCAGTATAAACATTGAAAATGAAAAAATAAAATTTAAAAATTTTATTTTAAATCGAGTCCAAGTCCCTTTAAACTTAACAATCCATCAGATTTTATTAGCTTACTCTTAGAGAACTAAACATTTGTAGTTTTATAGGTCACAAATCCAAAAAGAGATGGCTTGCCCTAATTAAATCAATGAAATATACATATGATTCAAACGACGTTTATTTCCTATTACTATAAATTCTATAATAATTGTCGTTTGAACACTCTATCTAAACTCCAATAGGAAGAATTTATAATTCACGTGCAGACCGCGAGTCGCCACTTTTACATTTGTACACGTAAACAAACCGCCAAAACAAACAGCTAAACATTCAGTTATTCGGCCCTTACGGTGCAGGTTTTTGTGCGCCGTAAATTGAAAACTGTTTTTGTATGTAACAATAGTTCAACGGTCTGTCAACCTGATTTTTTCTGTAGAGCTAAAGATATGCATTTAAATGGATTGGTTAAACATTTAAATGTAAAGATTTCAAAAATAAGATCAAACAGAAAGGTTTAATAAAACAAGTTTCCGCTTAATTATTTCAAAATACAACATACGATGAAACGCAATATTTTTTAAATGTCTTTAATTTGTTTGTTTGTTTGAATTCCAAATTCCAAAGTAAGGATATCATTGCTTGTCAACATAAAATATCAATCTTCCTTACGTCACTCTATAGCTTAACAGCTACTTTACTGCACTCGATAAACACAAGTTAAGTTTTATTAAAATAACATTCAACGGTTTGGTTGAATTTCATATTATATCAAGTTTTTTTCCACACTTTATATCATTTTGCTGAGGTAGACAGCAAAAGAAAGATAACTCTGTCAAGATTCTTTACATTGCTAATGTAGAGCGTGCTGAAATGTTAGATGTTTTAAAAAATATTGATAAAAATTAGTTTACTTTTCAATGTGTTTTATGTGACATACATGTAAATATGAATATCAATAGCTATTCATAAAACATTCATGCCTTGTTAAAGAAATGAACTTAGATAGTTTATCATTTGATGGTAAGAAATATAAGGTTAAATATATATAATGGTCAACTTAAGTTCGAAGTTACATTAAAATAAAATAAAATCAAATTTGATGAAATTACTTGAAGTCAATTTAATTTGTCAAGTTGTATGCTAGATGCAGAACTCAGAACTCTTCGATTTGTAAACAACACTTTTTTCATGGTTGAGTTGCTGGATAGAAAACAAAGCATTTACAACATGTATTTTAAAATTGAATACAGATTGCTATAATTAAGATGCTGTTTTACTTAATAAACAGACCTTTTAATCACAAACCTTGTAGAAACCATGTCTCCATAACAACAACGAAATTTGTGTTTATTATACATAAAGGTAAAGCGATTTTGATTAATATACGACTGAAAGAATATATTGCTGAAAAAGTGTCAGCATTTGGAGAATATTTGAAAAAAATGATGTAAAAGAAATAACATGGCTGAGTAGGCTAAACAGTAATATAGTGAGATTTACAAAATAAAAAAAAGTGTTACCTTTCCGTCATTTCACTTTCTGACACACCCAATAAACTGAAATTAAACTAGCTTTAATTGTAAATTATATATCATTCATTATGAGAACAATAATTGATATCACCACACTCTGGGCTTCTATTTTTAAAACTTCGATTCGTTTTACCAAAAAAAAAAATGTCATGAGAAATGTAACTATGTTCTGATTCTTCACAATATTAAGTGCACCTCTAACTTAAATGTAATTTAAACGAAAGTATAATCGTATCCATGTATGTATATGTAAATATGTTTTTAAAAAAAGTTTGTTACTTAGCGATGCATTTTCTTAACAAAATTGATGCAAAAGAATAAATAGATTAATATCGCGTGCTTTATAAAGCATCGTATTGGTTTTTACAAAGATTTGAACTGTAAACGATGTTCTAACACCTGTGAACGTAACTAAATTTTAAAAAAAAAATCTTTAATTAATATGAGACCTGATATACGCTAAACAGTGTTTGTTTTTTAGATTTAATGTTTGAGTTGTTAAAATATTTGATGTATTTGAACTGAAAAAAGCTCATTTAAAAACCTCTTTACTTAGGAAATGGTTTTTAGTGTTGTGTCGATATGAAGCTATAATACGTTTGACAAGTATAACAAACATGTCATTTGTCATCCCAATTCAAATACCCTACTTCATATCTAGTCATTATAAAATAGGTATATTGGACAAAGTTCCATGAATGCATGTTCCCTAAACAATGAAATTGCATCTTATTTTATTTAAGGTCATACTCGCCTTATCTCGCATTAATTACTAAAAATGTGAAGGTTGAATGTCATTCGATATTTTTTTTTTCTATTTTGATAAAAAGTCAATTGAAAATAGATACAATGGCTTTATTTATATGTATTCAATTGACTTGTGCATGGTTTGATAAGGAACATTGAGAAACTCCTTCGTTGTCCTTAATTTAAAGATACGTGTAATTATATATGTCTTTAATAGTTACTCTTAGTGGTTCTTCATTGGTTTGATAAAAAGATAAGATAATAGTTCAAATGTTTCTATTGATCCGGTAACGTGCAGTGTGTTTTAGATTAGTTATCTTTAGCAATCAATCATAAATATGTCTTTAAAACTCTGCATTTATTTAGGTATCGTATTAAATGTCTTTCATGGCCAGAATAAATGACGGATAGTACTTAATTAGAAGGAGAGCAAAAAAAAGGGGTTAGTTTTATTTTTTTATACCTGAAAACTAATTTTTAGTTACCTTATTAGGGCCCCGCAAGGATTTGCGGGTGCCCTATAGTAATCACTCTGTCCGTCCGTCCTTCTGTCCGTCCGTCTGTCACTCTTCCGTCCACAAATTTTATGGTTTTTTTCTAATAACTTTTTTCATGGTTGCCCAATCAAGTTCAAATTTGGTATGGTAGTTCAGTAGGCAGAAATACATACGTTGATGCTAAGTTTGGTTCTCTATGTCTTCTAGTTTGGAGCTGGGGTGGTGGGGTAGATTCCTTAACTATGCATAATAATGAATGGGCAAAGAGAGATAACTGCTGAGAATGTTACCATTGTATACTTGTAAGGCTGTGCAATATTTGTCCTTTGGGATTTATTAACCTTCCACAGGAAGAAAATCCTAAGCTTTATCTTTATCTGTCGTCAACTGAACTTTGTTTTGAAGTTTAGGTCAATTTTGAATGATGTGTAGTATTGTGTACATTCTTTGAAATATGGATTTAAAATATATAATGTTCATACTTTATTTTGGTTAAAATACCGTACACAATGATTTATGATAATTTAATTGAATTCTAAAATCAAGATATATATCAAGATATCCTTTTTCACTATTTTATTTTTTAATTATTGATTTTTATTTTTTTCTACCTTTATGCTGTTAATTTTAATCAGATAATAACCCCATTTTGTCATTTCTGAAAAAAAAAATCTTATTGTAAATTTAGAAGAAAAGGATGAGAGAGCAGAACAATTAATCCCCTGGGATTAATTATCTTGCCTGCTGCAGAAAATTTAGAGGCTTATCTCTATCTGTCATATGAAGATTAATGAACACCTTTGTCTGCAACTGATGTTTGTTTTGAAGTTGAGGTCAACCCTGGGTGTTACAATGTATTTGCATTCACTGAAGGCTTGCATTTTATAAAACACCTGTTTAAATCTTTTTTAAATACACATTTAATTTAGTTTTTTTTATAAGACATGAGGTTATCCCTGTTTTATGCAGATACAAGGTTACTATTTAGAGTTTTTGGACATTCAGGAATTATCTTGAAATTTTAAAAACACAGTTGTTACTTATAATTTTCATATTTCTTTTTTTACCACCTTATATATATTGCAGTTTTTTTCATCTTATGCCGGGCATTTATTTTTCATCATTGTTAATATAAAGAGGATGGAATTCAAAGTTTTTTTCACTTCTCTATATTACCATAATTGTCATAGCGGGGCCCTTCCTGACTGGTCAGTTTTCTAGTTTCATTGATATTCAGTTTCATTTTATAATATAACTATTCAATAATTTTATACAACTTTTATAACCATCATTCTAGAGCGGATTGATAATTAATTTATGATATACTCTTTGAATGAATTATAGAAATAAAAAGGTATGTGTATGAACAAAGGAGAAAAAATGAATCTAAATACTCCATAACCCAACTTTGGAACACTGAAACCTTAATATCATTAATATTTTTGACACGGTTACATATAACACCATGTTCGAAGGCGAACCTTTAGTATCTTTTAATAACTTTATCATCTAAAACCAGACTGGAATCATGTCAAGGGAACAAGAGTTAAGCATATGTATATATGCATACACAATATGGATGTTTATAAATATAACCAACTAATTCTATGTTTCCTATATCTAAATGTTAACACATATGTATTTTACATATGCATTGAAAATGTGAATGTGTTAAGTTTCCAATCGCACCTTCTGGGACCTCTCCGACAAAATTAGAAAAGCACAATGGGATGCTATATAGATGCTATATAGACGTCAGTAACATTCCCGTTTTCATAAAACTTGATATAAATACAATACACATTATGCTCTTTTAAGACGTAAGCTAGACTTCCTTATAGTCTATGATTTACTCTTAAATATACCAGAGAATGCGATATGCAGGCAGTCTAGCTGACACATATTTTAATGAGACGCGACTCCATTTTGTATTTCATTCGGTAATATTAATACATTCGATGTTCTTTCCGAGCTCTAGTGCAAAGGCCCGAGAGGTTGCGAGTGGCAAGGTTCCAAAAAATGGCTGACACCAGAACGTGTTTATTAAAGACGTGTATGTTTATAGTGATTATTTGGATATTTCTCAAATTAGAGGTATTTTCATTCATCCAAATGAAGAAGTATAAACTTTACTTGGGAAATGATTTAGTGAAATCTTCTTATCAGCTTCATAAACATAAGCCTGTATTTAATAATGCTTTCAGGAAGATGTGTGTGTCATAGGCTTTACCTCTATTTACGTAGAATTACGTACCCGTTAACTTTGTAAAAAAAATTCTATGTTGCAAACGGATACATTGCTACATTTTTGGTCAAATCTTTCATTGTGAAAATGCTCCTTAATGCGAATGGTTCCCTTTTGTTTATGTCATCATTAATTAATCGAGATAAATTTGATAAATACGATTATACAGTACTTAATACTTTTTGTTTTACAACTTCACATTCAAAACAATTTATTACAGGTTAGAATTACATGTCTCTAAGCAAATGTCGATACCTCTCAATTTACAAAATCATTGTCTCCATTACTATTAGGTCATAACTGAGGAGTACCACTGGAAAAAGGTATTCAACAATGAAAATATATTCTTGTCTGTTAAGTATGCAGTTAATATTGTAAAATTTCATAACTTTTTTTTTCACATAGGTCTAATTAAACTTCATATTTGGTTATTAAATATTGTGTCCATTCAAATTAAAACATAAATTTAGTTGATCCAAATGAAATAATTTAACAGCACAATGATGAGAAGACAACTTTTTCTTTAAATTAGTAGAATTCAACAGAAAATATCCGAATTTACCGTTGTCAGATGACACCAGTGAAATTTAAACCAAATTGAATTTGATTTCATGTAAGACTGTTTTTTGAGAGAGAGAGAGAGAGAGAGAGAGAGAGAGAGAGAGAGAGAGAGAGAGAGAGAGAGAGAGAATGAGAGAGAGAGAGAGAGAATGAGAGAGAGACAGACAGACAGATAAAAGGATTGATAGTTTTTCAATTCTGAAATTTGAATATTTTTCGCCATTTTGCCTGAGACAATGGGGTTAAAATCAAATTTAATTTGAAAATCAAACTGTTTTTAATGAGAAAGATGAAGAGAAAGAGGGGAAGGCAGAGAGAGAGAGAGAGAGAGAGAGAGAGAGAGAGAGAGAGAGAGAGAGAGAGAGAGAGAGAGAGAGATAGAGAGCGAGCGAAAGAGAGTAGGATTTAAAATATGAAATAAACTCATCGAAATAAAAATCTTTAAAATCGGGCAAAATGTTTGGAAATTATCAAAGTGTTGTTGCCATCAGTGAAAATATGTCATATCACCAAATATATGTATTTCGGTTTAATAAAAAAAAAAATAGATTTGTCACCCCCCTTCTCGTGTATGTTTAAACTAATGAATCATCAGTGTAGTTCCTCTAGTACCTGTGGATGCATTTTTTTTATCCTTACTTTATTTCTTGGTTTCATTTAACACTGGCGTATGAACAGCCTTACTTGTGTTTAACAGTTAATGGATTCCAGATTTTGATTTGATTTGATTTGATTTGATTTGATCCATGTTTCTTTATTTACAAGATAAATATTCGTCATATTTTCTACTTAGCTATCAACAGCTACAAATGATGCTTGTCCTGTATCAAGACAAACCGTTGAAGATGTTGATGACTGTCCTGACAGTGAGGAGAAATGGAAAGAGGCTGCAGCGAGAAAGAACTGTGCAGCTTACGCCAGTCAATGTGATGAACCTGGGAGACTTGTGTACCACTGTGTCATCAATTCATTTGCCAATCAAACACTAGAAGTCTGCGCCTATAGCAAAATCATAGTGTTACGTAAGATTTTATTATTTTAGACGCTATATAAAATACAACCCCCTTTTTCTCATTTGAGAACCAGACAGTAGAACTATGTGCCTAAAAAAGAATCATGTGATTACCTGATAATCTTTATCTCATTATATAAATAACTTTTTAGCTCTCCTGAGTTAAAAGCTCAAGTAAGCTTTTCTGATCATATTTTGTCTGACGTTCGACTGTCTGTCCGTCAAACTGTCTGTAAACTTTTCACATTTTTAACATCTTCATTAGAACTACTGGGTCAAATCTACCCAAACTTAGCATTAATCGCCCTTTTTGAAAGGGAGATAATTAGGAATTATTGAAAATGTTTGCGAAATGTTCAAAAAACTTCGTACCAATAACAATTTGTCCAGGAAAGCTGAAACTTATATGGAAGCTTCCTCAGGTAGGGAAGAATAAAAATTGTGAAAATCATGATACCCAGGGGTATGATGGGGCCACAATAGGAATCGAATTTATAAAATGAATAAATTGACTAAATCTTTAAAAAATCTTCCTCTTAGAAACTATTCAGCCAATAAAGCTAAAACTTATCCTTGTGTAAAGAAGATTTAGTTTTTAGCTCACCTGAGTTGAAAGATCAAACGAGCTATTCTTATCACATTTTGTCTGTCGTCCGTCTGTCTGTCTGTACACTTTTCACATTTTCAACATCTTTCCAAGAACCACTGGGCCAATTTCAACTAAACTTGACACAAAGCACCCTTAGCCTAAAAGGATTCAAAGTTGTGAAAATTAAGAACCATGCATTTTCTCAAAGGGAGATAATTAGGAATGAATGAACATTTTCGAGAAATTTTCAAAAATCTTCTTCTCAAGAACAACAAGACAAGGAAAGCTGAAACGTGTGTAAAAGCATCCACAGGTAGCAGTGTATATTCAAAGATGTGAAAATCATGATCCCCAGGGGTAGGGTGGGGCCACAATGGGGGGCCGAGGTTTAACATAGGAACATATGAAGGAAATCTTTAAAAATCTTCTTCTCAGAAACTAATCAGCCAGGAAGCTTAAACTTGTGTGGAAGCATTCTCAGATAGTGTTTATTTAAAGTTGTGAAAATCATGAACCCCAGGGTTAGGCTGAGGCCACAATGGGGGGGGGGGGGTGTCAAAGTTTAACAAAGGAATTGATAAAGTAAATCTTTAAAAATCTTCTTCTCAGAAACAAATCAGCCAGGAAAGCTGAAACTTGTGTAAAAGCATCATCAGGTAGTGTAGATTCACAGTTGTGAAAACCATGTTCCCCAGGGGTAGGGTGGGGCCACAATTGGGGGTCGAAGTTTAACAAAGAAATATATAGAGTAAATCTTTAAAATTCTTCTCAGAAACTAATCAGACAGGAAAGCTGAAACCTGTGTGGAAGCATCCTCAGGTAGTGTAGATTGAAAGTTGTGAAAATTATGACACCCCCGGGAGTAGGGTGGGGCCACAATGGATGGAGGGTCAAAGTTTTACATAGGAATATGTAGAGTTAATCTTTTAAAATATTCTTCTCAGAAACTAATCAGCCAGATGATTATTTATAATTGTTAAGACTGTTGCCCCAGGACAATTCTTCAGCATCACAAGAAGGTTCAGAGTTTGATGTAGGTTTATATCCCATATATAAACAATTGTGAAGGATCTTTTTGAGAACTGCAATACTCAACATGTGATATGAATATAAAATCATCCTGTTAGAAAAGGGACTAATGATTATAAACATAAGAATACCAAGGTGGAAAATGGATTTTATTTATACAGGATCTACATGTATTATTGTACATTGCCCAGATAGTTTGTATTATGACTCCATTAAGCTGATTTATCATACATGTTGCTCCTCAGGTTAGCGATGTGGCCCATGGGCCTCTTGTTTTCCAAATCATGACCGCCGAGGGTAAGATGGGGCCCTCAATAGGAGGTCGATTTTTTTTAGATAGGATTATATTAGGTATATCTTTCAAAATCCTCTTCCCAGAAACCAATCAGCCAGAAAACTGAAACTTGTGTGGGAAGCATACTCAGGTAGGATTTAATTTGTTCTAATCATATTCCCCGGGGGTAGGATGGGATGACACGTGGGGAACACAATTTACATAGGAATGTATATAGACAATTTTAGAACCCATCTTCTACAAAACCATTTGCCTAGAAAAGCTTTAGTTTTAGCAAAAGAAACCTCAGAAATTGTAGATTCAAATGCGGTCAAATCAAAATCTTGCGGAGTAGAGCGGGACCACAGTGGGGAACCAATTTTTTAAAGGAAAACATTTCAATTATTCACAAAAACTGAAATTTTATAAAACATGGTTTTACTAACATGCAGGTATTTTGACATATTTCTGATATTTAAAATTGTAATTAAATGCAACGCCAAGAAGATACTACATCTCTTTGTGCAGTATTGTAGCGTTGATGCTGACAATTCACCCCCCCCCTTTTTGGGGGGGGGGGGGGGGTGGCATCATTTACTTGTTTACTCAGTGTTATAACAATTAAAATTAATATTTAGGAATTTGCACCCAGAATCGACATTATCTTCAAGCTTTGCTTAATTTGCTTTTTTTAACATTCTAAGTAAAAGGTATGCATCATAGAATGGTATGTAATATATAAATTTAACAACTATTTACAGGTGTCTGCACTGAGTATAGTTTAAGTGGAAACAGGATACAACAGAATAAAATAAACTGTTCTAACATTGGTTCTACACCATGTCCAACAGGATATAATTCAACCACTGCATACAAATGTAAGTTTTTGTTTTAGGATATCTATCACTCAAACATCACTATAACATAACATTTACACACTTAACACTGAACCTGCATGTTACCCGAGTTCACAAATTCCACCTTGGCACAGGTATAATGATTTTTCACAGCGTTATATATATTAGAACTTTGATATCAAGTCATCGCAAATAAATTTTACTTTTACTGGGAAATTGTCATCCTTGGTTTATTTTTTTAATTTCGCCCTTGTTATCAGTGGACATATTTAGAACTGGACTTATTCAAAACATTCTCTATTAGCTGTAACAGTGGGTTTGTTTTAATAGTATATATTTCCAACTGTGTCTTGGCGAACTTAAGACGGGGCGAACCCTTTTGCAAGTACAGAAAAGCAAAAAAAAAAAGCATAAAAAAGAACGGAACAAAGAAAGCACTGCAATACTTTTTCATTTCGATTACATTTCATGTTTACTCTCGTAAATATCGGGTTGAAATGGTTAAAATCTTGTTATGTGTTCTGTAATGGAATGTATGCTTCTTCCTTTAGTTTAAATGCTTATTAATTCCAAGTATTTATTCTCCAAAGACATACAAGATATGTTTTGAAAAGTGTAACTCTTTGGTATAAATACGTATAAATTTATAAATGTAGCAATGAATTTCAGGTAAAACCATTTCAGACTGACAGACCAGTTAAAAAAATAATAAATCCTCAGTTTAAAACAAAATAAGTTGATCTGGAGGTAGGATGATTTTTAAAAAAGCATTGTGTCTTTCTTCCCCTTCTTTCTTTGTGTATACTCGTTTCAACCGACACTGTCTTATAATCAATTATGTTAGCAACTACTGCCCTAAGGTTCCCAACGAGAAAATACACATTGACGGCTCCAAAAGGTTCAAAAGACCTTTTTTTTTAAAATAGTGTTTGTCCAATTAACATATAGTATTTACCCAAACAACAATGCTAACTTCTTTCTAAACCAGTTTAATATTAATATGTTTGTTCATATCTGTTTAGATAAACACTTAAGAGAACATAAATCTACACATAAAAGACATCCAAATACTATGTTCACATAGTTATTTTTTATTTTTGAACAAATATTGTAAAAAAAAACACGCTTATTTGTAACAGAATAATTTTTTTTTCTGCTATAGATCCTGTTTGCTACAAGTTGGCAAAAGAAAACAGAAGGAAAGAAGAACCAACAACAAATAAGACTGATACTTTTTCAACAATAAATTCCACTCAAAATGGGTACGGATTTAAGTTAGTTTGCTACTATTTATATTGAAAATTAAGAGATTTTTGCATTTACATGTAAAAAGAGTTTCACTTGATAGAATATCAATATCATAATTCTAAAAATCCTAAATACATTTCACATATCATATCTGTGTTGTTGTTTGAATTCCTTATCGCATTATTTTCATTGATCATCATTTGGTGTAAACACCTTTCTTAGAAATAAATATCAACTCATAGTTTATAACTTTTATTTTTATACTGTTTAACAATTCAATAATTCATATTTTTGAATAGTTGCTACTTTTTGCAATATACTTTATACAATAAAATGTATATTCCTGTTATTTTGTTACTGAACAATAACGAAATAAAAGATTACATCATATCTTCATCATTTAATGACCTAACAATAAATAGATGATTTTTTTTTACGTTTATGGACACAAACATAGGTCAATCAAAATAAGGCTTCGAAAATTACGTATACAATATTTGAATTTTTAAAAAGTCATCTTATTGTAATTGGGACTTTTTTAAATCGAGGGTTTGAATTTAATTGGAAACTCACAACCCTGTATTGAACATATATAAATAAATTGAATAAATTGTATATATCTAAAAATTTTATTGGTTGATGATATATGCATCTCTAGTTGTTTCCATGCCTAAGTACATCAATAAACCTCCACATGCAAGTGTGCAAGCGAAGTTTTACTAAATGTACAAGTCATACTCGCATCGGAGTTTTTAATAGTTTCAGGTTGCGTGGTCTTCATAATCGTTCTTTTTTGTTTTGGAATTTTGACATTTGTTGTTTAGTTAAAACGTCGTACACACTTACAAACGTTGGATGTTTATAGTTAGTGTAATGGTAAAAACTCCCCAGGGATTTTCTTTTCTTAGCTGAATAATGTTCTTAATACAAGGCCTCGAACGTGAACTTTATGTTATTAACTGTAGAAGTAGATTCTTTATTGGAGCTGTCTTGTGATGAAGTTTATCCTCTGTCTCATTTGGCTTTGTCTGCATTAAATTGTATATTTAATATGAATATGGCTAATGAAATACATGTAACATTAATATACAAATACAGTTTGTCACCTAAGTACCAACTCATGTATTTTAACAATGATGTTTTATCCAGAGCATTTAAATAACTCGGAATCTCCTTAAACAAATGCACAGCTAGCTAGATATTCATAATACTTGTCAAAATACGTATGAAAAGATGTTAGACTAGATTTAAGATTTAAAATAAATTTCAAATAACATAAATAAAAGTGTTTAATTATATCAACGTTCTCAAAACTGGGCATATTTATCAAATTTAATATATAAACGAAGCTGACAGACAAAAAGTAAATTTTATTATTGATTTTATTCTTATAATACTGTACACTGCTTTTTAGTGTTTGGTCGCACATATTTTTTTAGCCTTACAGATGACCTTGATCATAAATCTAAAATACCCAGATACCTGTAGTTAAATTTTATAAACAATTTCTATTCTTTAACTTCGCCATAAAAGAACTATATATAATATGGACCTAAAATGGCACCCAAATATGATATCAAAAATTTTCAGTAATTTTTTTCCTTTGTACACATATATATGTAAAGTCATTTAATGATCTTCATTTTGATCCAAACGCCCACAATTTAGAAATATGACATTACAAAAGTTACAAACATGTTACGGCCATTTTTCAAATTTAGCATAAAGCGTCTTGTTTTTAGACAATTGTTTCTTTCAGAGAAAAATCGAGCGCATGCTTGAACAAACAAAATATTTTCATTGAAGACTAATAAGGGACGGAAATAGTTTCCTTGTTTAAAGTATTGTTCTTTATTTCCCATTCGAAAAATGATAAGAAAAGTGTCAAATTGTTAATGATATTGATTAATTTGTAAAACGTGCATAACCTCTGACGTCATAAACTGCCGGTGAGTTCAAACAAATTATTAAAATATGTATAAATTATATGTAATGTTAACTCTTCTAAGAATATAACAGAACAATTTGATGCACCTGAAACCTGAAACACTTAAAAATGGCGATTTATGGGGGCAAAATATGACCAATATCATATTTTGTTCTTTAAATGTATGTTTAGAGCAAATTCTTTCGAAAAAAAAGTTGAAATAACAATTTTAAGTTTTCTTAACGTCAACATGGAGTTTCAATGTATCCAAATACACAAAGAAATCGCTAATTGCAGATCAGTGGGTGTTTTAGATAATATCAAAGTATTGTCTGCATGGAAATTACAAAGACCATCTTCAACTATGAACATCTTAAGATAAATTTTCTACACCAGTGTTTCCATTTTTAATAAAATAGATTTTTAGATCATTATTATTAAGGGAACATTAAAAAAAGAGGATAACTTTTCCTCTTGACGAAATTTCGGAATTACATGTACAATTAAAAACAATTATATGTTCATCCTAATTTTTTATTTGATACCAAAAAACATGGTTTGATTAAAATAGAACATTTTCCGTTAACACCTCTTGAACATATTTTGTATCAAATGCTATTTCTCAAAACAATGTCGAAGGCCTGTTTGAAATCAAATAATTTTTTTTAAAGATACAGAATAAATTTAGTTAAGATTCGCCAAGTAGTTTTTGAGAGGAGTTAAACCATTTACTACTTCCGCTATAAGTACTTAATATCATGTAAGATATTGTGAAATATTGCAATGAATGGTCCGCCATAAACATGACAGAAACTTTCCATATGAGTATTCTAGTTATATAAAGGGGGAACTACCACTATATACTAAGTAGCTAGTTTTCAGGGGGAACACTCTACTAGATAGTCATTTTCCGAGGGAAACCTTGCTATATAACCATCTTTCCGGAGGGGGGGGGGGTGGCTAGTGGGAAAAGCACCGGTCTAAAAATTTAAAATATTAATTTCGCCCGTGACGATCGGTTATTGCATAATTTATAGTGTAGGAGATTTTATTGTTAAAAGAAAGACTTTAAAACTCAGACGCCTGTGCATATATTTGATATTAAAATTTAACTAGCATTTACAGTCAAAATGTTATCAGAGTTTTGCACATTATACATTGTCAATTATTTAATTCATGGTAAAGTAAGCAATATGCATGCACATGGTCTCATGCATGAATTAAAGTATAAGAGATTTTTATTATCAGAAAAAAATTAAAACTCAGAAGCCTGTGCATATTTGATATGTAAATTCACCTACCATTCCCATTCAAACTGTGATCAGAATGTTTAAGAAGTGCATTATACACAAGTATTTAAAAAAAGACTCATTCTAAGTTAGTATCATCATGTGCCACAGAGTCTCCTGTGCTATTATTCAACCATTTCATGACACAATCATTTTTTCCCACTTTTTTTCTAGGAAATCAGATGGAAAACGTCAAACGTCGGCAGAAGGCATGTACGTGGCAATTGGTATATGTGTCACGGCTATTTTTGCGATTTGGGATAGAAATGCTGTATAAATGGTTAATTAGAAGAAAAGGTAACTTTGTCGTGTTAAGATAATTTATTAATCGCCACCAGAGTGTGGTCGGTCATTTATGTGGAAGTTTGAAACAGCTATGAGGTTCTGTTTAGTAATTATGGGAATTATAACAAATAGCATTCAAATAGTTTATGTTTTAAATTTAAAATATAAATAAATAAAACAAATTTACCTTAACATAGCTATTAAGAAATAATGATAATTCTAATTTCATAAACTTATATAGTCATTCAATGTTTTTCCCCCTGAAAATCAAAACAAATCATCAATCCTTTATATATCATAAATATCTAGTTTCAAGACACAGTTAAAAAGTATGCTACTCATATCTCTACTCTTTTTTTTTAGATAAAATAAGTTAAATTTTACATTTTTTAAAAATTACATATCCTTTAATTACTAATACGCTTTACGTTTGTTTAAAGTACTTGTTCCATTTTTTTTTAGTATTGATAGATTCTCAGCAGAATGATGATCATTATGAGAAAAGTGTCGTAATATGCAGTAAATAATTGTATAAAAGTATATTTTACTCCGTTGCATGAGCTTGCTGGTTGAAATGCTTTACAGAATCCGTGATTTAATTTTACATTAACTCGCACGGTCATTTCATGCATATCTTTTACAATTTAATGTTATGCTATAGTATGCGATTTTTTTTATATGCTATGAGATTTCAATACAATGCTATGAGATTTGTAGGCTATGCTATGAGAAATTGAAATGAAGGGCTTATTAATTTTGTATGGTATCCTATGCTATGGTATGCTATGAGATTTTAACAAAAACGCTTCCATACACAGAAGAGTTTAAAAGTAGAATGAAAAGAAGCTAAAGTTTCCTACTAATCGGCAATGTGAGCATTTATTCTTCCAAATATAAACATTTAAAACCGATTTAAAATCATGTTGTATGCTATGCAATGGTATGATATGATGAATGAGATTCAATGAGATTATTTGCTATGTTATGAGATTCCAATGCAATGTTATAAGATTTCAATGCTATGATATGCAATTTACAATGCTAAGCTATGCTATTATGTATGTTGTAAAATATATGCTTGAACTGACTGTAATGTTACAATGTTTAGGGACAACCAGACTGTCGCGTTCATTTCTCATTAAAAGACCGATCACCAAACCTAGACTATATATGGAGTCCTTTTTACGTTCAACGATGGACCCATAATTTTTTTTCAAACTTTTGAAAGTCAACAAAGTGTTTTCTAAGGATGATTCAAAGTTGTGTTTGAAAAAAAACCCTGAGATTGAAGGTTATTTCTGTCAATTAATTTTTGCTGCATATTTTTGTAACTCAGAATGTTTAGGAAAACTCCGATTAATATGGCATATTTTGTATGGATCAACAAAAAATAATTGCATGTATCAAATTAGCAAAAAGTATACAAAGATAGTATTCGCTCCTTGGGGTTTTTTCAATTTTTTGACATTTTGTAAGGAATCTATCGTATGTATGCTTGCTGTAAATATTGCGAATTTTGTTTGCAAATGTCGTCATTTGAATAATTTGCTTATTTTATTGGCAATGCGTAACAATTACTCAATAATAATTATCATTAATTGAAATACGTGATCCTTAGGAATGTTTGACACACGTCACAAGCTAGTGTATAATTTGCTTCATGTTGAATTAAGATCTTATCCATGTATTACGTTTCAGGATTTATTTTTATATTTTCGGGGTTTTTTTTACTCCTTGTATTTATCAATATATACAGAAGTGTATAAACCAAGGATAAGATCAAATAGTTATACAACCAATATGTTCTGTTCTTGTCACATTACATGTTGGACAAGTGGGCTTTAAAATCAGAATGCAATAATGGTAATAAGAATTACATTTAGTTCGAAGTTAAAATTCACCGTTTTGCACAATGTTATATATATAATTATATTGACATGGTGCTTTGTTCATATATTTTTAAACCACTTTGTCTTCTAAAGGTTGTAACAAATTTAAGGTGCCCATTCGATTCCAAGTTTTTTATACATTGTGCAATGTACATCTTTTTAGGTTTTTATGCATAACTTGTTTTTTCTTGGACATCTTTCTGCAATCTGATCTAATATTGATTTTATTTTCTTTATACATAGTAATGTGTAGAAAATAAATCATATCATTTTTTAATATTCGGTATCAAATATAATTATAACTGTTACATAATTACACGGTGCATTTTAAATATCATAACATATATTACATGTATAATACAACAGCGTTACGCAAAGACGCTGTCAATTACATTGTAATAGTAACCCCAATGTAACTATTTTTAACGTTTACCTCGTAGGAAAAGTGATGAGTTGTAGCAGGTGTACAGTGTAGGTTCCGTTTGTACTCGTTTTGAATTATTTAGACGAACCGGTGAGTTTTCATTGTGTTGACCTAACGTGGTTTAAAAAGTGTTCTAATGTTCAGAAGTTCTTCCACGTCGATGGACAATTGAATTTCCAGTATGTTTTTCTTTTCGTATTGTGTTTTTAAGGCGTCAAACCCGTTTTGACAGGTGTTCCCAATATATGTGTTTTCGTGATTCCTTGTTGTTGCTTAATGTTGTTGATAGAAATACACATGCTTTAGATGAGATCTATACTGATAAAATAAGATATTTTGCCAATGAATTTTTAAAAAGTCTGCATTAGAGTAACTGCTTATATCTTAGTAATATACAAATTAATGTTTAAGATTTGCTACGAATCCGTAGTGGTATAAAATATATTACTCTAAACACCGTATTGTCTCTATGGTAAACTCAGGTTTTTTTTAATTCTAGGGTGTAAATTTTCGCCCTTGTGCAGAATATCATTTAGTGAAACTAAAGATAAATTTTAAAAAGCTCCATGGTCATCAGATAAAGGGTAATGATTTGAATCAGTACTTAAATCAGATAGTCAGCATAATTCAATCAACACACACACATATATACACATATTTCTGGCGCACAATGTCCGTGTATCAAAAATAAAAATATGTTTTACATTTTTTCATTTACATTAATTTTACAATAAATACTAATCAGGTAAAAACAATTATAGGTTACGGACATCATATCACACGTGTTGAAATACGAATGGTGTAAGCAGCTTATTACTCTCCACCAGGCTTTTTATAGTTTATTGGCAAATTGCCTAGTTTTTAACAACTATATACAGTGTTTATATCTGGATTTTTTTATCATTCCATATATATTTTTTCTTTTTTGTCATTATTTTTGTCGTTTATTTTTAGTTTTCATAGTATATGATTTTTTTTGTTTCTAAAACAAAAAGTATAAGTCAATTTGTACAGAAAAATATGTGTCCAATGTGTGACAATAAATTTGATGAAACAATAAATTATTTAACATTTGATCTCATTAGTTGTATTTAGTACGTGGTTGCCCTTAGCCTGTGCCACTCGAAATAAAGATGCTAATGCTTTACACATAATGACATTTTGCTAAATTTCCAACGAAAAATGTACAAATGTTCCCAAAGTCAAGACCACTGAACCAAAAAAAAAATGTTTTTAATCAAACTATAGATGATATCACTATTCGAATAGATAATATTCGATTATTTGATTTGATTTGTGACATATTAATCATTCAAATGAAATATTTCACTAAGTTATTACATAATTATCCAATTATGGAGATATTACGTATTTAATAAAGATAAACATGTATAAGCAATTCAAATACCCCCCCCCCTTTCGATTTAAATAGGTAATGCGATTGTATTTAATTTAAATATGAAATAAATTTTAACGTAAAACATTTTAGTTGAATGGCATCATAAAAACATATGGCTACGCAGTACAGTTAAGGCGGTCAATAAAAATATGGGCAAATTTTTGTGATGAAAACACGTATACTTTAGTTAAACTGGCATGTCCTGTATAAAATCAATAACAGTCACTCAAATGCAATATATTTTCTAAAATATATATATAATAGTACAATATTTTATGTTCATAGAGGTCACGTGATATGGCAGTCGCATGGTACAAGCAGATGTATTTGTGGTTTTGAGGTCCTCAAAAAAATTCAATATTGCAAGGGCATAATCATGTCAAAATTCACAACTGAATTATGAAATAACTTGATGTTATATCGTAGATTTTGAAAAACGGTGCGAACTTTTTAAGATAAGAATATTTGTTAGTAGAAACCGTAATTTATAATGCATATGTTGAATAATTTTAAAGGTCACAGGGTTAATTTCATTAAAAAATAATTAATTTGTATGATTTTACAAGGATCGTAGAAGTTTTTAAGTTACATAACATATTTCAAATTCACATGTAAAAGTTTGTCGGGATCAGGTAAGTGTATGCCCTTGCAATTAAGTGATTTATTTAGGTACTCAGATTTTAGATAAACGGTATTTTATACAAAACCGAGGTGGCTTCTTTATGCGATGCATACTTTTAACAAAATGAAAATAAGACTATATAGAGAGCATTCTACTAATAATAATTTTAAACAAAATATTCATTTATACTTTTCCGTTAATGCATGACATTTATTTTTCTTCGCTATAAAACTGCACGATAGCCTTCAATGATTTAACTTAATGCGTCATTTTGAAGCATATAAGGTCATATTTTGTAGTACAGCGACAACGACATCTCGCTTATTTTTCAGTGTGTACGATATAACAGACATCAAAATTGTAAGTAATAGCATTTGTTGTTTTTAATTAAAAGATTAGTTTAAGTTAATTTTACTAATAAATAGATTAATAAGTACTTTCGAGGTTTGTAATATACTGTGATGTCATAATGCACATTTCCCGTACTTTTTGTCTGAACGGAGTTTATTGACAGCCTTAACTGTGCTGCGTATCAATCTTGATATTTTGGAAAACGTATGTTGCATGACATAAAATTCTATCCTGTAGATTCACGCCTATGTAGAACTTAAAAGTTAACTTTGCCGAAGTTTTAATAGGCGTTAACCCCAGAAAAGTTTTTATGTAATATTTTGACTGACCTTTGTTCAAATATATCGAATATGTAGTGGGGCGGAGTTAAGACAATGCCTCTTGTGACTTGGATGGGGGAGAGAAAAGAGGAGAAAGTCAATGAAGTAAAACAAAATTTCCTGGAGTTCGGGAATATGTTCAAACCAGTTAAGTGGAAAAAATAAAACAATAAAGGACAAATTCGTCCTGATATAAAGATTTTTCACACCGAGTAACCGTGAAGAATGTTTTTTGTAAGTCACATCTGCACCGACGTGTCTAATAGCAAATTACTACCTATGTTAAATTCCTGGAAGATTCGTTGCACAATCTTGGATGCTTTGACCAAACTTAATGCATCCCAATAATTATGTATATAGTTAGACCTCGTGGACCTCATGCCTTATCCTACTTACAAGTACACATCCTTTTAAGTTCTATTGTTCTCACCCCGGTTATACCAAAGATTTTACTATATGCGCTTACAAGGAAAAATCCGACCTCTGTTTACTTTGTTTGGAATACTGACAAGTATTTCAAAGTCTCTCGAAACCTAATTTCTAAAATCATATTGAGACTGGTCTTTGATGTCATCGGTCAAAGCCAAATCCGTCAAAGTTAGGTCAAAATAGGTGAAATTTCACCGGAATGTACTTGTCTGTTTAGAACAAACGAATTCTCTCTATATCTTCCTATGTAAAATTTGAACCTACCAACCACATACCCACCCACCCACACACACACACCCACCCACCCACCCACACACACACACGTGGCCCCGCTATACCCAAGGGCCATGATTTGAAAAAAAAAAACTTAAATCTATTCTTTATTAGAATGTTCTAACACAAATTTAAGCTTTTTTGACCTTTTACTTTTTTAGAAGAAGATTTAATGATTATTTTTTTATATATTCCTATGTTAAATATAATCCCTAATTGTGCACTTATTCTTCCCTTTGGGACCATTACTTTAATTCACCTGAATAAACACAATTCATTAGTATGCTTTCACACAAGTTCAAGCTTTTCCAGCCATAATGTTTTTAGAAGAAGATTTTTGAAAAATACCATTAAATTTTCAAAAATTCTAAATTATCTATCCCTTTAAAAAGGTGTGACCCTTCATTTGAATAAACTTGAATTCCCTTTACTTTGCAATGTTTTGTGTTAAGTTTTAGTGTGATTGGCCCAGTGGTTCTTGTTCTTCAGTAATGCCGCTCTCAGTACCAGGCTTGGGGTAATGCTAAATGTAATGGTAATGCATTGCAATGCATTACATATTTTCAAAGTAATGCTAGTGTTATGTAATGCCACAATTTTAGCATTACTAGTAATGCTAATGTAATGCATTACTTCCCAAAACCTAGTGTAATGCTGGCATTGCATGGCATTAATATGTTTTTCTATGCATGTTCATTTGTAAAATCGTGATAAATTGAATAACTGAAATTGTATTTGATTAAAAATTGTTTTAAAGAAGAAAAATAAATCTTGAGATAAAAATATTTTACTTGTATGATTAAGCATGTTTGAAATAAAAATTAAAAATCAATTCTTAAATTGTCAATATAACTGGCTATATCAACACAATTTCATAACATTATAAGAGTGTTGTTATTAATAATTTCAAATCAATTGAAAAATAAATTCCAATTAGTTGTACATTCAACGAATTCCTTACTGTAAAGAATGTGTCAACAACACCCAGTGCCCCAAGGATAATCTAAGTATCATCACAATTTATTGTTTTAAGAGGTGCTAAACACCCCAATCACCACCCTTGGCTGTGTTCCATTTGAATAGAGAACAGATATACACCCTAGAAGCAAAAGGAATACACTAAAAAGAATACACTGTCCAACCATGATATCTTGAAGCTTAAAAATTACCTCCAGCATTATAACTCATTTGAAAATAATTTTACATTCTCTCTCTCTCTCTCTCTCTCTCTCTCTCTCTCTCTCTCTCTCTCTCTCTCTCTCTCTCTCTCTCTCTCTCTCCAAGCAAGGTCAATGCAGGTATGATTGTAATTCATCTTTCAGATTAGCAATAAATTATATAAGAAAATAAGATTTCAAAAATGTTTTTATGAGTAAAGAAATAAACTATGTACATTTGTTGGTTAATTTGTCTGAAATGTGTTATGTTTACAATTGATGCATAATATGTGTTGAAAAACCCAATCGATCGAGATAGGAAACAATACAGCTCTTTTTTTCAAACATGCCGATGATGCACTTGGCTTTCTTTTTATGTGTTCCCATAAACAAATTATATTTACTTCAAAATTATATCTTTGAAAAGAAATAATTATGTTGGTATAATTAGGTGAACAACATCACTGGTTAAATAAAGGTAATTGGGTTACTTTGAAAAGTATTTGACCAGTAAGAACCAAGAAATCGAACCAGACAGCTTTAATCTAACAAAACAAGATTGTCTGTTTTACTACAAAACAAAATTAGAAAGCACCTAAAAAATTGTGAATTATCTTGTATATGGGACATGAAAAAATACTGTGCTTTTAACACAAGGCCCTGTACAGATTTTAAAAAAATCCAGCACTGGACAAGTATGACATAAATTGGATTGTTATTCAGATTTTTTAAATAATACGTGTACACATACTTTATATCATGTCGCATTTTATCCCCAAAAATTTAACCCATATCTTGTATATAATATGAAGTTCGAAAAAATAAAACCAGGTAATATTCTCAAAAATGAGTGATAATGTTAGATTTTTTTTAACATAACTTTTCAATCTTTCGAAATAAATAAACTAAAATTAATTTTAAAAAAATTCATTATTAGCTTGGGGAAATGTCGATTTTGGAATATATTTATTATAAAATGGAAAATCAATTAATATGTTTTGAAACAAGCAGCAAGTCTTATATTTGAAACATGAATTAAATACAAGTGGATCTAACATATTTTATGAACAAAAGCTTACTCTTTTTCATGATTAAAGGGCAATTACTCTAACAAAAATTGGCACACTAACGATGAACATGATTAACCAATGTTTGGTACATAATTATTTCAGACCAATATCTTGTGAATATCAGAAATTCTACTGTATGGCAAGTGTTGTATTCTAACCAAGATCTTTTTTTTTTCGAAAACACCACCTAAAATGTCAATTAAGATCATCTGAATAGAAATTTATGCATGTCGAACTTACACAGAAGAAAAAAATCAATGACGAGTATATCACTAGTAGTCAATTTAGAATTTCTAGCTGTAGAATTTACATTCTGCAAACAATATAAAAAATTGACCTTAAATAAAATTGTTCCAGTACAGAAACTTTAAAAAACAGTTATAAGCACTCTCCATTTAAAACAGATTTATATTCTTTAATAAATGTTTGCATGAAAAACTTCACAGTTCACACGAAACGACAAACCACTAAATAACAGTTTAATGTCAAACTGAGTATGCTCGTTTAAATCTAAAGGCGAAGGTTGGTGTCTGAAGAATCTCTGCGTAGCTTTTTTTTTTACATAACAGTATGACCACATGTAATTATTCAAACCACTTTATTAATATGAATGAAATATTTGTTTTTGACTTTCCCTCCTGTTTAAGACCAAGGGAATTATCCTGCAACTTACAAAACAATGCATACTTCATTATTCCTAAAAAATCAAGATTGGTTGAAAATTAGTTCAGTCTTTCGGGAAAAGGTGATCAAAATGTAAAAGTAAATGATGGAAACAAACACCTTACATATTTTGATAAGAAAAGCTTACTTGTTACTTTAAAAAATTTTAATATTAGATAATCCTGTCCTAATACATTAACATGGCTAGAGGCAATGATTACAATATTCATCAACCATAGATAATTTAGATGTCCTGTGATTTGTGTTGAGATAGATTTTGATCCATCGCGTCTCTTGTTTTATATCCTTCAAGCCTTAATGTCAACTGAATTAAAAGCAAACAAAATATTAGATGAATCATATCTTAAAGCAAATCATCAAGATTCAGGGAATAATTAACATCGTGTCATAATTTAAACTTAACCTGTTTCTACTTGAATATGCATCTACATGTATTTGTTACATGTACTCCATATGTACTTATAGTGTTCTGACGTAACTATCCTATAATTGTGTCACCTAAACCAGATGAAGCATGATTTGGCCTACAGAATCTACACTAATAGAGTAATGTCCTTTTGTACATGTACTTTGCAGACTGGTCAATCGTGTATGTATCAGATAGTGACAGCTTAAAACAGAAACACTCTGCAAGGACAAACATTGATTCGGTCTTGGAGACATTTACTGTTTGAATCCTTCTCAAGGAAGTATGGGGGTCTACAATTATAGGCAATTAAATCCATTCATTAAATTTAATTCAATAATAATTAAATGTAATTCTATAAGAGTGGGACCCATATGTCAGACCCCAACCAGGTGCTAAATGAACTCTATTCTTTGCGGATCCGCTCTGCTATTAAGCTGTGTTCAGTCAGTACTGCTTATAACATATGTAGGCTGTCAGGGCTAATTAAACTGTTTGAAAATTGATGAAACAATTTAATTTTAATAACTATCAATAAATCAATGATTAATCAATGCTACACTTAACAGATGTTTGACGCATAACTGGATTGAAGAAATAAATGAAAGATTAAACCAGAACCAGGTGCTCTACCAACAGGCGCATCCCTTCCCGTAAATGATCTTTGTTCATTGAAGATCATCGCAGATTCTTTCCCCTAGCAGCTAGGTTTTAATCTGTCAGTTCGAAATGCAATGGTTTGGGAGAAATAATGACGGATTATACCACAATTTGAACCAAGGTCCCCTTAATATCGTCAAGTGCTATACCAAATGAGCTAGCTAACATGTGTAAAATCAAACTCAGAGGGAAAAATTGGAAATATGGATTCAAAAATCAAACTCATATTAACAGTATAAATGACGCGGGGGGGGGGGGCATTCTAGTAGGAAACATTTACAAATTATATGATCATTCGATGGGTGTGTTTGTTGTTGTTTTTTCCTTAATATTTTTTTTTTTTGGTATTTTGTGTTTTTTTAATTGGAGTTTCTGAGTTAGTAGATTTTGTTTTTTTAAAAAAGGGGGAGGGGGGCTTCCCATATAAAATTTGAAATTCGTTTAAAGACTACAAAAGTCCAGGGGCTGAGTGTTCAACTGATATGTGTTTAAAACAACACCTGGTTATTTTTTTTTAACTGATTTCATATCAGTTTACAGTTACATACTAGACATTGCATGAAAGAAAACACATATTGCGATAACATAAATAATTAAGATGATATCATTAGCGTCACATTCAACATTTTTTAGCGTTATACACTCTATATGAAGACCTTGAAAATGATATTTTTTTCTGGTACACTATATGAATTCGCTTTAATATTAAAAATGTTCTACAAAACAAATTCCTTAGATTTCAAAATTGAACAAATCATTTCATTGATATTTAATACGTATATTTAATACGTTTATGGTGTTAAACATGCATCTCCATGATCGCCGACATGCGCCATTACATGTATATATAATTTGCGTGTCTAGAATTATAACACTCGTTTGTACAAGGTATATGAGCGTCACATTAGATATCTAGGGATAGCCAGGTAAATTAAAACTCTGATAAAGTGTGACATATGTACAGTAGATTGTCACATAGGTAGTGCAAACTTAAAAGTCACTGTTCGCTTTGGTAAGTTCATATATCTATATTCACGTGACTGTATATTCTTATCATAAAGTAATTATTTAAACAATAAAATGCTTTCTTCGGCAATTCATGCGGGATATGAAGTTCGCGACATTGCATCGCGTGTTATGTAATTTTTTTTCTCTATGATCGCTACCTTCATAAACCGCATGAATCATCAAAGAAAGCTTTTTATTGTTTATACTTACAACTTTAAACATTAATTTTTGAAATGTTTCTTTTTATATTTGCTCTAAAATTCAAAAGTTATTAAGTGTTTTAAATTAATTCAGTTTTATGGTGAATAAGTAACATCAAGTAATTATTTACACATTATCTGTACGTAATCTACAGTGTACATTGTTACTCATTTATGGTGCTCCTTTTGAGCTACTTCGACCTTTGCACTTTAGCCTTTAAGGCGAAGATGCGAAAGTGAGTAGTTTCGAAGGGAGAAGTGCAAAGGTGTCAAGGCAAAGGAGCGAAAGTGCGAAGTTGCAAGGGCACAGCGCGAAGATGCAAAGGCTAAGGGTGATGCTTCTATCGGTTTTTCGCCTTAGTAACTAATTCGAACTCTCGCCTTCTTACTTTTGTTTTATTTGCTTTCTTTTGGTTGATAACATAGTTTGATACAGGTATCGTACTTGCCCTAGGTTTGCCATATGCTCTCGGATGTAATTGGCATGCATGCTATAGACAGTGTGGAGGCCATTGTGCTTACTATAAAGTTCATTAATATTTTACTCAGCTATCTGACATATCTTTTAATTAGTGTTGGCTAAGCCTAATAATAATGTACTTCATATAAAATGTAATATTTGCCATAATATGTGTTTATTTCCAGACTTCTGTCTCTTACCAGTTTGCCTATCTTAGTTCAATACCATGGTTTACACAAAGAAACATGTAAATTCATTATAGGACAAAGTGTATGGATGTTTAGTTATCCTAAGTTTTCGTGTTTATTTGCAGACGCCATTTTTATAGCTAAAATTATTTTTAAACGGTAAAGAGATCCCACAAATACACAATTAAGGGCAAATGCGAAGATGCGAAGAGGATAATGTGAAGTTGCAAAGAAGAAGGATAGATAGTAATACCCCCACCACCCTTCGCTTTTGCATCTTCACGCTTCGCCGACGCATCTTCGCACTTTTGCTCTGGCGCCTTCGCATCTCCGCATTTTCGCCTTTGCAACCTCGCAACTTTGCATTTTTTTTACTTAAATACGTATTTGTTGTGAATTAGGATCATCATGAATATATGATATCTCTATTATGACATCGATCAGACAATTTATCTTGTAAAATATAAATTAAATTTATTTTAATCTTTCTTTATTTAAATATTCAAAGCCCTATTCATCACTTTAAGTTTGGGACATAAAACACATTGTTCTGCACGTAGTCAATTTCCTCCCAAGCAGCATCCATGTTTTGCCTCAAAGGCTTGGTCCCAAAATATTGGACTTGCTTCAAAACTGGCTCGATCTCAATTATCTCAAATATAGTTTGGCCTTAATTTTTATTTCTCTGTGTTCTTAACATATTCAATGAATTTATCATTTTTAATGATTAATGTTAAATACACACAAATCATCAGACTATATAGCTTTGTGTATTATGGTGATAGTTCTATTAAAGCATATAAATATATGACTATAGGTATACACTGTAAGTGGTTCTCATAGATTATGATCTCTTCATTTTTTCACGCATCACCTGTTGATTAAAATGGAGTTCCATGCATGGTATATTAGTATTGGTATATTTAGAATACATTTATTGATGGGTGAAACTTGATCAGATCAGAACTTTTTGCGACCCAAATGTTAGTAAGAATAAACAATTTGACCTCTACCATGATTTGTTTTGCTCAAACATTTGATCTAACAATCGATATTTTAGCATTTTCTGAACAGTTTAAGATAAGTACACATTGAACAAAAATGCCATGGTAATGCAACGGCAGTGTCATATTCTTTCATAGTGCTTTGGAATTTAAAATCCGACTGGATCAAAATCTATAATATTCAACCACTCAGGCCTTTAGTAGCATGACTGTTCATTTTCATTAGAACTATCATTATATATGTCACTTAACGCCATTAAATGTATTGTTGCCTGTGAACGGGTTGTAAAGCAATGACGAAAATCAATAAAAATTTTAAATATGTAAAGAAAAAAATAGATAAAATTGTACTCTATTAAGAAAAACCGTTTCTCAAACGTAAAACATATTGTATTTCTTTTAAATGGCTCTGTTAAGTTAAACAAGATAATTTACTCCGCCAACTTTTTGATGGTATGTCTACGCTCAAAAAAGTATTTTTTGGGCTGCTTCACCTACCAGCTCGAACTTTTTTTACATAGGTGAAAAGTTATTGAAGCTCTTGTTTAATACGGGAAGGTCATTCAAAACTGTTACTGGGTATATACATCTTTACTGGCTATAAGAACAATGGCAATTTATTGTCCCCTGTGTCATTTAAAAAATTCGTTTTTTTTTTCATGTCAATTAGTCAAAATGCACATTTCTATTGCTAAAATTATAATATATTAGAGGGACAAGAGAACAAGAAAAATAACTCGTACATGCTTGGTAAGCTGTTGTAGTTCTTAGTGGGACAGCATGTAAGGTAGTTTTATGGAAAGCTGGTTTTTTTTTATTTATTCATTTTTTTTTAACTTAAACACGTATTTGTTCACAGGATGAATCTCTGCCATTCAGTCAATTGAAAGGTGACTGAAAGGTAACTGAAATGTGACTGAATGGCATATCTGTGCCATTCAGTCACATTTCCAGACCATTCAGTTATCATTCAGTTAACTGAATGGCAGAGATTCATCCTGTGGTTGTGAATAAGGATCAACCTGAATATATTATATCTCTATTATGACATCGATCAGGCAATTAATCTTGTGAAATTTAAATTACATCTTTTTTTATCTTTCCTTATTTAAATTTCTAAAGCCCAACTCATACCTTTAAGTTTGGGACATAAAACACATTGTTCTGCACGAAGTCAATTTCCTCCCAAGCAGCATCCATGTTTTGCCTCAAAGGCTTGGTCCAAAAATATTGGACTGGCTTAAAAAAAAACTGGCTTGATCTTAATTATGACCTCTTCAAAATAGTTTGGCCTTAATTTTTATTTCTCTGTGTTCTTTACATATTTAATGCATTTTTCATTTTTAATTATTTATGTTAAATACACACGAATCATCAGACTATATAGCTTTGTGTATTATGATGATAGTTCTAATGAACCACATAAATATATGACTAAAGGGATACAATGTAAGTGCTTCTCATAGATTATGATCCCTTCGTTAATCACGCATCACATGATGATTAAAATGGAGTTTCATGCATGGTATTGGTATATTTAGAGTACATTTATCTATGGGTGAAACAATTTGAACTCTACCATGATTTTTTTTGCTCAAACAAATATTTGATGTAACAATCGATATTTTAGTATTTTCTGAACCTTAGAACAGTTTAAGATAAGTACACATTGAATAAAAATGTAATGGTAATTCAGCAGCAGTGTCATATTCTGTTATATAGTGCTTTGGAATTTAAAATCCGACTGGATTAAAATCTATAAGATTCAACCACTCGTGTCTTTAGTCGCATGGATGTTTCATTTCATTATAACTATCATTATATATGACACTTAACGCCATTTAATGCAATGTTTCCTGTAAACGGGTCGTAAAGCAATAAAAAAAAATCAATGAAATATTCAAATATGTAAAGAAAAAAAAAATATATATTGTCCTCTACTGTGAAAACCATTTCTGAAAAGTAAAACCTATTGTAATTTTTTAAAATGTTTATGTCAAGTTAAACAAGATAATTTACTCCGTCAACTTTTGGATGGTATGTCTACGCTCAAAAAGTATTTTTTGGGCTGCTTCACAGACCAGCTCGAATTTCTTTACTTTAGTGAAAAGTTAATGAAGCTCTGTAGGTCATTCAAAACTGTTACTAAGTATATACATATTTACTGGCTATGGGAACGATGGCAAGTTTATTGTCCTCCGTGTCCTTTACAAAAAATTCGATTATATTTTCATGACAATTAGTCAAAATGCACATTTTTATTGCTAAAATTAAAATATCTTCCGAGGGACAAGAGAACAAGAAAAATAACTCGTACATGCTTGGTACACTGTTGTAGTTCTTTGTGGGACAACATTTGAGGTATTTTTATGGAAATTTTTAAGCTGTTTTTTATTCGTTTTTGTTTTTGCCTTTTGTTTTTTTCTTGTTTTTTTTTTTTTATCTTTTCTTTTTTGTGTGTGTTTTTTAAGCATTAACAACGATTCGATAACAATCGAGAAACTATGAAGAAAATTTTTATACAAAGTAAATTTACAACATGTGTTTAATCCCAGGAATATTCGGCAAAACTTTGATTAGAATAATATATGTAACATTTGTAATAAAAACAGTTTCTTAAATATTCGTACAGTCTTCGATGTTTGACATTACCTCATCCCAATATCTATATACATATGTATAGACATCGTTGTCACCTGGTCAAAGAATTTCAAAACACTTCAAAGTCTCATAAACTTATAAGATATACTACACCTAGATTTGTCACTCTATAACTATTGTTGATAAATAGTTCGTTCATCTGCGTCATCTATAATTTACTCCATTAACCAATTAACTCTCTCTCTCTCTTTCTCTCTCTCTCTCTTTAATTTCTCTCTCTTGTAAATATGTTACAAAGGCGTATTTTTTTTTTTTACAAAACAATATGTACAATTTTAAAGTCCTGTAATAAAAGATGCAACAAATAACAAACCTAGACTGAACAGCTGCTCTTTTTTCACAGATGAAACAAATGATTATTTTACATGTATGTTTACTATTGATAGCCGATAATGTAGCATACAAAGTTTTTAAGGTATTCGCTAGGGGTATGCTTAAGCAAGCAGCAATATAATTCTGACTGTCACGCCAACAATGCCTATTAAACGCTTCAATGTACTTCGCTGTTACGCAACACATTTGCATGTTGTTATTGTAAATTGCTTCTACTGAAAATTGACAGAAAACAAAAACAAATGAAAGTACTATAATAGTTTGGCTATGGATTTAACATTTGTAAAACAGTGTTACCGTTGTTGACATTTATTGGCTTTATTATGATGGTTCCTGGGGGTTTTTTTCTCTGAAGTATGGGGATAATTTGTTAGAAAAAAATTATTAGAGCTCCAATCCGAGGGCGACAGATAATGATTGGTAAGTCCGTCTGTTCCATACTTCACCAACAGAGAGCCTTTCGACAAATTTGACCTTCAAAAAGTTTCTAGATTGATGACTGCTCTGGAAAATCCAGGTCCAAACGAATTTCTTTTTTACTCTTATGTCCTATCTGTCAAATATTCTTCATTAAGAAAGTTTGTTGGCAAAGGGTGTGCACAAAATGTGTGCGCAGTGTGTCTTTTTTATCATTAAAAAAAAAGATGGTTTGACTTCTTTAAACACAAATCACCATTTTATAAAAGTGTACGTCTAACTGAACGTAATATGGGCGAGAATTAAGATTTAAATGCAATTTTTTTCTTTCATTGTTCTAAACTCCATTGTGTACATTTATTTTCATTGCTTTGTTAGAATTAAGAACAACTGGTCAATCATGTTATTTTTTTTTTTTAAATGTGTTACAATGACGTATTTTTTTTATAAAACATATTGTACAATTTTTAAGTCCTGTAATAAAAGAGGCAACAAACCCTAGACTGAACAGCTGCTCTTTTTCACAGATGAAACAAATGATTATTTCACATGTATGTATACTATTGATAGCCGATAATGTAGCATGCAAAGTTTTTAAGGTATTCCGCAAGGGACATGCTTAAGCAAGCAGTAATACAATTCTGACCGTCATTCCAACAATAAAAGCTTTTGATTACAAGTATCGATAATCATGTGCTTCAGTAGTAAATAGTAAACAATAATATATCTGTTGAAGAGGACAAAGTCATTGCTACGAGAAAATGTGATCATCTAGGTCTTGCATTGACAGTGAGTAAACACTGGTGTTATTTTATATCATATATCAAAGTGTGTTGGGCTGTGTGGAGTATGTGTAACTTATATTCTAAATCGTTGATTAGATTAGCTTGGTGTTTTTTTTGTATCTCGAAAAGGTATTGCTGTTATTTTGTTTCTCGGATGATTTATTTACAAATTAAATATTAAACGAACTGTAGCCAAGAAATTTATCGAACAAGAGGCCCAAAGTACTTAACGGTAACGTGAGTACCATAGTCAATAGGTTGACCTTGTCAGGGGGTATCATTGTTTGCATTTTAAGCTTCATTTTAGGATCCCTAATCCAAGACTTCGACAGGTCAACCGCCCATATTATTTTTTGTTTGAAAATCATTTATTAATAGCTAGAAGGGGAATGGGGGGAGATGGGACAAGAGTCAAAGGAATCTCGGATTAGTTATACCCTAGCTCCAGGGGCAATTGATTCTAAACCTTGGGGTCATGAATTTCCCAATATAGGTAAAGGGTTTCATTGATATCATAACCATGCATTCAGTTTATTATATCTTTTGTATGTGTAAAAAAGAAGATTAAAAAATTAAAGACTGATCCAGTAGCCATGAATGTGAACTTAGTTTACTTTTCATCATTGAAAAGTAAAGGAGATGATTTTCTAAGATTTAATACATGTTTGCGTTATGGTTATATTGGTCCCGCCCAGGGCATAAACCCCTAGAACAAAGGCCATTATTTTCAAAGTCAGGCAGAGGGTTTCATGAACATTATAACTGTGCATAAAGTTTATATCAAATATATATGAAAGTAGAGAGGATGCTTTTCAAAGATTACTAATAAAAACTTGCACTATATTTTTTTTACCACATGTGTGGGAGAAAAGAAGAATTTAAAAAAAAAAATGCCGGTGTTTTTTTTTATTTGGCCCACTCCTGAGGCCCCAGGGTGGTAGGGTCATAAGTTTATAATTTAGATTTCTATTTCTAGAGATGTTTCCAACCAAAAAAGTTAACAATTGGTCACACCTTTTTTTTTAAAAGGAGCTAAAAATGTAAAACTGTTAACGGACAAAGCACGGCGACGGACGGAAACCAATTGCAATAGAGTGACTCAGTTGTCCTAAAACAAAGAAATAATACTTTTTAAGCATAACATTCACAATATCTATGTATGTGCAAACCTGATTATCATGCAACAATAATCTTGACATACATTTTTTTAAATTGAAATATTATAGTTATTACTTTTTTTTACTTTGTTATCCTTTATACAAAAATAGAATAATAACAAAGATATAAATTGAATTATAATTGATATTTAAGGAACTGTATTGATCGACATGTTAAACTTAGCAATGTTTGCAAAAGATTTTTAAGATGTTTTACGAAGCTTACAAGGAAATTGTTATTACGCAACATAGATTGACATCATTTATATGAATAAAGACCCCGTTCTCATGCATGTCTTTTTTTATCTAGTATGAATATAACAAAAGTCATACAGACCTAACAGTCACCCAAGTACCATAACCAATGACAATGCGTTACCCGCGTGGGTCAAGCGACCTAAAGGAAAAATACATGTTCACTATTTAAGCTTACATGTCACCCCTCCAAGATATTTATAAAAAGCCCCCCAAACCTTTCTCCACTAGCAGCAAAATTTTAAAATAAAAAAGAGGACATCATGGATATAATAGCAATCAATTTAGTTTACATATGCATCTTCATCGACTGTAAAAGTACAGACTGAATAAGATTTTCTATAATTGAATCATGGTCACTAATTGGTTATATTTGTCTCAACCTAGGACAGAACCCTTAGCCTACAGGCCATGAATTTCACAATTTAGGTTAAAGAGTTTGTTGAAATTATAATCATGCATTTATTTTTTTCAAATATATATGGAAATGGAAGAAGACAATTTATTACATTTCTATTATGTGTCCACCCCCCCCCCCCCCCCTACGATCGTTACCCCTAACCCAGGGACCAAGAAAAATAATAATAACAAAAGGCAAAGGGATTTTGAATTAGATAAACATGTATACACTTTATCACCCAGGATTGTAGAAGCAGTCTTAAATTACACTTATAAGAGTACAGCAGTGCAAACTACATTGAAAGTACATTAAACACATTTAAATGCATAAAAATCATCGCCTTATAATATTTAATTTAAAACAAGTCCACCGAAATAGAATAGTATGGGTGTTTATTTTTCATAGTTAATGCCGTACATTTGCTGCATTGTGTTTATTTCATTTCTTGTCAAACTCATCTTAGGAATACGCCCAAGAGAGGTTGACACCTGTTCATGTGACCTTGTGTTTTCATATTCATTTTTAGTTCAGTACTGAATTTTAGATTAGTACTAAACATCCTGAGACTGAGATGAAATCAGATATATGCATTATTCCCCTTTCATCTCTGACAACTGTCATCATAATTTAAATATCTAAATAGCTTCCGACCAGCCCTTGTAATCAGCATTATTTATACGACATGTAAAACCAATCCTTTCGTCAAATCTTTGACTGACAAAAATGAATTGTGTAGTACTTAAAGTTTAGGTTTAGGATTGATTAAGACAGTTGATTGTTTAGCACTGTGAGATACAAATTTGATTCTCCTGCATTTCCCGACTCCGCCTTGCTGCTATATTTATCAGTAGGTATAACGTAAGTTCCCGAACTCAATGACGTCCTTAGTCCGGGATTCTCGGGATTCATATTTGAAGGTAAAGTATGAGAATAGTGTGACGCCTTTTGATTGGATGATTGGGAAACACTTTGTAGTTAATCTCACCACCCTCGTTGTCTAATGAGGTTTTATTTCCTGAATCATTGGTGTGTTTCAATGCGCACGAGAGATAACGATTTCTTTCAACATATTCCCTTAACCTTCTATTTTTCCTATACAGTAAACATACCGAGAGAATCAGAAAGAATATAATCACAATTAGACATCCCATGGACATTTCAATAGTCACTGATGGAAACGATTCTTGATTTGATATTGGTGTCAAATTATCGCTTTTTGTGAATAAACTACGTTCAGATGTATGATAAAACATTGATGAAAAGGTATCAGATGTGGTCAATTTATCGTTCAGAATGGCCGCTTGTTTCGTAGTGTTTTAGTAGACATACAGATACTTTCTTTCTATCGCTTTCCTCTTTCTTCTTTAAACTCACCTGTTGAAATGAAATGATTGATGCACCCAGTTGATATTAAGCAGAACGCACAGGGGCATTCACACTTACTTTGGCACTCTAAGCCAAACAGAGGGTAGACACAGGGAATTTCACATTGTAGACCGACATATCTAAGAGGACAAGCTGGAATATCAACAGCATGTTTAGTTCGATGATCAAACCATTGAGAGAAAAAAACAAATTCGTCGATGTGTTAATTGTCATGAATACAAGTCGTATAAGCATTACTAATTTAGGTTTCCTTTTTAAACTAGACACTCATATGATTTGTAAATAAAATAAATGAAAAACTTGAAAAATGTCAGCAATAGAGATTTATGATGCACAAACAAGTTCACATGCAATTTTTTTTTTACAAAAAAGTGTGCAATAAAGGAAAGCAGATAAAGAAAAGTTCATAAAATGTATCAAATTTAATACTTATAGATAATGAACCACTGAATTGAAGTATTTAAGTATTTTTTTTAAGTCTGGGGGAACAAATCTGATATAAAAATCGTTCATACCAGTCCTATGCAGTCCCCAATAGTGTTGTTCTACATAAAGCCTGTACAACATCGCATGATTCCATTCATGAGTCTGCCAAATGTAAGAGATACAAAAATGAAATTAAACATATCATAACCAGCCATTTTTTGGGTTGTGTCTTAGACATATCAAATTAGTCTATGTATAGAGTTAGAACTGAAAGCAGATATATGTTAAACTTACCTTTTCAAGCAATAGTTTCGCGCGACCATAGTTGCAAATGATATAAAGATAAAAAGGTTAAACATTGTACACTTTCGATTATTAACATGCATTCTGTTCAATTTGTCGCTATTTAATTTAATCCTGACCTGTATAGTGTAAATGAAAACAACACAAATATTTTATAGAAATGAACACATAATTTATTTAGAATTTCAAAAATAAATTATGTAGCATTTTTAAAGAGGTGATATTACAAAACAACCACAATGAGATTAAAATGTAATAGTGCATTGATGATGCCTAAATCAAGTTCTTATGTAACAATTTCTGAATAAAGCTGGCACACATCATTTGAGCCTCTTATAACGTATAGCACGGAAGTTGTTTGAGTTGCACGATATAAAATCGGTTTTAAAGTTCTATTATATTTTGACATCCACACAAGCACACTTTAAAATAACTCTAATTTATTTCATCACGATATAATCTTTTTTATTAATTACGTAATGTGTACAATCATAGATCATAATTGAAAAAGTGTGTTGCCATAATTCTGTAATTTCGGGGTTGCAAACTGCTTCATTGACATTTTTTAATCACAAGGGAAGTCTCTTTAATTTGATATGAACATCTTAGCAAGCTTCTGAGTAAAACTGTCGTAACTTGACTAGAATGATATGTATACCATACAACTAGTATTCGGCAGAAGTATGCTGCCATAATTTAACATTTTTTCCCACATCAAAAAATCCCCCAGTATTCCCGTACTCATACATGTAGTCTTCAGTATACATACGTTTTAATCTAAGGTTTGCATTTAAAGGTATGGAATGGATTCTATATATAGTGCAATAATTACGTTGGCTGAATGTGTATAAAAATAAACTTTCTGGTTTTATTTTAAGCACAGACCGCCGGTTTAAAACAAATGATCGAGGAACTTTTTTTTCTTTTTGTGGAAGATATCAAACGTGACGTAAATATAACAAATCACCATAACAAGTATATCATTATTTATGTATACTAATTTTTTTTCCAAAGTATTTTTTCTAAAAGTTAAAAGTTTAATAAAAAAAAAATACATAAATAAATAAATAAATAAAATGAGAACATTTTTTTGTCACCGATGCATAGTTTTATTGTATTAACGTAGCGCCAATGCTGTATTTTATACGGTCAGTATTAGATAAGCGACCTAGAAAAATCACGGACTGAACTATATAATTGTGATGATGTCAGATTCAAATTCCCATAGAAGACAATTTTGCTGGGGTTTTTTTTTCTAACATACTGATGTTCATTAACAATATTTAAAAATGTTACTTAATTTTTATGATTTATTCAACAGTTAGTAAAAACAAAAAATATAATGTACATGTACATGTAATTACAATAAAATGCTTTTTTGATTATTCATACGGGTTATGGAGGTAACGATCATTGAAGAAGAAAAACATATTTTTTTTATGCAATGTCGACTCGCATTGACAGTTTGATATAAATCAGAGACAAGAACGGTAATTGCTTTTATTATTAAAAGTATTCGGTCTCGTAGTTTGAGGGATGCTGCATTATCTATATTTTAAGCAGTTCGTTGTGATCTTCTTTGCTTGGGTTAGTATCTTTTAAGTCCAAAAAACATATGGGTTTTGGGACAGATGCATGCAATTAAATATTTACAATCCTTAATGTCCTTATATCAAAAATTTCTTGAGAAGTTATGGCCAATTTAATTTGATCTTTTTGCACCTGACATGCAATTTCAGGCTGATAAGGATTTGTTTCCAGTATTTTTCATTATGCAAACTTATTTAATCAAATGATGTTTTTGATAATGCACAATAGTCGCACCGAATAGAGGGATTGTGAAATAATTGTTTGTGAGCTTTTTGCACTTAAAATGGAAAAAAAAAATTTACCAGTTTCAATTTGATTTGAAATAGGAACTTTTTGAATATCAAGAATTTTATAAGATTTCAACAACAATTGTATTTGCTTTTAAATAATATTATGTATGAAGTGATAACATGAGTGTTGTGTTTTCTCCTCATCATGATTTGTTGCGAGTCTTTTCTTACCACGCACAGAAAGAAAACACTCAAATCAAAAAAGTTAGTTCATGCATGATAGTATTTGGTATCGTAGATACATGTACATTACATTGTAGTTGAAAGGGTGGGTACTCATAAAAAAACTGTTTCTGCATCGTGTAGTATCACTTTGAAAATAGACACAGATAGGTGAAACATTTTAGCCTCATCAATTGAAGACCGTTGTAACAACGTGATTATTGATATCTTGATCACTGTGTTTTGGTAGGACTGCTCATGTCGACCAGCCCTTACTAAGATTACAATTAAAAGAAATATCTGAATCTCAGAGATTAAATTCCTTTATTGTGGTTTGAATTTCTTGGAGCCAATAATCGTAGATTGCTATATTTTTCTTTAAAAGGTTAATAGTAACATTCCTTGGAATTACTTTTATCACAAATAATAAATATATTAATACTTTGACTCATAATTCGTTGTGGATTTAAGTTCATGGATGACGAAAATTAGCATTAAAGAAATCCATGAGCATAAACGAATTCCAATGATGCCACAAATATCAGTCTACATGTGTATCCTACAGCTAGATTTAGAGTGAGGTGATGTAACATCAAAAATTCCCGCCCCCGCGAAATTTCTTCGATCTTTCGATTTGTTTCCAAGAAATGAAAACATATTTATATCTATATACTTACCAAATATACATTTACATTGTTCTAAGTCAACATTCTTTCTCGATATAACTTAAACTCACTCTTAAATTATTTTAAATTATGTTAACTCACCTGAATACGATGCAAATTATTTGCATAATTAAAACGACATAATAGATTTTAAGTTGATAAGACGATAAAAAGTATAACGATGTACAAGTTATAACACAATAAGTTTAGGCCCTGAAACGCTTCCATAAAAAATTGCAATTCTAAAACAGTCATTTTCTGTTTATTTTTATGGAGTCGACTTTATAAAGATGTCATGTTGTGTTAGAGAAAATTTGCCTCAAAGAATTGCAACATCGTCATTTTTTGCATATTTTTGTGGCTTCAACATTGTAAAAATGGCCTTTTTGTATTTGGGGTATATTTTCCCCAAAGAATTGCTACACCGTTTATTTCTTAGAATTAGACATGTAAAGATGTAGTCTTTTGTTGAGGGAAAATTTACCCCTAAAAATTGCAACGCAGTCATTTTTCTATTTATTGATGGCTTCGATTTTGTAAAGCTGCCATCTTGTGTTGGAGGAAATATAACCCAAAAGAATCGCAACCCAGTCATTTTCTGTTTATTTTTTAAGACTTCCACCTAGTTAAAACGTCGTCTTGTATTGGAGAAAATTTACCTCAGAAAACTACAAAAACTTTTTTTTCTGTATATTTTAATGGATTCGACTTTGTAGGATGTAATCTTGTGTTGGAGAAAGTTTGTAAAGATGTCGTCTTGCGTTAGGAGAAAATTCACCCCCAAAAGAATTGCAATATAGTTTCGAGACTGTTAAGATGTCGTCTTGTGTTTTGGGAAATTTACCCCAAAGAATTGCAACTTCTTCAGCGCAAGACCCTGCTATTATTCTATTGTTTCTTTTTCACTTTTCTTATTATTTTTGGGCTTTTCGTTTTCAACGGAAAACCCTTCTGTTATTCTACTGTTTCTTTTTATTATTTTTTTCCCGCAAATTTTGTGCAGCCCATTTCTCGAAAATTATTTGATTGATTGCTATGAAACTTTCAGGGTATGTAGATAATGTTAAGGTCTAAAAATTATTATTTCACATTTTTAAAATTCACTTCCGGTTATGAGTTATTGCCCATTAATTGAAAATTGGGGGTCTTTTGTCCAGATTTGCAGCCCATTTTTCAAAGACTTTTTGACTGATTGCTATGGAACTTTCAGGGTATGTAAATAATGTTAAGGTCTAAAAATTATTATTTCACATTTTTAAAATTCACTTCCGGTTATGAGTTATTGCCCTTTATTTGAAAATTGGGGGGTCTTTTGTCCAGAGTTGGTTTCGGGTACTACAGATGATAGGTGCGAAATTGTAGCTAACGTGTTGTAGTTTTGCTAGCATGAAAGTTTGGTGAATTTCTTTTTTTAGTTTTGGAGCTATTTGTCGCCAAAGTTTTAGGTTTTTTCGGGGCTGAAATTCTGTTGCTTTTTGTATCAGAACTTTTAAACTAAAAATATTCTGTTAAAACATTTAGAAGAAAAAAATGTTTAGAATAACGAGGGCTTTCAGATGAAATAAAGAAAAAAGGGCTGGCCCCTGTAGTTAGGGGTTAGCAGTTCATACACGTCTTTTTCTGATGGCTAAAAATTTTATCATTTTATGAAAAGAAAAAAACTAGATTACTTTTAATAAATTAAATTTTGTCATTTGGTATGAAATTAAACAAGCTCTGTGTTATATGTTATATTAGTTTGTAATTTCATAAAAAAAAATATGCGAGAATCCTACATGAACGAGTTAATTTTCTACATAGACACACCAGCGAACAATGCCGTTTTAGAGCTGTTCATTTATTGTGATTGTTGTAATTAAATGTCACGGTTTTATTCTGTTTGTTTAAATCATTTATAAATGCAATGAACATACACAACTACTTATTTAAACGTGTTATGTATCCGCGCAGAGCAAACCCCAAACATAAAGAGCTCGACGAACGGTATTGTGGGACAGACAGAGCCATGGATGCCGAAACTCAGAAGAGAAGTTGTGTATTTTTTCGCCATACATGTTGTACGTTCACATGCACTTTCAATCCACAGTGAAGCACATGAACATGTACAGGGAACACTACTTCGTGTTTGTATAAGGAGGGTTATATTCTTCAGACTTGTTTGAATCGTTTACGAGGAAATTCTGACAGTCACAGTACTGTCGGCAGATGTTAACGTTTACATTGATCACCCGTTGATAAGCTGATAAGAGTTAGGAGTAATAGAAGAGAAAATATGGACATTTAAAAGTGTGATTAATGTGGATGTTACTGAAGAAGGTAAGTATTTTTACTCATTTTAAATTTTCTTGTCTTTAGTGGTAAAAATGTCAGCATATTAACTGGTTAACATTTAGTCCATAGATATACATGTAAGTACGTGCACACTGTCACTGATGTATGCTATTGTTTTTACTCCAGACAATACAAATCCTTTTAACAGAATTGAATCCCAAATGTTTCACTTTTCACTTGTTTTTATTTCTTTTCTTTTTACCAGAATTGTGTTTGAATTACAATTCAATTTATTGACAAAAACCACATGTGGCGAAAGTCATACATACAGTATACAAATATACCGGTAGTTAGTACATAGATTGTCGTATGTTAAGTGCATCACGTGTGAAGTTACAAATATTTCTTGTTGATTTAACATCTGTGTGTTTAAAATTTTATAAGAATCACAGAATTAGATGTTTTTGTTATGGTATGGGTGTTTGTTTACTTTAGTCTGTCCCAAGTTATTGCTTCCATCAATGTTTGATGATTTTTAATAAAAACACACATACCTGTGAAAGAAATACAATTTAAAACGATGAAAGGGAATATACCCAAGATATCTTCATTGAATAATTATCCCTTTTCACTCATAAAATTTCACAGGAACGAAAACAATTTTCTTACGGAGATTTATAATGGGTAATGTTTACATCTTTTCTCCATTCGGAATACACTCGGAATACATCGCGCAATTTTTTAACGTTATCATCCGGGCTTATAAAAGGCTGATGCAATGCAAAATCTCCGTAGACTTTCAATTTTGGGATGTGTATTGAAACCTGAAGCGGTAGAGGGGGCGTTTCAAAACAGACAATCTGGACATGTTTCATATTAGTGGATGGACGTAGTTTGAGCACAAAGGTATTTACTATTATTGAAATATCAAGCAAAAAGTGGTGGAAGCAAAAACTCGGGACACAGTATAACGTGTAATTTTAACATTGTTTACTGGATATTTAGATTCGCTCGAGGTTCATGGGGGACTGGAAAGGATGACCGAATTTATCTATTTTAAAAATAAAAACAGATTGTGAATTTTCAACTCAAAGTTTAAAGCAGGGTTTTATATAGAAACATATCATAAATTCTTGTGCGGAAGACTCCAAATGTAGACATGAATACCCTGTAGACATAACATCAAGTAAATAAAATTGTATACTTCACAGTTAAAACATGACTTTAATATTTTTACGATCATTGTATCATTAGAGAGGTTTAGCAGACCAACGGGTACGCGGTTCATGTACTTGTACATGTAGATTACAAGTTAGAACAATGCGCACCACTGTACCAGTTCACTTAATTTTTTCTTGTTTAGCAGTTATGATGTGTACTTAAATGTTTTAAATGTAATTTTTATATTCTCATTTTTTAATCTGACTACTGGCAGTACTGGCGTGCGAGCAGTTCTCGCCGATGTCCATTCTCGCTGGTGCATTGTTACATCATATTTTCGTATATAATTTTATGTGTTGATAAAATGACGTAACAATGCACTGGTGAGAAATGGCACTCGGCGAGAACTGATCACACGCCAATATTGATTAATTACAGACAAAAACTGAAGGTTGCGAGTGTTATTCTTTATTGAACACCATTGTTTAAAATAATTCTTTATATATGTGACGGTCAGACTGGTTTGAATACCAGTGCCAGATAGTTCAGTTGGTAGAGCACCTGACTAGAGATTCAGGGGGCCCAGGTTCAAATCCCGGTTTGGTCCTTCATTATTTCTCCCATCCTGTTACACTATTGGTGCTGTGACCAACCCCTGGAGCTGACAGGTTAACTCCTGCCAAGGGAAGAGCCAGGGGAAGAGCCAGGGGTGATCTTCGAGGGTGAAGATCATTTGAGGGGGGAGGAATGTGACGGTCAGACTGGTTTGAATACCGGTGCCAGATACATGTAGCTCAGTTGGTAGAGCACTCGACTTGAGATTCAGAGGGCAGGTTCGAATCCCAGTCTGTTCCGTCATTATTTCTCCCATCTTATACATATATATATCAGATATATAACAGATGATTAAGAGTCATCACATGTTTTGCAAGATGCAATAAGTGTATTAAAACATTTACTTTACAACACAATACATTAAAGTGAATATTTATGTTTCTTGATATTATGTTGTGTGGTTTTCTTGACAGCGTCATATTCAAGTCAGTGTCAGCTACATTATGCATACACAATTTACCCGCTCATAAACCACAAACTTTCTTATTAGTGGATTCAGCTTTACGCTGAATGGCTGCTGTTGCAGCAGACTATTAATATGTGCACGGACAAAACACAATGAACTTATCAGAGAATAAAAAAAATCATCGAGTTACTTTCAACTGCTGGAATTTGGTTATTTTTTAAAAATGTATACTTGTGACAAAACGTATATATGCGGTACATAAAGCTGTAGCTTTATGAAGACAATTTGGGTTAGACCATATATAGCTACCATGCAAGTAAATGATATTTACAAAAAACTTGCAATTTATGGCGCACGAAATATACGCTAGTTTTATAAAGATTGACATACATGTAATGTACCACATTCTGTGAAAAATAATCGATTAAAAATTCTTCATTAAGTAAACTCATACATGTTTTATTCTTATAATATTGTTTTTAAAACATGTAATTTATAAGAAAAGAAACAAAAACCATCGCTAAATTTATTTGCAAAATAAAAAAATAAACCAGTAAAATTGATAAAACATGGTATACCAGAAGTTAATACATGAACTTTGACGTTGTTTGGATGGGTAATATTCCTTTGTAATTTACGAATTGAAATATTGACTGTATCACTACAAGTAATAAACTCTCTCTCTCTCTCTCTCTCTCTCTCTCTCTCTCTCTCTCTCTCTCTCTCTCTCTCTCTCTCTCTCTCTCTCTCTCTCCCAATTTGATATGTGTCTATACCTAAGAAAATTTTTAAATATTATATTATGACTTGATATACCAATTTTTGATATTGTACTGTCTAAATGTTATGCCATGTATTGGAATATGTCATACTTATTACACTGAATGGTCAGTGTATTTTTTCCAGAAATATTATGCATATGTTAATGTAAAAACAGCTATTACTAGTAGATGTATGTAAACACAGCTATTTATTTTTTTTGGATTTCAGCTCAAAACGGACTCTTGTTACCATATGGCACCACAATTTTAAGGGTTGATCATGATGTGTCGGCATCTGAAATTTGTACTGCCGTTTCAATTTGTTAATAATCATTTCCGGTCGGAAGTTATCGTCCGTTTACGATTTTTAAAAGTTAATTTTGTCGGCTAGAGATCCAAAAAACGAATTAAGATATGGGGCTGAAATTTTCAGTGAAGATAAACATCAATTTTACCTGTTTCAACATGGTCATAAAAACGTCCGCCGTCACTTCCGGTTGTCACCGGAAGGAAAGATAAAAAAAACTCGATTTTTTTTAGCTTTTTGCTTTTTATATATTTTTCTTAACGAATTGATAGAGACTCTTTTACTGATTCAGAATATGTATTTAGTTTTAAAATCGATTGATGCGTTCCCGAGATATTAAGCATCAAAGTCCTGAAGCGAGAGTCCGATTAGCTCAGTCGTGAGAGTCGTGGACATGTGCACAGGCAACTCAGGTTCAATCCCCGGGTTCCGAAATTTTGTTTCCTTATTGTTTGCATTGATTAACAATTTAGTCTTAAAAGTGTAAATTTCTTTTCGTTTTCATAAGAAATATGTAGTAATAGTATCAGGAGTAGAGATATTGCGTAATTATTTCTGTGTGCTTCGGTTAAGGGTATTTACATGTAAGTTCTATCTCGGGGTTTTTAAAGTCATTCGAGTTAGTACTTAGCTATAAAAAGCAAGTGTGACAAGTTTGGATATTAAATGGTTTGTTTGATAACGTTTTATAATTATAGTTGTTTGTTTTCTTCTGTAGTTTATATTGATGTCCAGCATATATAGTTAAAAGTTCGTAAATGTTGATTTAATATTGAAATATTTTGTATATTATAGGTAGTTTTACAGTATCACACTTTGTATATCAAATTTATTTTAATCAATAAATTACAACAAAAGTTACCAAGCAATTGTATACGTTCAACAGAAGAAGGATCACAGGGACCGGAATAATAGTTATGTAAATTAAAGCTGAATACACAACTCATATCTAATAATAAACAATAGAGTATAGGTTTTGTCTTTGTGTTTTATCATGGATAAGAAAAGAAATATTTTATTTGCTGATGAAAGAAATGAAGCAGAAAATAAAAGGATTTTATCTCATTTACTCAAAAATCGGACGGAGGACCCACTCGTTGCTCGCAACGATAACGATCTAGTTTTCTGTTTATATTTCTTAAGCTTCGACTTTTTCAAAAAATGTCGACTTGTATTTGGGGTAAATACCCCCCAGAAATGCAACAGTTATTCCTATATAGATTTTAAGGATGCAAGTTTGTAACGATGATGTTTAATCTTAGTGATAATTTTACCCGAACAGAGTAACAGATATTCCATTGTCAAATTTTACTTAGACTGAAGGTCTGCCTTAGCTGCAATGTATTTGGGGGTCAATTTTCTCTGTAGAAAACCTATAGGATTTTTTTCTTAAAAATAATAGTTTTATTGAACGGAGTATTTAAATATATTCTGAACTGTTTAGGGTATGCCACACAGCTTCATTTCCACCATTATAGCACTTGTCTTTTACTCGTATATTCGCCTAACACCCCTTTAAGATTTCTAATCAATATATATACATAAATATATATATAAAGCATAGGGAAATTCACTTTTGTTGGAGCTCCACCTCCGGCCCGACCGAGGCTTGAACTAAAGACCTCTGAAACCCATTCTCCTAGCAGTGATTCGACCTGTATCTCAAGCGACTGTGTAGTGGCGGCCAGCGCGCTAGGTTCCGTTCGTCATCAAAAGCAAGATTTTGTTCTTGTCTAGATGGCCGAGTGGGTAGCGCGGTGACCGCTCACTACTAGGAGAATGGGTTCCAGAGGTCGTGAGTTCAAGCCTCGGTCGGGCCGGAGGTGGAGCTGCAACAAAATATATATCTATATCATTCACTATGGGCAGGTTTATGTCAGTTATATATATGATATATAAAGACGCTTGGCTCATTTTTGGCGTTAATTTCCTCTCTAAAGAGTCTTTATGATTTCGTGTTACTTATTTCCTCTTTTTGTTACGCGAAAATTAAAGTTGTAAATGTCTTGATTTGCTTATATTTGTGCTTTAATGAGATAAAATGTTCGAAACAGAAAACCAATGTCTGTTTTGCTTTTGGAACTCGTTATAAGTAGATGCAAATGCATCAATATATATATATTGAATACATGTACCCCCGAAACAGTAAATAATTGGTGAATTATTGTACGTGATACAAAGAGTGAAGTTTTCAATTCCCACTCGAACTATAATGAGTTCTTAACTTTTTGATTTATAATCTTTTCTTTGCGTATTTGAAATTAACAATGCGCAAATTTTCTTGCACACTTACTGCACTTGCTTATTTCATTTAAACAGAAAGTCGGTTGATAACAGTATACATAGTCTTTTGAGAAATTAAACTTTTTTGTACAAAGCTATACATATTGACAGACGAAAGGCGTCACCGCGAGGGGGGTTTAGGTATAAGGATTGTCATGATTGACCATCGATATCAAAAGTTGCGTCGGGAGTATTCAGGTAAATGAGGACTGAAAATAAGTCAACGGGAGTTCTGTAATTGAAAGTCATTTAAAATCAGTGAAGTCCATTGTCAATAGTAAGGCACTAGTGTGGTACTACATAAAACAAGAAAGAATTAAAATAAAGAAAACGGATCTGATATGCGAAGGTAAGAAAATATTTCAGCGTTTTATATTTCGTGGTTCTTCACTAGTACGTGCTATGGGCCGTTTGAGATGGTGATCAGGCTGTATCATTTTTTTTTTACATAAACCTAAAAAAAAGTTCGTGATAACTTCATTGAAAAAAATATTACGGCAATAAAACGGCAGTATCATATTCTTTTAAAGTACTTTGGAATTTAAAATCAGATTAGATCAAAATATATAAGAATCAATCCTCATACCACTAGTAATATAGGCTATATCTATAATCATTTTAGTAGAGCTATTACTCTATGTATGACACATATTACCACCGAATGTGATATTGCATGTGTATTGAACGCAAAGAAAAAATAAATTAGATATTTAAAAACATGTATATAAAGGGAAATATAAAACTGAGGCTAAAATGTTTTGTTAAGGCCAAATGTGAGTCCATGTCATAGAATATGCCTCATTTTTGATTGTTTATCTACTTTTTGTGATCGGCTTCGGCCGATCACTGTTGTGTCCATATGAGGCATCCTGCAAATGCTTCCACGTGCGCACACATTCCGCTTGCATAAGTAGTTCTTATAAAAACGTGAAGATTGGTTTAGTATTTAAATAACATTTTACTCAGTTTCATTTCAATTCATTTACCTTAAGAGATGCAAACATACATAAAATACAGTTCGACCTGTTAATTCAAGAATGCACATTTTGTCTCACGCGTAAGGATTCATTTTGTAATGCAGTTGACCTCTATGTACTGACCTCAATCATAAGAAGATGATCCATGAACTGACCTCGATCTATTGATGAAGAAGAAGAAGAGAAGAAGAAGAAGAAGAAAATACATTAACATTTAATAATTACGTTAAAAATATAAAACTGGATAAGGAGTTTACGAACGACTTTCCCCAAATTTATTTAAAAATTAAATTTGTTGACGGTTTATAATGATGAAATTATAGTGTTTAGATTCAAAATATTCTATATTTTGTGAAATAAAGTACTTTTTAAATTATTTTACATCATTTTGATCATGTTGATTACTTCAAGCTATCAAAATATCATTATTGCCGATCATTCCTTTAAAAGGAATACTTGTTCTGTTAACCACTTGTCGGTTACTATTTAAATATAAACGTTTTACGTGGGGGTTTTTTCTCTTTGTTCTGATATCATGTATCCGAACCGTACTCATTTCATATACAAATGACAAAAGAAAATTTACAGCCGATGTCCATTCTCTTTTTTCTAGAGATCGATCCTAAAGAAAAAAATGTTTCGAATTACGCATAGCGTGCTTGTCTTTCATTGTTTTAATCAAAAGAAGAAAAAAATCCATTTTTGAAATGGTATAATCGCACGTCTTTTTTGTTCTGTTCGAACAAAGGAATAAGTCATTCAGTAAAATGACATCTGACATGCCCTTTTATCTAAACTATTTATCTAAACTATTGCATATAAAATTCACCGCAGTTAAGGAATAGGATATAATTACAGATAGGCAATTAATGACTTATTTCTGATCAAAATGGCCTTTAAAAACTTGAAACTAATTTATATAACTTACAGGGTATCCCAGATTATCTGATACCATTTGAAATGCATGAAAATTAATTATTTCTTGGCCAAAACTTGTATACTCAAACGAAACATAAAATAGTTTAATATTTCTCCATAAAAAAGTTTAAGAGAAAATTGTGCTTCTCATTTAATTATGATGTCACAAAATTGCATCAAATTTCTTTGGTTGAATTGAATCTGTTTCAAAATGAATCGGACAATAGAGCAAGTAACTTCCGTTTTAAAACTGTATTTTCAAACACAGACTCCAGATATAGGTTTATGAATTATTGAATAAGGTTACCCTGTGGAAAAACAACTCAGCAGGTAACAGTTCTTAAATAGTGATAAGATTTAAGAGGATGGAATCGGTACAGAGTAATTTTACTAATTCAATTTACGTTGTCATTAATAAAAAAGGACGTCATTTTTATGCACTCTGTTTTTGTTGGTTTTTTTTTTTAAACAATGCTCAATTTGTCAAAGTTATGATTGTTTGTAAAATTTGTTGAGTGAAAATTTACATCATATACAGTTATGAGTATGCCTTTACTTTTATGTTAAATAAATTCAATCAAAAGTTATTCCAAGAGCAAATTGTATCAAATATTATGGGGCAGCCTGCATATTACAGAAAACCACGTAAAAATGGTTTGTTTCATTTATTATTGTTATTTTTCTCTTCATTGCTTTCTTATTCATACTACATTTCAACATTACACCTTCCGAAATTCTTCAACCCCCTTCCGGTTCCGAGGCCTATGACCTAAAATTGCTTTGCTTACAGTGGCAATTTAAGAAAGATAATCCGTACATATGTTTTGTTTGTTTTTTTGTTTTGTTTTTTTAATTCTAAATGGGGCATATACAATTTAACAAATGGCACGTACGTTTGTAGTAAACTATGGTATGTTTTTAGGAATGGTATTAAGAATGAATGACATACATAATTATGCCTCGCTTGTATCGCCAAGTTTCATGAGAAAACATAGGTGCAAGTGCATGAAAAAAAATCGATTTCTGAAAACCAATAAATGAATACCTCAGTTTCTTTTTGTGATCGGATTTGGTTTGTTTCCATATGAGACATCCGGCAAAATTAACTAGTTGCACACGCATTGCGCCTTGCACTACTTTATTCACTATGCAGTGACATTTTCATTTAAATCTTTATTTGCACGTTAATTAGGTATAGAAACAGTATTGTAATGTGTTTGCCTTGATAGTAAAACATCTATACACTTACATGATAAAACTTCTGTTTTAACTGTACATGCGTAGGAATATTAGTCAGAAGTACCTTTTGCGTACTAAGAGTAAAGTTTATTCTAGTTGCAAGTCAGTAGCTCCCGATCTGAAAAACTTCGGATGGACGACTTTGGAGCTATAATGTCACCCATTGAAAGAATTGTTCATTTATTGCGCACAAAAAACATGCGCTGGTTTTGGGCTGGTTAGGTAAACATTATTTATACGCAAATTCTGTGAATACAATTAGTACAATTAAATTCTTAATGTAATTTACAACTTATATCGTCTTTTTACTTGCCTCTGGTAGTCTTTTAATCACCATCACTAGTCCCGTAAATGAAGTGGTGCAGTTTGTTTATATGTCGATTATCGATCTCGATGTTAAGATAACATACTTGGTTTTCCAAGGTGTGCAGCTTGTTCTGGAGAAAGTCTTAGGCAAGCATACAGACGATATCAGTGGTACATTGCACATGGATTTTAATTGTACAACTGTTTTTGTGCATAGATAAGATTATTCTGTCCAAAACTAGTTTGATTTAATTTCTTTTATTTTTTTTTCTACAATGTAATTCGAAAAGAAAACATCTTTAAAATAGAAAAATGATCAGAGGATGCTTAGAAAAATGTTCTAATCGTATGTCATTGTCGTGTTTCCACCTTGAAATTGCATTTCTACGGTAATAAAATAAAAAATAAGCCTTTTAAACGTTCTTGTCAATGCATTTTAAAACCTTCGAGAATAGTTGTTTAACAGCATGTGTATCGATTTATAAAAGCTTTGGTCATTTTTTTTTTATAATAGAGACTGTTCCTTTCAACCAGAGCTAGATCAAAGTTCTGATGTTATAAACGTTTTTACTTACTCATACACAAAATAGATCTATGTATTCCTAGTATTTGTTAAGGTGAGTAAGAACAATTTTACGTCACAGGAGTAAGATAGATCACTCTAAATCAAATATATATTACTGGCATGTAGACAAACTGCACATATCTTTGGATGAGTTCTTCATAACAAAAAATGTTGGCTAAAACTGTGACATTTTCAATTATGCAAATATTTTGAACTTTATTTAGGTACTAGTATATCACTTAATTAAAACTTCACTAATATACCCAACTGTTGACTGATAATACCTAACGTCCTATGTATAACCATAATCGCGTCCTGGTTCAGTGGTACTGAAGAAACAATGCCACACTGTACTCGTCTGTGAAAGTTCACTGATTTCAATTTGTTTCATGGAATAGCAAACGCTATAAACTCTCAGCCCTGTTTAATTTTATTTTGATCAAGCATGAATACAAAACATTCTTACACATTTACAGACGTAGAGAGAAATTTTGTATTGTAAAAACTCTAAGTTGAGAATACACCTAAAATATCAGGAGAATATTATGGAACGATCAATGATTGGAGTTACTTGTGTTAAAAGAATTACTCATTTCATTTTACTATATAATCTCTAAACTTACATATTTTGTAAAATGTTAAGATGTAAATCTAGGAGTTTTGCCTTTAAAAGATTTTGCGTACAAGCACCAGACAAAAGGGCCTTATCGGTCACCAGAGTACTAGAATGGTGAACGAGACATAAAATGACAATTTCATATAATATATCAATACCCCAGAAAATCTGCCTGAGAATAACATACTGCACAGGTACTGCATTCATCAGGTGATGAAGGATCAAGAAAATGAAATAGGTTTAATATGTAAATATATTTACATTTTTTAATTTCATATTATGACTTCAGAATGTAGAAAAAAAAATATAATTACAAGTTAATCACATCGGCATAAATTCATTATGTACATTGTTATCAAACACATGCTTAGTTATACTGGAAACATTAAAATGCCAAATTATTAATAATATAAATGCATGATATCTTAGAAAATATACACAACATACAAAATTATTTGATAATAGTAGTATTACACGAAAGATAACTCGTCCATGTTTGTTTGCATTTTTCGGGTTAATTCTCGGTTACCAATTGGGTTGTTTTATGTTCCTCCATATATGTGTATGTTATTTAAATAAAACGAATACATTCAAAGAAATTGCAATTAAAGATATGATACGCCAATCAGAAAATGGGTGTATGAGTTCTATTGATTTGGTCGTTTGTCAAATGTCTGAAAGGAAAACAGTTCTGGTATGGGGATCCAAGGCAAATTTCCTGGTATTTAGATTAAACTACAACATTCAGTAGTAATCAATTCCATTACTAATATAACAATTGACCCAATTCAACGCAAAGTCCTTTAAAGTTAACTAGAATCGAAATATATATATTTCATAATTGGTTTGATTTTTTCTTTAGGTCCCTCAACAATCAGATTTTAATCAAATCAAATCAATAGTACACTAATTCAAACCAAATTAAATTAAAGCTCACTGTCTGTTATAATATATTCAAACCCAAAATAAAATATATAATATATATTTGATTTATTGAAGTTACAATGGTGGGGAGGTCCATTTATTACTTACTAGTGTATAGAGAAAAGATTATTTTAACATAAACGGATACTTTGCATTCATGCAAGTTTTTTCAAATAATGACTCAAAGGAACGGGGTGGGAATCACAATGGGCGTATACATTTTTAATATATGATGCTTGGAAAAGGGTAGGACAACAATGCGGGAGTTAAATTTTTTACCTAGGTAAAAATATTAGAATTTTTCCAAAAAATCATAACATAATGTTCATTCTTAGTTGTTGAGACTTGACAATTACTGCACCTCACAAGGAACTCAAAGTTTGATTAATATAAGTGTCCTTAGTGTATTTTAAAAAAAAACATCATCCACTATTACCTATTTTTCTGCAATGCTAGCTACATGTACCTTCATAACCCGAATAAAGCATCAAGAAACATGTTGTTGCTTACGTTATATTACAAAATTGGGAAGATTTTACTTTTTTATATTGTGTTTTTATTTAAAATCAATATAATCTGTAACGTTAATGTATCCAAATGTTAAGACTGAAGGACATACACATGTATATTAAGTAATACATGAATACGGTCCTTACAACATATCATGTAAACAAAACACGAAGCTGGAAAGTACCATTTGCTCGCATTTTCGCATCGACTGGGGCTTCTCTACTAAAATTTAGCAGAGCAGAGCATCAAAAGAAACGTATGTTAAGCAGTTTGAATTGCTAAAATCTGATATTTTTTTTTTACTATGCATGCACCAGTTTTATCCAAATATAGGCAGAATAAAAAGGGATACGACGTTTAAGGATTACGTTTACTCAGAATAAAAAAAAAATCACTGTTGATTATGAAACGCCATCAATTGTGTGTAATAAACCTTCTATTGCAGTGTTATTTTTAACTTTTCAACAAGTAGGTCATTGATTTATTTTTGGAATTAATGGCCATTGAATATTTTTTGAAAAATTGAGAAAATTTCCGTGCAAAATTTGCACTGTTTGTGATTTTCTTAATTGTGAAAATAGCACAGACTGCTAACCTCTTTAGAAAAATAAATACAGTTTATGAATGGCAGTGGCACTAAATAGATGTAAAGCTTTAAGTTTTCATTGACATTTGCTATGAATATTCCAGTCCGAAATTCCTCAAACAGTTTTCAAATCCCAATCCATTTTAAGTCGATTTAACAAAAATTGAATGATGATAGCAATAAAACATTTACAGTATCAACTGATTATATACCCTATTCTACTGGCATTTAATTTACATGAGGTCAATAATCAAAATTTTGAGATACATGTAAGGTGTCCTTTATCATTCATAAGCATTTTTCAATTTTTTTTTTGGTGATGTAAACAAATGTACCGTACGTTTAACTTAATGAAAAAGTGTGAAAAACCGAATAGAACATATGCAAAATTATAATGACTAAGAAATAAAAATTGATATTTAATATTATATAGCTGCCAAAAATATTTTAGTGAAAAACAAAATCTGAAACATTTAGTCCAAATTACCTCAATTTTGCTAAAAGCCCAAATTAGTTTGGTTTCAATTCCATAATATTGTAAAACTATCAAATGTTAAGTCAATACTTCATTCCATTAATACGTTTTGTTTCTAGAACAAATTTTACTCATGACATTGAACTTTATAACAATCCGAATTTAAAAACTAAAACCCTGAGTTACATGTAACAACGACCTTAAGAAATCTACTTTGATCTTTACTTTTCATAAAAACAGAAGGTCATCCTTTTAAAAGTTGTTAATGCAGATATGCGAGATATACGTTAACCGTGAGAGGGACCTTTAAATACCCATGGTGCATGAAAAGAAATGAATATAGACAGAACTGTACATTCTTGTAGATGATTATACTTAGTACACTATTCACATTGCGAACAATAAATGTTTGCTGTTACCAAATGACTTGGTAATGATGCTATTGTAACTATATTGTATACTAATTTGGTCATAAATGGTAATGATTGTTAGTTACCCTTGTTGCATCTATATTTGAGACGCCGATTTGAAAGAATAAAAAGCTATTTAAAGCAATGTATTACAACTACACGTAGCAAACACATGGAAGTACAAGGAAATTGTGCTTCTAAATAAAATGCTGATGAACTATAAGAATTGCAATATATCCCGTTGTAGAAAACTATAAACAGTCGATAACTGGACCTAGAAACATAAAAATAACACAGACTCTGCTTCTAATTTTTACAAAACATGCATATTTTTTAGCACAATTAATCATAATTAAACATTATATGATATTCACTTCAAATACAGACAAAAAAATCCCAGCCCGTTAATTACCACTAAAACAAATGTACTATAATTATTAGGATTTAATCAACGAACCTGACTTGTACAATATGTATCTTCTGAATTCTTATTGGATACTAAAGCAGGGTTTCAACAATTTTCAACACAGTTACATGCATTGGGCTATCATCTAAGAAAGTTTACTTGTCACTGTTTTTAAGATCTCTTGGAGTCATTTTTTTTTGTCATCGGACAAGAAAAGGGGCCAACGGAAGTGATCAGTGAAAATAAAGTTAGTATGTCTGACATGTAAACATTGGACAACTGTATGGTATTGTTTCCCATTATTACTAATGTTGTCAAAAAAAAACCCATTTAAACTTAGAAGCAACTTGATTTATTTGAACCCTTCCGCAGAGGACCGGAAGTGACGGTTGACAAGATGAGAGCGGTTAAACGCAATTTCTATCAATTTTTTTTATCCTGTAAGACTGTAAAATATCGTGGGTAAATTATTTGTTTAAAATAGGCTATCAGATACATTTGAGATATCAAATGGGTTGTAAATTTGTTTTTTGTTGTTGTTTTTTTGTGTTTTACATCGGATGGATGACACCTGTGAGGATTTAAAACTATGATTCAATTCAATGTGAAATAAATGTAATGATTTAAAAAAATGTTGAAGTGCTTCTGATGACGACCGGAATCTTAACAACAATCTATACATTTACAACTATGGGTCATTATTTACATTTCCGTGTGCAAAGCATTAATTCCTCTATATCTTACGGAAACTTATAGTTAAATCATAGCTCTATAGAAACAGCCAGACTGCAGCAAATTTCTAAATAATTGTTGAACAAAATGTGTTGAGTCTGAAATAATGTGTCCATCAATACCAGAAACGAGGGACTGGCCCCTATAATTAGGAAAGCAGAGGGGTCTAAAGTAGTTTATCAATAACTCTTTACTGGTGAATATTCTGTAATAGATTATAGACGCAAAATGTTTACCTTACTGTTATGTACCCATACAATTTAATACTTTTTCTTGTGTTACGTAATTAGGGGTCTTTAGGGGCTTGAAAATCAAACTTTGACAACATATTATGTAAAAGAAAAATATTTTCATAAGCAATATAGATGAAGAGATGTTCATAATGATTTATTCAACAATATTTAATCTTCAAAACTTCGTTAAACGGCCCTGGTAAGGAGATTAGGGGTCGGCCCCTAAAACGTTCTTTCTGGGATATCTCCAGAACGATAACGAATGCCTTTATCCTGGTTGTACAAAGTGTAAGTGTGTTTAGAATTAAATCACCTTTCATTTGATATCAAGAAAAAAGGCAGACCTCTAGAATTAGGAGGTCAGAAGGCTTTTTAAGTTTTCATCTATAGCCCTTCACTGAGGGATATTTTGTAAAAGGTTATAGAAGCAAAAGTTTTTATCCTACAGTGATATATCCAAGCAAAGTAATGATTTTATCATGTGTTTCGTAATAAAGGGGTTTTTGGTGGTCACGATATTAAAACTTTGATCACTTATATCTTGTAAAGGAAAAAATATGTTGACAAGTAGTACAGACGAAAATATGCTCATAATGATGTACCTACCAATATCTAAACATCAAACTGTCTCGATAAGCAGATATGGGGTCGGCCCCTAAAACGTTCTTTTTTCAGATATTTGAAGAACAGTAACAAATTTCTTAACACTTGGTAAACAAAATGTGCTTAATTTTAAAGGTCCTTTAAAAAGAGGTTGGCCCCTAAAATGAAGGACGAAGAGAGGTCTAAATCTTTTTTTCAGTTTCTAAATTTATTCAGGGAAATATGATATTGTAGAAACATAAACTAAATATCCCGTTAGTGTGAATGTATTGCGCACGCATGAGATTATAAAATCCTAAAAAAATCCAGATGATTTCCGGGATATATTGAGGAATTTTAGTTAACTATTATTTAGCTAGCTTAAATGAGAACAAATGAAAACGAACTGGTAATCTCCAAGTACCTTTAATGTTAAAAATATATAATACAAAAAACAGAACTATCCGATTTATTGGTATTAAAGCCAAAAAATTCGAGTCTATTTTTTTTTTGATAAAGTAGTATAGATAGTATTTCCAAAAATATGTCTGTGAAAAACAGAATCTGAAAAAAAATTAATCCGAAATTCCTCTGTTTTGCAAAAAGCAAAACTTTGTTTGAACCTATTTCTACAATGTCGTAATAATATCGAACGTTATGTCAAGAATAATTCATATTTTAAATACTGTTTGTGTATCGATCAAGGTCTTGAATCAAGGTCTTACATGTATCTCAAGTTTTAAAATCGGACGGTAGACATCCTCGTTGCTCGCAACGAGATCGTGTCTAGTTTTACTTTACTTTTCTTTTCTTTTTTCTATTTTTGGGGGGAGGGGGTGGATTTTGGGGTACATGTCTTTTGTATATAACCCAGAGGAAGTGAACGCTGACCTGAACATTTTTGTGTTAATCATTTCCTTTATGCATCGATATGTAATAATTAATCAATATTAGGTAGCAATACTGAGTAGCCACAACCTTAAAAAAACACCAACAAATATGGTGTCAAGTCATTGTGGTTAATATTCCTACTAATAAAATAAAAATGCATTCTGCAGATTCAGGTGATCGAGTGTCTGTGTTTCTAACACGTTAGTATCAAATCAATAAGCAACATTATGAGCTAATTTTGCAAATACATCAATAATTAAGATTAACACCTAGTTTTGACTCTGTATGAAGACCTTGAAAATAACACTTCCTCTTGTATTTGCTCCAATACACTTTGCAAAATAAACTCTGCAGATGCGGAAGTGAATTTCCTTTTAATCAATATACAAGAATGGAGGGGTCAATGCATAATTAATGGTACATCACTTTATGATCGACATGTTTAGAATTAAATTTCACATGTGTTAAGATAGTCATGTAGCACTATATATTTTAAATAAGGTTTGCTATTCTTGTAGCATGTAGCTGTCTTTAAAAAAAAGAAGGATTTACAAACGTTATAACAACGTTTTTGGTAAGCATATATAATGTCATGAAGATATATACATGGTAATACATTTACATTTATTCTTATACAGTAAAATTCGATTAAAGCGAAGTCCTAGGAACCAATGGATTTACTTCGTTATATCCGTAATTCGTAACAAGGTACATGCTTTCTTTTACAAGCCAAGAATGTTTGCTAATTGGGGCTAAGTATGAAAATACATTATTTGGATACCTTTTATCATCGGATTGCAAATGAAAGATTTTACGTGAAAATAAGGAGCATTTATACTTGTATATTGAATGGTAGTGCAAACTTTTTAAACTATAAAGAAATTCGTTATAAAAGTCTTCAATTTCGTCATTATACACCACTACGAGACTCAAAATCAGTTCGCTATATCCGTAAATTTGCTACATTCGACTTATAAAATTTTGCTAAACACTGTTAAGATTTTTTCCAGAGACTGAAAAAAAATATCGTTTTTTCCGATGTTTTGCTTATCTGTGTTCGTACTAAATGAGTTTTACTGTTCTTATATTCTTTATTTCTATCATTATTAACCTTGTTTCTACATCTGTGTGTTGCGTTAATTTCATTGGTGGTATTTTATTAATACCCTAAGTATATTTGCCTGTTAGACGTTTTAGTACGTCCTAACAATTAATAGTACAGTGTATAATGGTGTTGAGAAGGTGATATTTCGATTCCCTTTAAAACTATTATTGATGCATAACTTTGGTTTCTACGTATTTTCTTTTAAAAGGGTTGATTAAAAAGTATATCGAGGATGGAAATACTTTTTAAAGGTACACATTAACAGCCGAAACGATTTTCAGGTAAAGGGTATTTTACTGTAAGTGTTTCCTACACAAGTCATTTGTGAAAATTTTAAAGTTGATTGGTAGGCATAATAGTGCCGAAAATACTCATCACAGGCTCTTTAAATTATGTCAGAGACAGAGGACCGATCTAATATTTCGAGGTTTGAAACGAACAAATATATGAGCATTTCATACATAGGGTTCTATTTTTGTGTATAAAAAAAAATCGTATGGATTTGTTGAAAGAACACATTTAGCTGCTATTTAGAAGCAGGTATAATGATTTAGAAACCATAATTTAAAGTTTGGTTCTATTTCTTTCTGTTAGTATTGCGATATATATGGTTGTTTGTAGAGACGTGTGTTCTGCTTTATTTGATCCACATGAATCAATAAACGCTGTTTTAATCGAAATTATTTCTTTACTAAAAGATGTTAGAGAAAAAAATATCAAAAATGTACCTTATAATGATGCCTTTAGAAAGTATGTACCTTTAAATCTGTCTTCAATAATACACGGTTTGAATTCTTAAAACAAAGTCACTATTCTCTAAAAATGTACAACCAAATATATACAATACATAGGATGTGTTGGGGTTTATAAAGGATGCAATGGTTATATTTTTCTCCGTTGTTTTATTAATTGCTCTCAAGATCTGTTACATTTTAGAAAAGAAGGTCCAGAATGTCTTATTCAGCCACAGTGTGACAAAGAATGATATGTTCAGAGATAAAATAAATAAATAATAATAACGTATAATTTCAAAGTCGCAGAATAAACGACGCAACAACCGGCAGACACTAGACTAAAGCATCAGTTATTACAATCTCGATTGATGAATACATGTGAATTATTTACAGAAACAACTCATTAAGATAAAGACAACTGTAATTATTTGGGTCTGGTGTATAACCAGTTTAAATGTTACGTTGAACAAAACTCAGATAAAAACTAAACTTTGTCCTGAAAATGAAATGTGTCAATAACGAACAGTCTTCAAGAATTCAAAAGTCCAACGAAAAAATACAAAACAGGAGCAGAAGAAACACACACCTCTAAATAATTAGAGGTAGGATCGGGTGCCATGGAGAAGTAAGAATCCTCTGCTGACCGGCCCCACCCGCCATGTGCTCTTTTTCATAATCGGGAAAACGGAACAATCCGTTGACATTTCAGTGATTAATATTGACTTAACAACAGTTATGAAATACGTAAGTCAGCATTCGACCTAGCGGAAGATTTTATTTGCTGACAAGGTCGTTGTTTCGACCATAAAACTTACGAAAAGATGGCTTCAATCGAGCTAATAATCTTGATTTGTCAACTTGTTTCTCAGTAGCTTGCTTCATTTTAGAAATGTGACTTTTCGCACTGTTATTTTTTAATTGATTCAAATATATATATTTTTTCAGAAATGTTCCAATCTTATTCAACAAATAGATAGTAACGATCATCATAAGAACTCGTTTGAAAACGAGACTCGGAGTAGAATGTGTTTGGCTTACGTTGACGCATGTGGATCGTAGTGGATCATAGTGGATCATATTTTCTGTACACCTTTGTAATGGCGCTTTGACATAGTTCATACACTTAGCATCCCTAATGTTGATTTTTTTTAACAGCAGAGTTATTCAAGTGTTTACAGGTTTTGTATTATTGAACACTAAAAGATCAATGCGATACACAGTAGGCCTTTACAATTTCTTCAATTCAAATGTGACACAATGGGCGTTCAGTTTGAATACATATAATTAGGATGGTCGGAATACGAACTGTTTAAAAATTTATTTTTAGAGAAAGGTTTATTTGAATGCCAACAGTCACACAGCTGAGTCGATAGCCTCCTGGCTCTCTTCATCCGCTGTATGTGTTAATGAAATTAGTAGACTGTCTCAAAGAACATATATAGGTACGTGTTACTATAGGAGGTCTTTCTTCCATTTGCAAATATTTTATTTTTTTAACTTTGTATCAGGAAATTAATTTCTGGGTTTATTTTTGATTGAAAAAAGCAAAGTATGCACACATCTCAATTCACACAGTCGTCTAAAATAGTTTTGGAAAGAAACTATAACATGGTAACATTACTGTTTAGAACAAATTAACTGTGTCTATCACTTGATAACTAATATTTGTACATGCTACACTAAGACTTTGATGTTTATTTTTTTGGAATGTTTGAATTTTGATTGCAATTAAAATCTTTCTTGAAGGAATGCTAATGCAACGTGAGCAAACTCATGAGTGAAGTGTTTTTTAAAATGCGTTTACCAGCAATAAGAATTATGTATCGTGTGTTTGTAGACCTAGCTGTCTTTGACATGCGATGCTATCACAACCTGACAAACAAATCTAAAGAAAGTTAGAAATTAAAATATTTGAAACTCATTGTCGAGCCCACTTATATAACTTTCAAAAGACCGGCAAGCTAACTTAAATCTATTTCAACTTTCAATCAATGCATTCTTAAATTGGGGGGAAATTAAAAAAGAACAAAAGTGTCAATGCTTTCACTTGAGTATTTACAATGTTACTAATTTAGTCGGGCAAGCTTGTTTAAAATTGTTACTTGTATTTAAATAATGTTATACAAAGAATACGTGTTTTCAATTTTAATAGCACCAGAAGCGGACTTTGACACATAAGGATATGAAACATTCATCATAATATTTTAAATTGGTAAGTTTATACATGCAGATATCTATGTAAATCTATGTTCATATTCGTCTTATTTCATATAGAAATCGAAATTAAAAAATAAATTCTTATCAAAAATATTTTTAAAACCTAACACTATTGCAAATAACTTACATTACAGGAAATCAAGTACCAATTTTTCATTGTATTAAATATTTTCATGGCAGATGGTCTCAATGAATGAACGGTTGATAACTGAACAAGTAAAACATGGAAATTGATGTAACAAGATAACTTATCTGTGGTTTTTGTTTTCATATTAATATCTTATGGGGGAGAGTGTCTGTCTGGTCCCTGGGGATGGGAAGGTGGGTGTTGCATTTAATAAAACATTTATAATAGCCAACTTCAGTTTATCTATAAAAACATAAACATAAAAAGTATCTTGAAAGTTAACATTTATGGACCAATTATTTCCTAGCAATGTCTCTGTTGTAAGATTTCAGGTAGGAAGGTTGTGGTCATTACCATATGTTAGATTTTATTTTACTCCAGAATAAAGTTAAATAAAATGCATATATAAAAATCCTCAAAAGGTCTGTGTATGAGCTGTGGTACTCAGATGACCTTTAAGGTATCTTGGCCTCTTAGACATTTTTTTTTATTAAGATAAATCTCCAGGGTCTCTCAATGTTTCATCAGTAGCCTTAGTGCCGACCTCAAGGCCGCTCAGGGTATTCTAAGTACCCTCATACAAACTTTGGGGTCTATCAGGCTTTACTCAGTACCCTCAGTGCAAACTTCAGGGTCATTCCATTTCCTCAGTGCCTCTCTGGGTTTCCTCGGGGTTTTTTTATAGTCTCAGGATTTCATCATTACAGAAGTATAGTTCATATTTCTTAAGAGTTGCAAGGGTAGGTGCTTTGCACACTGAACATTACTAACAATTCTCATACTTTAAGGTTTTATCGGCGTATGAAGTCGAGCCTGCATTTTTGAAGAATTCAATACAATTCCAAGGTATTCCACGACAACATTTGGACTTAAAGTCTTGAATAGAGCAATTTGAACGTTGAAAATCTTAAAGATCATGCTAATGAGGCCATTGCTCGATAAGCCTTGAATTCTTATCTGTCTATCGTTACTAAGTTCTCAAACAATATGGAATAGATTAAATTTTGTACTTGCGTTCTCTATCAAGCGATTCGCTTTTGAACATTAAACGCGTGTAATGATGGTGTATGAAAAGAAGTTTTTATTTTCGTGATGTGAAGCTCTAATTTCATCTCTTGAATGATAATTGCGGAGATGGTGAAACTGGCGCAGATACTTATTTTATATTAATGGTAGTTGAACAGGCTGCATTCTCCGATTTGCTGTATTTTACATTGCAGGTCAGTAATGAGTGTCTTGTTTTTCAAAAAAGGATACAATTATGAAGAAAGGAGTAGTTTTTTCTTCCCCATTTTCCAGAAGAATATTACATACTAAAACAAATTACAGATTTCCTGTCCGTTGTGTTTAGAACTCGTCCTGCTTTACCTGTTAATTTTGGGTAGGAATTTCTCCAGAACTGTTTAACGATTTGGGGAAGAACTTGTGTCATGCGTCATAAGAAACCTCACAACATATGAATCAATATTACGATCTGCATGCTATCAGTTGGAAAAGCTATCCTTGTCTATCTGACCAATTTGCAATCCACTTTAATTTCGTGCAAAACCAATGCATTTGCGCTTGGTTGGTAAAATAGTGCGTGGTACTCGTAAAATATCCCATCATTAACGTTGTATATGTTAATATCGTTTGCTTCATACAAATCCAGTTTTTTTCGTCGAGTAGGAATGCTTGACACATAGTGCTTTTATATTTCCCAACTATAGTAAGAAATTAAGAATAGTATGGCTCATCTAAATTTTACTAAGTTCCTTCTTAGTGTTTCCTTTTTCTGATGCACTCACTTCGTAATACTGTATGAACAAGGAGGTTAATTAAATTGATATCCTTTCCTTTCATAATGTTTTTTTTTCCGGATGGAAATTGATATAAGCTCCATAAGGTTGCGTAATTTCTGCCGAATATCCTCGGATCCTGGGTAGTCTTGTTCTCGGACTGGCAGAAGTTCTACAGATTGAATGCTGGAAATGAGTTAGTGTTTGCTTTTTTGGTGGAAATGAAAGTTTTGCAACTCGAAACCATCGTTTGCAAAAAGACTATACATGTATTTGATATGGTAAAATACCTGCCCCCAATTTTTAATTTAATATTATCGTATAAATATCAAATCTTTAAAATCAGTCTACAGAGGATGCTTATCACCATAAGTGTGATATAAGATACCATTGTTCATTAACTATTTATCTATGACGTCACCTAAATGATAAATGGGAACTAATGATAATAATAGCTTATTCCCGCAATTTTGCAAACAATTGATATTATCATTTTTTCTTTATAATTTTCATTTGGAAGAATATAGTGCGGGTCTGCTCAAGTACAATTTTTACGTTTTATACTTAAAAATGGTACTTAATCAAGCATTCGCTCGATATTTCCCAGTCGAAAAACCATCGGAAAACACCTATAATTTGCTCCAAAACATTATTTTATCCAAATTAGATAATCTTCATGATGTCATTTCTACATGTACATTATAACGTAGCTGTGGTTTTAACCTTTAACATACTTGTTTCAATATTATTTCAATTATCACCCACCTTATTTTTATAGCTCTTTATAAAATTTTAATTTTGGGGGAGAAAATGCATAATGCAACTGAAACGTTATGTTAAGTCCTACGTAGATTAGATGTCACATGGGCACAAGGTTGAACACATACCTTTGATAAAGAATGTGATATTAGTACAGATAAAATGTCAGAAAACCCAGCAGCGTCGACATCGACAGTCCTGGTTTCGCTTTTGCGCAATTATTGCGCCATTTAGTCCCTTTTCCTTGCACATTGCTCTCATACAATTTTCGTAACACATCTATAAGATAGTTGTTAGGCGTTTATATTATCTTCATGCAGTTTTTCACAAAAAAGGCAGACTAATTAACATAATTAGGCACATCTAACGAGTTTATTTTTTTTTTCTCTTTTTACACTTCTTTGGAATGTCATTGTTGCATTGTTTACAACCGATTAAAATCTACAATTTACTAGTTACGTAAAGGTCGGGTTTTTTTCTTCAAAAATAATATCGTCAATATAAGCTTTGAAATCCATTCAAAATATTTAGAATAACACAAAAATCGAATGATCCATGATGAATTAGAAATCCTGTTGATGATCGAAGATAAACAATTATAGTTTGTTACAAACACTGGTCCTCAAAAGAAAAAGAAGTCAGGTAATGTATTGGCCCATGAATGAATGTTAGTTTACATGACCAATAAAATGCATTATTCCGATTAAATTTAAAGAACATTTAATGTTAAAAACAAAAACAAGAAAAATATTATATATCAGTATGATCATGAGTGTGTGGGGAAGCAACAGGTAGGTGAAATAAGTACCGAAAACTCCCTTGTAAAAATACAAAAAAAACTTTAAACAATCCTTACATGAGTATCATAATCAAAATTAAACTCAAATATTGTTTGAGATAGAATCGGACCTGATATGCATTTCAGGTACAGAAATACATGTACATGTGCAGACAGTTGTTTTCATTATAGGTTCTTAAGTACGGAAAGTACCAGATAAAATGGTTTTATGTTTATAGATAAAAAATCATGTCATCGTTTAAACTCTGTGTTGAATGTCCATTGTTTCTTCGTCGGTATTCCTCCTCAGATAATTATAGTTGTCTTAAATATTCATGCATTACAAGTATTTAAATGTCGTCATGCTTTGTCTACATGTATTGCTGCAGGCATACATCAACCTACGAGCATTAGTAAGTGACGACGCTTTTTACAATCGAAGAATATGAAAAAAAGTAAGTTAGTTTAGTAAAGAATTTTAAATGTTAGTGCAATTTGATAAAAAACATAATTTTAAATAAATATAATTCAAACGTCAATGATTATACATTGCTGCAATTCCTTTGAAAATTCAATATGTATATGGATATTAAAAACACAGCTATATCTTAAAAGAATGTTATAACTTATGTAGCTGGAAAAGTATCATGTAAAATATTACGTAGATTTTTTTATGACAATTCATGTACAATGATTGTAACTGGTTAGCAGAAGTCTTTTTAAATATACTGAATGTGCGTATAATATATAACCTGTTAAGATATACTCTGTTTCCCCAATATCTGATGCATTCTATATTTTAAAAAATACCCTTAACATTGATAGAATGTACAAAATGGCTTGATATAATGCAAGGTAAACTAATACACCATTTGCAAGCTTTTGTTTGTATATGTAAGTTTAATCAACCATACATCCTGATTGTATGGCTCTTTCATTAGATTGGTTTTAAAATCAATTTTGACATTTTAGAGTTGTAACAATTAAGAAACAACATGTATTGGGAAAAAAACATTAAAATGAGTTATATATTAATATATTACATGTACAAAATCTTGGTACTTTTTTTTTACTCATTTATTTTCGATATTTTAGCACTGTGAAATGTAATGTACGCATACTGTTAATCAATTTACTTAATTCATTTTCATTACTGTTACTGCATTGAGTTCACTTTTCAATTTGCACTGGAAAAAAAGAGGGCACGAAAATTTAAAAAAAACCTATTTCTTAATAGAAACACTTACTAAAGTTAAAAAAAAACTAACTCAGGTACTCGTTGATCGATTCGTTGATCGATAATATTGATTATTGATTTAGATTTTCTTCCAACTGGGTAACGACCTACTCTCCGTGGCGTGTGTAAACACAGTTAACACTTAAATTCGGTATTCAAATATAACTAAGAACATCATCGATTAGAAAACTGTGGAAATTCACAAATTATTTAACAAATATATATCGATTAATTATTTTATAGTGTGATAGTGTGTATAATAGGATCAATACTAGTTAGTGGGATAACCCTTTAAGTCAGTTGGTAAAGCGGTTTTTTTTTAAGTTAATAATCTTGAGTTATTGTTGACTTCGAGGGTTGTTCGGAAATGCTTGAGACAGCACGACTATTTCCCTATCTAAGTGACGAACGTTGGTCAAAATTGGCATAAACATTGAATAAATCCAAACAAATAATTAAACACTGTGGTTTCATTCATATTCGATAATATCAATTTTCGTGGATTGAATTGAAATCACAGTTTCAAGGATAAACTCGGATATTAAAAAAAAAACCACGAAACTTCTACTTTTTAAGTGTCCGAAGACTTACAAATCAAATTCAATATGTTCATCTTGCTATTTTTTGTGACTTACTTCTGATCAAGATTCAAAAATGTTTGAGTTGAAATACGGACATGGTACATATATATTAACCAAGCAATAGAAATCTGACAACGACTTAACGTCAAGGCGATTCAGCGAATATCCGTCAAATTGGTGGAAATCTCACAAAGAGATTGTTTAAGGCCCACAATTGCTTAAACAAAAACAATACGATGGCAAGTAATAAAAGAGACCTTTAGTTCATCATCTTTTTTCACAGATTGTTGAACCAGAATTAAGCTAAAAGAACTAATAAAATAGCAAGTACTTTTTACGTACTAACTGTTGCCTACATTTCTAAGTATGCACGAAATGACTGCAGGAGATATTTACAGTAATTTAATTTTCGGGTGAAAAAAAAATGGATAAAAATAACTCGATTTTTTTTTAAACAAAAACAAATCAAAGAATTAAGAGAATATGTGAATGATGACATCATGAAATGAAAACAAAAGGTGAGAAATAAAGAATTATAATTATTTTCCCGTTCGTTTGTAAGGTGTTTAAAACACAGGAGCAGTGAGCAGCGTTAAAATGATGTTGCGAAAAGTTTGCGGTTGCACCGGGTCCCTGGACAAAGTCTCGTTGATCCGCTTACCAGGAATCATCTAATCATGCCATGGACTAGAACTTTTTAACAATAAAAACAGTCCTGATTTACGTTTTGGGTGAAATTTCAAAGGTTTATCTTTGTTTTCTAAAAGAAAAATGTCTCAATAATTTCTAAGCAACCCTCATACTTGCGATCTTTCCCCTTATCTTTTACATGTGCCTTAAACCCATGCCCCGAGATTAATACACTGTAACATTATGCTCTACAGACTACGCTAACTAGGTTAGTACTCAAAATGACAGTATACAGACATTAACACTAAAGTCTACAAATAATTGTAATGCAGATCAGATCGATTTCGTACGGCCTGCCATTGTAACATTACCTCTTAATATAAGTACATTAGATACCATCATTTAATTCTTTACCGCGTTAAATCATGTTAAAGATTGCAGATTTGATTCAAATAACAAATTGTCCATTAATTTAGATTGTATCATGATTGCTGCAGTCCCGATACAATGCAATGCATTACATGTATATATAAAGATTACTTTAATTAGTATACAGAGTCACCATTTACCTTACTGTCAGCAACTGCACAAATAGTCATGCATTGCATTTGCTTGATTTATAGAGACAACCAACGATAATTTTTTTGAAAAAATTATCATCTCTTTATGAAATACGACACTGATAAAGAAACAAAGAATGCTATTCCACATCACAATTAATATATTTCATAATACTGAAATTAATACTGTACAAAATATACAACAATCATCTTCTGTTAAGCCACGACATGAATTATCGTTGACAACTCTTCATTGATATTAAAGCGTTAACCTAATATATCAGTTCGAAGCAAATGTCGTCGTTATTTTAATGTAGCGAGATTGACCTTTTCAATATTTAAGGTTATAAACATTAAAAAGACATCGGGACTATGAAATTAAGTATATATACTTATAACACACACACACACACACACACACACACACACACATATATATATATATATATATATATATATATATATATATATATATATATATATATATATATATATATATATATATATGACCCAGGCTTGAACTCACGACCTCTGGAACCCATTCTCCTGGAAGTATTATGTATTAAAATACATATATGTATTTATCTCTGCAATGTGTTTCCTCTCAAATTGTCGCTTAAATGTATTCCACCGGTATCTCAAACGACTGTGTAGTGCACGGCCAGCGCACTAGGTTCCGTTCGTCATCGGAACGAAGATTTTTGTCTTGCCTAGATGGCCGAATGGTTAGCGCGGTGGCCGCTCACTGATAGAAGAATGGGTTCCAGAGGTCGTGAGTTCAAGCCTGGTTCGGGGCGGCGGTGAAGCTCCAATAACAAGTGAATTTCCTTGTGCTTTATATATATCTATATCATTCACTATGGGCAGGTATATGTCAATTTCAGAGTTATTGCAATGTTTGTGCTTAATATATATATATATATATATATATATATATATATATATATATATATGTGTGTGTGTGTGTGTGTGTGTGTTTGTGTGTGTGTGTGTATAATTTTGTCTTCGTAATGGCAAAAATATATTTGATTCAATGCAAGATATCACATTATAAATATTTATTTTAGAAGAGTGAAGACGGAATGTTATATACATAGTGGTTTGCATAGCCTGTCATTTGCAATGTAATGATAACTTACAAGAACAATTGTCAGCATGCAGAAAACATTTTTGCTCCCCAAATCCATTCTCCGTTAAGGCATGGTCCAGCATACTAATGACAGCATTTGGTCCAGTTCTTAATGATCCGTCTTGTCCTTTAAAATAAACATTTATCATTCGCACAAAGCAAAAAGTGTAATACATGTTGAGTTCATTTATCCTATGAACATAACCTTAATGTAGAGACTTGCCTATACTTTGATCTTCATCAATTAACTAATTCATTTGTCTGGATACCCATCGATCCTCACACCAAACACGTGTACTCTTCTTAGTTGAACAAAATAAGAAGGCCCCATTCGACGGGAGCAATGTGGCAACTGAAAATGTCATTGAAAGTCAATTAATAGTGAACACCCCCCTCCAAGTTCGACTCGACATTTCTTTTACTGAATTTTCAATGCAAATTTTGTAGTGACTTAAATTAAATTTTTCAGAATTTAAAGTATGAAAGTATCTACATGTATCATAAAATACAATAAGCAGGTTATTATTTGGGAGTTGCAAATTACCTAATAAATGAAAAAAATTAACTGAAAAAAATTAACTCATAAAATTATGTTTGCTATTTACAACTATATATCTAGTACAAACTATTTCTAACTACATATCTCATGTCAACCTCATGCTTTGATTTCAGAAGAATAGGTCCGTACCGAAATGTTATAATTTCTTCAAAATGTTTTATTGTAAATTAAAATACTGAAAATAATGAACTAAAATAATATTTTATTTCTTATACAAAGAATTTAATAATTCAATATTTATATTTCAGTTAAAATTAAAATCGAAATGGAATATTTTATATTTCGAATGTTAAGAAATTTGTCATTTTGATTGAAAAAATACCCCCAACAACTTGAATCCAGTCAATCAATAGATTTAGCGCATTATTTGAAATAATAAATTACAAAACGTTATTACTTATAAAAATAACATTGTAAAATTGAAGATAAAAATTGAATTTCTATTATTCTTCACATTCATTTCCGCCGCGGAGAGACTCATAGTAATTTCTGCAGATGTGGTTGGGTTATCTTTCTTGTTTTCCGACTAGACAGATAGAAAAGCCGTGAAAGTGTCTGTAATGATTTATTCTATTGCGTAATCAATACTCAGATCAGAAATAACTTGTTAAGGGATTTAAGATACAAGTTTAAAGCAAATAATGGCTTGAACACAGCTTGTCTATGGCTGTTAGCCTTTGTCGTGAATGACGCTGTGCAGTGTGTGTAGACAGACGCAGACGGGCGCGGATCAACAAGTTAAGTCAAGAATAATGATAATTATTTTTCATGAAGCAGTGATTCTGTACGGGTTTATTTCATACTAGAACAGCCAGTACCTCAAATTCTTCCTTGGAAAGTAATTTGTTTTATCATTCTTCATTCTTTGATCTTCTGATACTTTTGATGATAAACAAGAGTTGTCTTTCCATTGTACCATCGTAACAGAAGAGATCGGCGCGGAATCTAAACATTTGGTTGATATAAATATTCATGAGAAAAGATGTAAAAAAATATATATTGCATTGAAACGGAGTGTGAATTGTTTTGTGATTTTACATTTCATCAAATTTTCTATAGATATTTTAAGGGTCGTATACCTTCCAAGTAAAGATTTTCCTGTATTATTTTCGTATATTCTATTATTTTTTTTTCGAGGCTGAATTTTGTTATTAGACTAATTAAAACAACTTTTACATCACAACATTTTTCTTGAAATCCGTAAAAGCTCATATACTAACCATTTAATAAGAGAGAAAAACTAACTTTTATGATATTTTCCTACGCCAATATTTCGCAAAAAATAGTCTTTGTTAGATTCTAAACATTGATTACTTTTTTATGCCAAGTTATATGATGGTTAAAAGAAAGAACAATTTACTATTATAATTTCCTTTCATCTTGATTTAATGATCAATTAATCAAATTTACGTTTGACGAATCAAAAACCAGAAAAGACTCCTTCTTTAATTTGATTATGAGCTTACAGAAATTATAGGGGATTAAGGAAGGAGTCTTTTTCTGGTTTTCGACTTGTCAAACGTAAATTTGATTAATTGTAATTGATTAATTTAAAACATTGGAAGAAGTAAGAAATACACATTTCTATCAACAAACCTGTCCAGGTGAATCTTTGCGAGCCCTGTGTGTGTTTTGTTTATAGTAAATACTATGGGTAATAGTATAGAAGGCGAAACCCCGCAACCTATTGCGGTGTAAATATGTGTGTGTTAAAAATAATTCTTAATTCTAATGAAATAGTTAGATTAATTCCATGAAGAATTTAGTATTTTTCTGAAAGTTTATATATCTATGAGTGTTTTTTTTAATAAGATGCACCGTTCTGTCTCCTTATAGGACACACCGAAAATTTGGGCTAGACTTCTTCCCTCCCTCTTTGAAAGTTATTCACCAGCTGAACTCTCTTGGGGATTTTATATTTTCTCTCAAAATAAGTTACCAATGTCACGTGACGCATGACTATCTAAATAATTCAAATACCAATTAAACACAGGGGATATCATTTGATTTAATAAACAATGATTAATATAATACAAAAAGACAAAACAAGTCAACAAGATATTCTTAGTGATTTGGATTATGTAATAATTTTTTTGTAAAAAGATAAGATTTTAAAAACTTAAATGATACATCAAAGTTCGCTATTAACATGTATTTTTGAAGCAGTCATCATCATTCGACTTTTTTTAAATTCCAAGAAATTCCTATAAACATCTCTGTTTACGTATTTTAGACATGTTTTTATACTGTATGTTTAATTACAATGAAAAATGATTGATCATTGAATAAAAGTAGTCGATGTTCGAACCTCTTCGCGATATTTTGTTGGAAAGACTACAAATATTATACTCCGTATGCATTGAGTTACAAGACGAAGGACGATAACTCGAAATTTGTTTTTTGGTTTTTTTTTGTTTGTTATATCGTTGGGTTTTTTCTGTTATTTTGAAATACATTAACAATTAAAAATATTTATTACATAAGATTTAAAAGAAATGAAAAGTAAGCAAGGTCAAATATCTCGTGCTTCTAAATTACTTGACTGCACATAATAAATGGCACATTATGCATAAAATACACAAAATGATTTAATAATTGAAATTCCTATAAACATCTCTGTTTACGTATTTTAGACATGTTTTTATACTGTATGTTTAATTACAATGAAAAATGATTGATCATTGAATAAAAGTAGTCGATGTTCGAACCTCTTCGCGATATTTTGTTGGAAAGACTACAAATATTATACTCCGTATGCATTGAGTTACAAGACGAAGGACGATAACTCGAAATTTGTTTTTTGGTTTTTTTTTGTTTGTTATATCGTTGGGTTTTTTCTGTTATTTTGAAATACATTAACAATTAAAAATATTTATTACATAAGATTTAAAAGAAATGAAAAGTAAGCAAGGTCAAATATCTCGTGCTTCTAAATTACTTGACTGCACATAATAAATGGCACATTATGCATAAAATACACAAAATGATTTAATAATTGAGGAAAATTTCCCAAAAAATTAATATATAAAATTTTCCTGCACATACGCAAATTAATACTTTTCAAACAACTACAAATTCTTAGGATATTGTATTTAGGAAATTTAGAGACGTTGCATATTTTCACAAAATTTGAGTAGCAGTTTGAAAAAGGTTGCGCTGAGAAACTGTATAATACCGGTATTATATCAATAAATGGCACACTTTTGATATTAAAAAGTTCAATATACAAGAAATTAATATAATCAAAATATCCTGTTAAATGCTCATTCACACAATGTGACCAAATTCCAAGTTTAAAAGGATCAACCCCCCCCCCCTCCCCTCCAACCCCCCCCCCCCCAAACAAATTATTTCCTAGTCATGCACATTTTAACACACTGTCCTTATTTCCTGCAAAGTTTCACAAAAGTCATTGCCGGGGTTTAAGAGAAGTTGTGCTGACAAGCTGTTCATTATTACATTCAAAATATGACCAAAATTCTAATTTCTAATAGGCCAACATTTCCAGAAAATAATAAAACTGGCAATATTCATATAGTGTCTTAATTGCCTTCATTTTTTTAAAATAATGTGCAACAGATAAGGCTGAACAAAAAACCGGGCTGAGGGACAGGCTGACAGCAGTAACTGGATAACGTGTCAAAATTATAATTGCGGGGTAATTTAGATTAAAGTGATAGAAAACAAGAATGATAAGAGTTTTTAGGTTTTTTGCAAAACCCATTAATCTTATAAATACACTTAACGACTAACCAAAACTAACGTACACTTTACTATCATCAGCTGACGGTGTATATGTACATTATTACATGATGTGAGATATATTTCTTCACCGATCATTAAAATGCATAGCGAATTTGATATTATCTGTTTCTTTAACTGCGACACAAAATCAAATAACTAGTCCTCTTTTGAAGTTCTTTTTTTTCTATTTTCAGGAATCGGCGATCATCACCACAGCGGATGTTATTCAGAATTATCCGAAAACTCTGCCAAATCTGTCACATTATAAGCTTTAGAGCGGCATTTCCTTTCGATGGATATAGAGCAGGTTTCTGTTCTTACATTGATTCTACTCAGAGAAACGTAAAAAGTTTCCATCTTTTCCTTTTTTGTGATAGGGAACGATGGTTTACCGTAAATGTACCAATGACACAATCCAAATATTTTATCTACAATGTTAAATGTTCCAAAAACCTCTTCTTGGTTTTCTCTGTTTTCAAATCAAGGAGTTATAAAATTGGATTAAAATGAATCAATGTAAGTATTAATTTTAGAATATTTTGATAATTATTTTATATTTTGCAAACAAAATAAAACGTGAAAGCATGAGACATGTTTAATATAATACAATATTTAGTTAAAATATATTCAAAGAAACGCAGATTACACAATTGCCTTCCTAAACAAAAGCCATTTACCCGACATCATTAAAATGTCCGGTTTTGTTACGGATATATAAAAAGAAAGTTAGTATGAAATAAACAGTTGAATATTTAATTATTTTAACCACTTTAAACCATAGAAAAATCCAATTAAGATATCATAATGTTCTACAGGTACATGTACATGTACATGTATTGTAGTACACGTTTGCATTGAAATAAATTTGGTTTAACAAGGTCTTCATACTGAAAATTAGTCAAATATTTCAATGAGTGACTGTTCTAATACAATCATGTAAATAACAATGTATATTGATAAGACACCCGAAGGAAGTGTTAAATGCTTGGCCTAGTGGTTACGTGTTGGTGTTTTTGATTTTGCATTTACTGGATCGCTTCCACCAAGTACTATTTTTTTCTTATCACTTTAAGCATGATCAGAATATATGTTAAAACTACATGTATCTTATCTGCTGGATTTTTTTCTTAAAATTCTTCTGTTTAATTCAGATTATGTACACACGAATATAAACATGTCTCTTCAACAAAACAATACTCTATTTACACTTACACATGTAACATTAATTATATCTTGCTGAAAGTAATCACGGTTATGAATATCAACTTTATACAAAGAGTTATATATATATATATATATATATATATATATATATATATATATATATATATATATATATATATATATATATATATATATATATATATATATATAGAATGCAGAATGCAACCAAATCAGCCATTTTAATTTCTGTACATTTTCAAGAGCAAGTCCTTATGCATCGTTTTATAGCATTTTCAGGGTACATTCGCCAACTTTAAAAAGAGCTATGTTACCCACTAAAAAATTCATGAAATTCTGCACGTGTAAAATCATGATGTTGTTTTAGTTACCTCCCTTTATTTTAGAGTCTTACTAAATTATTTTTTTCTACCTATTTGTTTTCATGTATTCAAAAGATAAACCACTATATTATGCACTTATATTTATGCACTTATATTTATAAATAAATTTTCATGTATACTGCATTAATATAGTAAGAAAATCAAACATGCTTTTTCCCAGAGAAAAAACCCTTGGATTTTATACGAAACTGTGTTTAGCTACCTAAGCAGAATAAACATGGCGGCAATATTTTTTTTGATGATCTTTTTAGGATTATTCACCATGATACATCTTTGTGTTGTTAATGAAAATAAGGTAATCTAATATCATATTAATATCAAATTCTATAGCAATGGAGCGGTATACATCATTATGAGTAAAGCTGGGTTTTTTGTGAGAAAACATGCTGATTTCTTTTTTATGCATATGAATCTGCAAATTTGAAAAAAGATAAGACGACTTTAGAAAAATAGACTAATATACTACAAATGTATAACTTAATGATTTTTCCAAAACTTAACGTTTAAATGCTTCAGTAAGGCACTTTAAATAGGCAACCATAATTTGAGTGTCATTCATTGCAATGTAAAGAAAGCGTTTGTTTACATTTTGAATGTTGGTTTGTGGAAATACCCATCTAAATAATAACGAATTCTTGTGAAAAGTTTCCCGGAATAAGTTTTGGATGTGAAATGTTTGTATATTTTTATATTGGAGTATTACTTAATATATGGGGAAACACTTTTTAAAATTACCTTACAAAACCACATGGCTAGACAAGTTCAAACTAGTTTTGAAGTTCCCTAAGGCTGTGTATATTAACATTCAAATTTGTTAACACCATGATCTTCGGGGTTTGGTGGCACCATAATTAGGGAACAGGTTTTTACCATGAAAAAAAAAATGAAATGTTATAAAACATTTATTCCTCAACATCATTTTGGTCAGTTGAAGTTTATACTTAAAATAATGCACCATAACGTAGTGTAGATTTACATTTGTTTTATTTGATTTGCACGGACAGGTTTGGTCAACGTGACTTGTCAAGAACAACAGAACAACAACCTTGATAGTAGACTTACATATTTATGATTTTTGTGTAATTGTCGGTAATGGAAATCAAACTGTTGATTTTTTTTTAAAAGAATGTAACTATGCGCAAGTACAATTTTGATTAATAGAAGATCGATATTATTTACGTAATGTACATTCCCATTATATTACCACGGTCCTTCATTATTCAACCGCACTTATTTCTTACCTAAATTATTATATTAATTGTAATCAAAATATAGTTTTAAAATTAAAACATGCAGCTATATACACTTCTGTTTTACTTTCTATTTACTCTGTTTCATTCTTTGACGATGTACTCGTTTTGAAACCGGAACTAGTGACAAAAAAATGAATTCAAACAACTGTTTTTCTAACGCTTTTTGGTCGTAAATCAGATCTCCCTGTATAGGTGTTACGTGTTATTATACGTAAATACAATACTCCAAAGCGAGAGAGAGGAGTGATTCGTTTATTCCTACGTCATGGGTAAATACAATATCATAATGGTGTTCATATTCCTCCTGCGAATATCTGTAGCATTCAAGGTAAGAATTTCGGTTCCTTGCTTCATAGTGGTTATTGTAAAGTAAAGGATATCATTTTAAAGTGTCATTTTTGTAGGTGAAATCACTAATCGAGGCTGTAAATTGACAGTTTGAAACTGATATCATACTTAAACATAAGCTTATTTCCATGAATGAACAATATCAGGGAAACCTGTAGATGATGTTGATATAAATAAAAACGTTTAATAATAAACCAACCTTGCATAGCAATATATCTTTTGTTCACATGATGAATAGTTTTAGTTATTACATGACCGTTGCCCAAATAAATGTGCTTTTCATGTTTCTAGCCAATACCAATATCAAAACTACAGACAATTATGATTCAGATATTTACCCCGATGTATATACAAAACTAAATAGACTTTTGTTTGTTTTGCGTAGTTGTCATGGCCGTTTAATCAAATGTGCAAAAATTTGATAAGTACATGAATATCTGATAGATATCAGTCAGATATATAGTACATGTACATCAGATATATTTCATACATGCACATTGAACTTGACATATATATATATATATATATATATATATATTTATATATATATATATATATATATATATATATATATATATATATATATATATATGTAATATACAGTATTAGAAATACTCTCTTGACCCCAGGAGCCTGGAAAAAACAGTGCCCCACGGAGACAGTATTTTAATCAAAATTATGCACTTTGTTGCTGAGTCCTTGAATACAGATGAACTGCAAAACCATTCTTTGTCCATATGCATATTCACTTTCCAGCACATCTTTCTTCTATACGTCATGGCCATGACGCTGCAAAAGAAAACTCAACCCGAAAAAGATTTTCACAATTTACAAGTGTACAAAACAATACCTGCAACTTTTCACAAGTAGTTTAAATGGAAATTTATAATAAATTATAACCATCCAACCTATTACTAAATAATGGGTTTAGGTGGGAGGGGATTTTTTGTTACCGACTCAGGGAACAGTTGAACATAAAAGGAAGAGCTTAACTGTCACACTGTCACGTGAACCATCCGCCAATACCAGGCGGCAATTTTGACAACAATGACACCTGTAGATATGATACAAATGAATGTCTATACTTCGACATTTTAGATTCAGATATATGTATATGATATATAATAAGATAGATAAGTAAAACGGACCATGACTTGCCAGAGATATATCAGCTAGTATAGTTTAATGATAGGTGCGAGAGGAAGATGTCACAAACTGCACAATAGCATTTTTCAGGGAATTTATGTATATATTGTTACCCAGAACTGACAAATGCACACCATCTAATCTAAATAATATCTTTTGATTTATCTGAACATCTGGATATATTAAGCTTTTTCAAAACAAATGTTTTCAATTGCACTATTTATTCTACGTCTAGAGTTTTCACCTTCAATGGTTGATAAAGACTGCCTCCAATTACTTCTAGGTAATATATGTGACCATACAATGAGAGTGTTTGGCAAGAGGTCTGCTATTTGAGATAAAGTTAGTTTCAAGAATTTTTGGATACCTTTTAGGGTATTTTGAGGGTCCCCAATATTATAACCACCGCAGTGAATTATCAAAATAGTTGGTTGTTTATTAACTATTAACATACTTGAGACGGTTGTATATAAGTACTCCCCTTCTATCTAAGCATTCCCCTTCTACCATTCCAATTAATGGTAAAGTGGTTTAATCGAATGTTAAACTGATTTGTGGTCTCGGCATATTTCTGTGCCTAATGAATAATAGATGAGCCAATAATCAAAACTGAATCTGAATTTACGTATGATTTAACAGCACAAAACTAAAAATACTATTAACATGGTCTTATGTAGGATTTGAAAGCTGAGGAACTCCATCTACCTATGTGCTTGATTTGTATTTCAGACACCCCTTTTAAGTACAGGTAAGTTGCACCTCCAATCCTAAATGAGTGCGACTTGAATTAACTTGTGGGTACTTCTAGAAATTTTAAGGATTTATACAGCATGGATAAAAATTGATATTGAGTCAATGGATTAGTATTGCAGTGGGCAAATACTTGTGTTGCTTAAATGCATTGCCTATGACTTTGAAATTTTTGAAAACTTTGAAACATCAAAAAAGAATCTGGTGTTTTTGGTATTATAATGGATGAACCGTTACCAAATTGATCTGTTTTTGAGCAACCCACAAAAACTATAAATTCATCCTCTAACATTTGAACATGATTTCTTTCCAATGCCACTACCTCACTTACTCTCAATAAAGCAAAAAATGCAATGAGAAATGCTGACTGAAATAAATGTGCTTCATACGAAGAAATAGTTAAATGTGGAATGATACTGGTAATTTGTGTTAAGGTCAAGATCTAGTAAATGATTCCAGACTGTCTTTTTGGTGCTAGAACCATTATGACGTCATATTTGATTTGAAGGATCTTTTCCCGTTTTTTACGGCTTTAAAGGAATTATGTAGAAAATAAAACAATTTTTTGACTTTCTATACTTTATCACGGGAATAGTAATCCCGGTGTTATATAGTGCCTTTTCCCCCTAGCCATCTTTTCCCCAGGAAAAATGGCTATATAGCAGTTCTTCCCCCCGGAAAAATGTCTATATAGCAGTTTTTCCCCCACGGAAAGCTGACTATATAGTGGGCTTTCCCCCTTTTTATAGCCAGATTACCCCCACGGAAAACCTACTATATAGTAGATTTTCCCCCATTTTTACTTTCCGGCCATGTTTATTGCGGACCATTCGTGACAATAATTTGCAATAACTGGTATGATATTAATTTCTCACAAAAAGAATGAATAATTATGGCATTGATTAATGCATAGAATAAAATACATGGTTTTTCAACCCCAAATATGAACTAAGGCATTCGCCTTCATAACATGCATGTGTCATCATCGTTTATTATACATGTACCTGTTCTCACCCCCATTTTTGAACACCTTTTAAACGGATTTCGGAATACCTCGAATCTTTTTCATCTAATCGATGCTCATCTACAGTTTTGACTTCGACGTTATGAACACCTGAGAACACATTTGAGTGAAAATACGCCGGTTTGGAAATTTAATTTTCCAATGTATTACCATCAATGTATAAGCTTCTCCCAGGGAACTAACTGACCAATCTTGACTTAATTTTGTAGAGGAAGGGGATAAAAAGTGGAAATGTATTACTCCCTTCGTCAAAAAGACAATCAATTTTAAATTAATACCGTTAGAATTGTGATCTTAAAAACAATTTTATATTTCTTCTTCTAATTATCAAACGGGAGACAGGATGCATTATGATGAGAAACTGAAATGTTTTACTAGTAGTTTTACTTTGATTGATGGGGTTCTAAATCATGGTTAAGGGGTATTTTAATTATGTATTAAAAGCATGTGTAAAGTTAGTGTTTACCATTTCGTTTTAAAGTTACGCATATTCATATTTTTAAGCACATTTCTACAAAACGCGAGATATTATGATGTAAACATTTTAAAAAACAATGAAATGTCTTCACAACCAGAACAATGTCGGTATCTTTGTTGGTTACTTTGGAAAAGTGATATGGAGCCTAAACTAACTTTATGTCTATATTGTCACTAACTATTTGCTAATTTTTCCACTTTTAAGTTTGCAACGTGATTTATAACTACATGTATACAATTTTGAAAACGATGCTATATAAATCAAATATACGATTCAATTACCTAAAAAATTTATACTATTTGTTTCATATTTTGGAATAAAGATTTACTTGTGTACGATAATAACCATATTATTTCTTCGAACAATTAAACAAGGGTAATTAAAAAAACAAAAAACAACCAACACATATATTGTGATGAGCTGACTTTTTTTTTAGATATAAGCTTGTTCTTCTAATCAACTAACAAGTAAAAAAAGTCGTATATGCGCTTAGGTTGGTTGTTTATTTTTGATTTTCGGTTTCTCCTTTTATGAATAAAAGTTCATTGATTTATGTATCTAATTATTTATTATATCATTAGTCATCTCATGAATTCATTAATGTTTTGAAGAATAATGAATTTTACCTGCGCACCTTTAAAAAAAATTTTGTTCGTACAAAAAAAACCCCAGCAGAATTAAACGTAATTTTCAATCATTTTGATAAAGAAATAAATGAGTGATTGTGTATTTTTAAATGATGATTTTACTTTTAAATGACCGTAAAAATATGATCATGTGGTCATCTATAGTTTTTGAGATATGGAGCCCTAAAAAAACATATTCTTTTAAATGGATTTCAAACATCGGGCTCGAAAACACAAAAGGCTCCTACCCTGCATGGGGCTTAAATTTTCGGTGTCATCTACTAGTGGAATACCACTATCACTGTGAAAATATGGTTAATTGGTTATCTCTAGAATTTGAGATTCGGGTTCCCACTTATAGAACACTATTCAATCATTATAATGGGGTCTTAAACATCGGGCCCAGAAACATCAAAGGCCCCTACCCAGAGGGCTGAAATTTTCAGAGTTATCTTCAAGTGGTAAACCACTGCCACTATAACAAGAGGCCCATGGGCCACATCGCTCACCTGAGGAACAATAGGTATGATAAAATCAGCTTAATGGAGTCATAATACAAACAATCTGGACAATGTACAATAATACATGTAGATCCTGTATAAATAAAATTAATTTTCCCACTGGATATTCTTATGTTTATAATCATTAGTCCCTTTTCAAACAGGATGATTTTATAGTCATATCACATGATGAGTATTGCAGTTCTCAAAAAGATCCTTAATAATTGTTTATCTATGGGATATAAATCTACATCAAACTCTGAACCTTTTTGTGAGGCCGAAGAATTGTCCTGGAGCCAAAGTCTTAACGATTATAAAGAATCATCTGGCTGATTAGTTTCTGAGAAGATTTTAAAAGTTTTACTCTATATATTCCTATGTAAAACTTTAACCCTCCCCCATGTGGCTCCACCCTACCCCCAGGGATCATGATTTTCACAACTTTGAATCTACACTACCTGAGGATACTTCCACACAAGTTTCAGCTTTCCTGACTGATTAGTTTCTGAGAAGAAGATTTTTAGATATTTACTCTATATATACCTATGTAAAACTTCGACCCCCCCCCCCCCCATGTGGCCCACCCACCCCCAGGGATCATGATTTTCACCACTTTGAATCTACACTACCTGAGGATGCTTCCAAACAAGTTCCAGCTTTCCTGGCTGATTAGTTTCTGAGAAGAAGATTTTTAAAGATTTACTCTATAAATTCCTTTGTAAAACTTCAACCCCCCCCATTGTGGCCCCACCCTAACCCCGGGGATCATGATTTTCACAACTTTGAATCTTCACTTCTTGAGGATAATTCCACAAAAGTTTCAGCTTTCCTGGCTGATTATTTTCTGAGAAGAAGATTTTTAAAGATTTACTCTATATATTCCTATGTAAAACTTCGACCCCCCCCCCCATTGTGGCCCCATCCTACCCCCGGGGGCCATGAAATTTTCAAAATTTTGAATCTACACTACCTGATGATGCTTCCACACAAGTTTCAGCTTTCCTGGCCTTATGGTTCTTGAGAAGAAGATTTTTGAAAATTTCTCGAAATTTTTCATTAATTTCTAATTATCTCCCCTTGAAAATGGGCATGGCCCTTAATTTTCACAACTTTGAATCCCCTTTGCCTAAGAATGATTTGTGCCAAGTTTGGTTGAAATTGGCCCAGTAGTTCTTGAGAAGATGTTGAAAATGTTGAAAGTTTACGGACAGACGGACGACAGACAAAATGTGATCAGAATAGCTTACTTGAGCTTTCAGCTCAGGTGAGCTAAAAATATGGTGATATGGTCATCTCTAGTTTATGAGACATTGAACCCTAAAGAATATGCACTATAATTATTATAATAGGATTTTAAAAATCGGGCTCTGAAACATCGGCAACAAAATTTCTCTAAAACAGAGGTTTAGCCTGGATGAAATTTTCACAAACAGACAAACAATCTGATAAATTTATCAAGAAATTCTTAAAACATTCTCGTTTAATACAATTTCAGAGCACAGAATTATGCATATAAGTGTATAACTTGTAAAACTTTTTTCAATAAATTACCTAAATTAAGTTCTATGTGTAATTCCATTACACACATGTTCAACTTTCAGCATTGTCTATAAAAATAAAAAATCGGCAAAACGAAACTTAACCTGTACAGATGAATGCAGATATACATGTATGCAACCTGGGAGTGTAGAAACATTGATTTTAATCCCTACTGGATTTCCATAAATATTTTTTATAAAATCTGAACCAAAAACGTGAGGAAGAAACCCTACTATGGGGGAAAAGCTACTATATAGTAGCTTTTCCCCCGGGGGGAAAGGCTACTATATAGTAGGTTTTCCGGGGGGGGGGGGGGGGGAAAGCTACTATGGGGGAAAAACTGCTATACAACACCGGTACCTTTATTCAATTTGACATCATTTCTAAAAGGAGGCCAATGGCTTATTTAATATCGTTTTTGGCGAGACTGTAGGCAATTTAGATATATTTCATTAGTCAAAAATGGACAAAACTCCGAGATTTGTTATTTTTATCCTTCATATTTCATAGAAAATGGTTGTTTAAAACATGTTTTTTTCATTGTGTTTACCAACAAATTAAGCCCCGGTACACCCTATGAAACAAAGATATTGCTATGAAGCACCATTAAAAGAATTCATATCTTGAATTTCATAAATCTGTAGGCACCTTTCATTCACTAGATATTGACCTTAATAAAGACAATGTAATTGGTGGTCTAATGTCCTGAGTTCTGCATGACCAAATCCTGCTAACAACTTTTTGACCAAAAAGGATTCTGTAGCACTCTGCCAACTTTGTAAATTTACAACAACACTCAAACCAGCCATATAAGATTTTGCTGTTGAAAATGCAAATCCAGATTCCTTCATATAAGCTATAAACATTACTATATGATCTATAGGTGGTGGCCACAAATGCCCAAAGGAAGCTTGAACTCTGAAGTTAAAAAGTGCTTGGATGCCTTGTTTATAAACTTTACTTGAGTTTTCAGATATACTGGCTTCTAACAGTTGATCTATAGTGGATGAATAATCTCCCAAAACGAAGCAGGAATATGACATGGAAAATTGTCGGCTGTAGGAGCCAACTGTCCGAATGTTGACCACTGAAAGCGAGAAATAGCATCTGCTATATTGTTATTTTTTCCCGGAACATATATAGCTTTAACCTGGATATTATAACTAAGAGTATACAATACCGACGCTCGAATCAAAACCATTACCCTGTTATTTTTTGAAGACTTTTGATTAATGATATGAACTAATGAAAGATTGTCAATATGAAACAATAACTTTTTTGCATAGAGTTGTTCTGCCCAAATAAAAACTCCCTAAACAATAGGCACAATTTTAAGAAAAGTAATATCTTTTGTTGTCTCATAAAACCAATGTTACGACAAAATGTTCTTCCTGAGGGCAAAGCTTTTACCACAAATGCTAGTGACCCTGCTAATGACTGTAACTTTTTAACGGTGATCTTTTTACAACTTAAAGCATCATTAATGTTTTCCAAAACTTCAGTAACTTTATTTTTTGGATTGAAAATAGTTCTTGAAAAAGAATTTGTCCACATAATATGAATTTAAAAACTTGAAATAGGCGGACAGGGAAAGGGGCCTAAAATTCTACCCAATTTTATTTCTTTATTTATTTTTTCATGTAACTCAACAGCATGTTCTCTGCAGTATCATGTTTTTAAATTCAAGCGTTTTAACTTGTAAAGAATCGAAGTTAGATGTATTGATTGGAGTGCTGCCAATATCCCATAATTTATGTAACAAGTTACATGTAGGTTTGCCGTCCTGTGGTTTGTTGTCGATTCCTGAAATATTTGTTGTTGGAATTAAAATTTTCCGAACGAGCAGGTGCGTTTTTGGGAATTTTATTAGATTGATTATTCTTGAAGCAGTTAATGGAGGGATGATATGCATTACATGTGATGCACTGATGCAAATACTTGCAATATTGTTTCTGACAAACACCTACATAATTGTAGGCATAACATTTCAAATACCTACGAGTTTTTTACAATTGGGTTTTATTAACTGTTTGCATGTAAAACAACCATAGTTCAGCATCAATAGATCCCCAGTATAAAGAGGAGTCTACAGACTTCTTTAAGCGAAATTGCACATCATAATCCAACCAACCTGAATTGTTACTAGCAGCCCCCTTTTAATTGTTGACATATACCTTAATACCTCAGTGAAATGGCTTGTATTGGATGTTTTTCTAAGTATATAGAAGCATATATGAAAAAGCGTCCATCCATTGCGAGAAATTTGTAATTTTTGTTTCTTTATTTGTTGGTTTGACCTGAAAAACACCCCCCCCCCCCCCTCGAAAACAATTTGATTTTGCATTTCTGTGCAAGGCTCTTGAAGCAACAATTTGTTTAAATGAACAAATTCGCCATTCCAAATTTTATCTTTGAGAGCTTGGGATACATTCGATCCCAGTATAGAAGTAACACTGTTAAATGGGTTTGGCGTGTCAATATTATTTTTCAAATAATTTTCTGTACCTTGATTCATGTTGGTGGGATCATGTGACGACAACGCACTTGGTGCGTCAGGGGTGGGGTGAACTATGGGCGGCATGTTGTGAGAAATCATCCCAATCATCCCGTTCCGTGACATTCCCTGGCCTGCTTCAGTTGACGCCTGTGTCGCTGGTGTCGGAGGAGCAGTAATATTGGAGCTGTTTGCAACGGGCGGTCTAACTTGACCTCCTCGACGATCTCCGCGACGACCTCGTGCCAATACACTATTCGATGCAACTGCATTTGTTCCATTTGGCACGGCTGCGTATGAGCTTCTCGCCTAAGATGCCCTTTGGTTCCTTACCCTAAGCATGATATTGTATTAATATGACGGTATAAAGTAATAAAACTCGCCGATTATAACGATAAGACTTAATATATTTCTCTTGTTGATTTGTTTGTGACCGACTCAGGGAACAGTTGAATATAAAAGGAAGAGCTTAAAGCGCACGCTCCAAGACCAGGAAGTGTGGAGTTACTGCCCTTGAATTGATATTACTAGAGTTATAGTTCTTGCCCCAAACAATATGCTTAACTGCATGAAATAACAGGGTTTATCCTTATTTAATATAAACCTAATTATCTGCTTGATTTAAAACAATGTGCTGTATACACTTTACATTTGTTCACTTCTCTAATGAACACCCCATTAGCTGTTTGAGACTCAAACAAACTTCAAAGATTTTAATGAAGTACTAAAAATACTGATACTGTTCAAAGTGATATTTTGGATATTGAGGGTGAGAATGTTGAGCAGATTTTTTTTAAAATAAAAACAAATTAAATGATTAAACCAAATAAACAACAAACTGCATGGTCAGATTTAGATACAGACATTTTTCAAATAGTATGGATATTTCTGAATAGAAAGGTTTAATTATCTGAACTTTTCCAGGAAAGATATGATCTGTGATCTTTATAATGGACATATTACATTCCAATTTAAACAATTCAGGAATGAGAGTTTCCAATGGCGGAGTACAGTTTGTCTAAATCTACTCTCTGTAAGATTAATTAATTTGTTATTAAAAGAATTAGGAAGCGAAATACAATATTAGATTACTCAGTAGTATTTTATTATTTCTCTGCTGTATTACACTCTATGCTAATTATATCTTGATACAAATTAAATTTGTTTTATTGGCGAAGTTAATGTCTTATTATCTTTACAAGCTTAACCGTCTAAAAACTTTAATTTTAAAGTTGTTCCTTCTCGATCCTTAATTTTTTTCAAAAAATGGAAAGGTTTACTACCCATTATATGTATAGGTTGTTACACGGTTTGACAAGGGCCGACGCAACCGTGTATCCTTTCTCAAAAATTAAGAAAATCTCTTAACATTTCATACTACCATTAAAATTTACTTAATTGTGAACTCTTTAAAGAATTAACTTTATTTATAATTATTTCAGTTCATGAATTGTAGGGGCACTCAATAGATACAAAGCATTATATTTTCATTGACAATTTTTATAAGAAATTCCAGTCCGAATTTCTCTATCAGTTTTTAAATCCCTATCCATTTTTGATTGACACAAAACTGAATAATGACTACACAAAAAACCAACATGTATAGTATTAATTTATTTATATTGACCTTTTTCTGCTGGAATAAAATTAATATGAAGTTAATGATCACAATTGTGGGATATTTTGTGACATGGACTTGACCTCTTATCTATATAAACATTCAAAAAATATTTTTAGGAAAGAGGTTTTTAACAGCTGGATTTTAATTGTCAACGCAACTAGACAAGATTTTATAAATGTTCCATTTGAGAACGTCTGGCTAAACCCAAAAATAAAAGTTAATAATTCTTTTTTTAAACACTGGTTTTATACATATACTTTTTGATAATAATGAGGGTGTTTTTCTTAGTCAAGAAACAATAGAAAATCAAAGTATAAAAACAAAATTGATTAAATATGCAAGCCTAAAGAGAGCAATACTTAAAAGATTAAATAAAGACAACATTGATGAAATTAAATACAAGTCTGGCCCAAGTATAGTCAAATAATTATCTCCTTCACCAATGCAAAAAGTTACGTATATACAAAGGCATGCATAATGAACTTTCTAGGAAGAAAAGAGAGGCAATTACATTTGTATATTAATGACAAGAAAGTGGCTTTATTTTTAACAATAAAGACTGGAACAAAATAGTTGAACTTCCATTTAAAACTACTTAAAAGTGAAAACTCCATTGGCCAGAATTACAAATCTTACATAGAATTAAACCAACAAATTATTTTCTTCACAAGATTTAAGTTAAAGAATCCACAGTCTCCTTTTGTTAAAGAACTAATGAGACTTTTTAGGACTTATCTGTGGAGGAGTGGTTGCTAAAGAATTTTGAAATGCAAGAAACATCTGACAAAAACTCAATTTTATTTGGAAAATATAAAGAAAGAAATTTGTATTAAGTACTTAATCTGTTCATTCTAATAACAAAACAATACTTATTTGGTAGTAAATATAAAGACATTGCAAATCTAAATTTCAGTGCACTTAAAAATATAATGAAGAAAAGAATATTGGTAGTGAAATATATATTTCTTAAAAACTTAAAAATTCTTAATTAGAGTTTGAAAAGAACTAGCAAAGAATATGTGACTAATTAATATGACATAGTAGTTGTATTTATGAGATTTAATAGGTAAAATTATAAATAACTACCACCCCCCCCCACCCCCGCACACACACAATTTTCTCTCAAAATTGTCTTTCTTTCATATAATTTTTACTGACTTTAACTTCCTTTTACATGTAGTGTACAGGTACATTTGTAAATGAGTTATATGTGTAATATACGGTGTATGCGACTTAGGCCTACAGTACTTTAAGAAACATTCTGTTACATTGTGAGCTGTGTGAACTTGTATACATTGTATCCTTCTCTTCTGTCTTTGTCGATAAAAAATGTGATATGCCGACGTCTTTTAGCGTTTTTAAGCATTGTTCAACCATTTTCCATTGGGTACCATAGGATCATCTTTATGAGTAAGTGAAATATAACTAACAGAAAATATGCAAATCTATATATATTCAACTAACATGTAAAATTTTAACTTTTAATATTATAGTACTGCCAAACATGTCTTTTTGGAAAAAGAAATCTATAAAAGAACTATATAATAATGATATTGGTTGAATTTGGCCCCCATAATCCGCAATGTTTAAAGTGTTTCATGTACATTGCATTGTTGTGTTAATTGTCAGAATAGTTGGTCTAAATATATTTTTGGCCTTGTTTTTTTTTTTTTTTTTTTTTTTTTTTTTTGCACTCATTGACAGTATATGAAGTGACGCTATTTTTATAATTCAAGCAAAATTATTGAAAAATTGACGTTTGTCTTATCTTTTTTTCGAGTGGGAAATAAAACGCAACGTTTTGAACAAGAGCGAACTTTTTGTCACTTATAAGTATTCGATAGATACATCTTTGGTGAAAATATTTTGTTTGTTCAAGCAATTGCTCAATGTTTTCTTAAAGAAAAACTGTTTCAAAGCAAGCTGTTTTATGCTACAAATTGGAAAATGGTGATCACAGATAAACTTTGTGATGTCATATTTTCAAATTGTAGGTAAATAAATCAAAATGAAAGTTATCTAAAAACTCAAAAAGTATATCTGTACAAAGAAAGCAAAGAACAACAGTAAAATGACGATGTTCATTTAAGGGGGGCATTTAAGGCTCAAACCATATATAGTCATTTAGTCCGAATTCTCTTCTGTTCGTCTTTTTTTAAGTTTGTTTCAAAGTCTAAAAACATGATATAGTGAATTAAAACTATCGAACGTTGTATCAATAATATTTCATTTCATTAATACTTTTATTCAAACTCTGAGTAAACAGCAGCCTCAAAAGTGGACGTTTTGGTCATTAGAGTAGAACCATGCATGCTTACTTGAATTAATTTTTATGTTAAAAAGTAGTTTATATTGCACTGAAGCCGTAAAAACAAAAAATAACCATGAACAATGTTTTCTGTTAAAATTGCGCACAAATATCCTCTTTATAACCAAACGTTAAAAAACTCTTAGGATATGCATAAGCTGACAAAATCATGCACGTTTATAGCTACAAATTTAAATAGGAAATGACAAAAATATGGACATTTTCAAACACATCATACGTCAAACATTTATAAGATCTGCTGCTACATAACTATAATTATTTTAAAATAGTCTCAAATTATGGATGGTACATGTAGCATTATTGGGAGCAAACTGAATAAAAAGGATCAAACAAAATGGTAGTTTGTTTGTGTTTATTGTTTCCATTTCTATAAACAAGTGAATTTATTCCCCATGATGTGAAGAGAAGTCTTATTGTGGCTGACAACTATATAATCAAAGTGAATTAGTAATAGCACTGTAATTACAAAATTTAGTACCATTTTTAATACATTTTTATATTGATATTTTAATTAATTTAGCGTTTTAAAAATGTATATAATAATTCATAAAAGCGGTTTCTCGTTGAAAAAAAAAAAACAAGTGTTTCAAAGATGTGATATGTAGAATTACCTTACAAAATACGTTTTCATTTTCCTTGATTCTTCTACGGAACATTAAAGAATATATTTTCCTGCAATTCAATTTTAATAATGATTTAGCTGTAAATTAGTTGTCAACCTATAGAATCCTGCTTTGCAAAATAAAAACTTAAAAATGAGATATTCAGTACATCAAGCAAGTTAAAACGCTATTTGTATGATTATAATCTAAGACACGGCATTTTTTGGGTAGCCATCGTGTAGTATTGTACGTCTAGATTCACTGTATTTAGCTTTGTGTGCTTTCACTGCTAGATCAAACCCTGACCTTTCATTATTTACTTTCAAAATTAAGAATATAACAAAATGTAAAAAAGAATCCTACGGAACACGAGAGACTGAATTTTTAATCTTATTTTTTTTACAGATAGCACGTGCTTCTTGTTTAGGATCACTAGAAACCGTTGGGATTGTTAATGACTGCCCTGTCAGCGAGGAAGAATGGAGGAAAGCTGCTGTAATGAAAAATTGTTCAGCTTATGCTAGCCAATGTGATAAACCTGACAGATTTGTGTATCACTGTGTAATCAACACATTTCTTAATGAGACATTAGAAGTATGTGCTTATGGGAAGACAATACATTTAGGTAAGAATCAATTTCGTATGCTAAAAAGTTTTAGGTCAATTAGGGATCATTGGAATATATTATACTATATACTGGAAACTGTTCGAGGCCCGAAGGGCCGAGAACAGTTCTTTCTCTTACAGAATGGACAGTTTGAGGAGTTTATCCTACTTAAAACATGTTCTCTATTGTTAACTTGATAAATGTCTCAGGTGTTGGCTTGAATGATTGCTAAGATTACGTAACACTACTGATTGTCCATTAAAGAAAAGCAAAAGGGGTGAAAATAATGGTGTATTGTTGAACTTAATGGACAGTGCCAGGTTTGTTTATATTTATATGATACCTATGGTGATTTCTGACTTCTCTCTGGGTAAAACTCAATGAGAAAAGATGTCTTCATCAGATGGGAAAAGTATATTTTTGGCGCGATTAAAATTTAGAGATCCTGAAGAAAGTGTAAATACGGATGGCATTTTGAGTTATATTTTAGACATGAAAAAAAAACAACAATAGAGGGTGAGTGAAATAATTCTTCGAAAAGGGTGGAATTCAAGTGATGGAAAAGGGGGAAATTCAAGTGATGAAAATAGGGAAATGCAAGTGATGGCCAGTGTGAAAAAAAGATGAAAATGTGCTATACATGTGAATCCAATAGCAGTGTACCTAGTGAAATTAATATTACCTTTGGAAATATATCTATCTCATTCTAATATGTTTCTGGAGTCACATTTACAGAACCATTCATTGAAATGGTCAGCATATTTGTTGTGCTTTTCTCCAAAGATGATAAAATCATATTGTTGTAAAATAGTATTTTTAATACTAATGTTGGTATCTATGTTTATCTTTGAATTAAGTAAATTTTCCTCACTGTTGAGGACCATGTGAATGTATTGCTTTCAACATTTAAAACTTGTACATTAAGTTACCTGTAGCTGTACATTAAGTTGGAGAAGCTGTCGAAGTTAAGAATCGACAGTTTCTTCCGCTTAATGTACAGCTACAGGTAACTTAATGTACAGGTTTTAAAAATCTAGATATATTACGCTTTATAATGTACCAAAAACATAAAGGATTACATAACAAAAATGTTTTAAACCTTAAGAACAGCTCAGTAAAGTTGTTTTATTTAAACGGGTGAAATCAATTTTGTTCAGCTACGCAAAGTTGCGTCTCGCACGCCCGATTTTCTTTAATACATTGTACTTTTCAAAGGCCCAAATCTGCTTTTTTGATCAAATGTTCCCGCTATCTATCGTCGTGGATGTCATTGCTGTCGTCATAGAGTTTTCGCACTTTCACCTTTTTTCAAAAAACTACTGGGCCAATTTCAACAAAAAATAGTACAAAGCATTATCCGTGAAAAGAATTGAAATTATATAATATACGTATCGTTGTTATTTTTTAAAAACGATTTCTTCACAAAAACTATTTAACAAGAAAAGCTGTTTCTTTTGTGGAAGCACCCTCCGGTAGTGTAGATTCAGGTTTGGTTAAAGCATGTGTCTCGGAGGTAAAGTGGGGCTTTATTTTCGGGTTTGATATGTTTTTGTATGTAGGAATATATTGAGAATTTTTTTTTCAATTCTTCCTGTGATAACACCAATGAGCCAGAAAAGCTGTAATTTTTTATAAAGCGTACAGGGTAGTTAACTTAAGCTTAAAATTTGTTAAAATCATGATCCCCGAGATAGAGTGGGGCAACAATGTGATGTCAAATATTTACGAAGAAAAAAATAGAGATAAATTTAAAAAAAAACATCTTTACAAAAGTCAATTCTTTTAAAAAGCTGTTGCTTGTGTGGAAGCATCCTCAGGTAGTTTAGATTTAAGTTTATTCAATTATGATCCCTGGGGTCAGGATATGGCCACAAAAAGGGAATTTATGGTTATTTTTTTAATAAGAATATAAGAGAAAAAGGAGCTCATTGTTTAATTTAAGAATATCTGGAGTAAATCTGTTTAGATATTTTGTATGCTTTACCCTACCAATTTATCTTGTTATCTTTGATACTCTTAAGACGGCGGAAAGCTTTAATTCAGTTATGGTTATTGTTGCTAAGGTGAGCGATGTGTCCCATGAGCCTCGAGCCGTTTTCCTTTTCAATCTTTTAAAGATTATTTATTAAGTAGATTTCCCTTATATGTACCAAACAGTTTTGTTCTTTTAAATTTTCGATAGCAAACAACTCACTATTTATGCCTTGTATTTCAGCATCCGTTTTCTGTGTATACCTTTTGCAGCAAGCTATTTGCTCATTATTCAAGTTTTGAACAACCTACTCAATGAAAATGAATGCTTCAATCTAAGTAGTTGAAACAAACTTGAACGCATCCATTAAATGAATTGACATGGAAATTTCTTTGGAGTGAATTGTTAAAATGCTATATAAGTAAGTTCAACTAGCATTGGACCTACGATATGTATGTTGGCTGTGAAGCTCGAATGCAACAGTATAGACATTGGAAAGGCAATGGCAATAGTTAGGGAGAAAAAGCTAAGGTATAAGAATCGGACCTTATTTCAGAAGCAGTATTGATATCCGACTGAAATTATCACCTCATAATATTCAAAGAATGATTCCTTATTCCTTAACGAGGCCGAGTACAGAACGAGTACGCACGCTTTCGCGCAACGTTTCATTTGTATTGTGACGTCATCTTTTTGCTTTGTTGACGCCATGGCGTGATAGTTTCTACTATCCCAGTAAAATTTGTTGAAAATAGCTCGTTTGATGCTTAAAACTGATATTATATTGTGGAATAAACATAAATGTCTCGATGTATAAGCTATATTTGGGCTCGGTTCGAAAACGTGAAGAGTTCAGCAAGCCTAGCCCTCTGACACGTTTTCTTAAACCGCCTAAATGTAGCTTAATTCATATATTGTAAACCAATAACCATGTATTTTTTATTAGTGACCCTTCATATGTGATGTTATATATTTATTTATTTCTAAAATATGTCTGAATGTTTTAGTAATACTATAAAGATCACCATTTCCGTCCTAATAGCCAATATCTGACAAACTGGGAAATTGGGCATACAAAAAATAATTTTGATAAGACCCATTGAACAAACCAGGAGGTAAAAGGTTGGGTTTTTTTATTTGATCATTTGATGCCTTTTAACAATAACTTTAATATATTTAACAGAAAAAGAAATCCCTAGGGCAGAAGAAAAAATGTAAAAGCTGTGCAAAATTGATACATTTCTAGCAAAATCCCATAGGGTCCTATGTTAAAAATTAACAAACTTTGAGATGACCCCTTAAACAAGCATGTAGTAAATGTCTTATTTTTTTTATTTTAAAATAATAATTATATCAGTAGAAATTCATGAAAAAAATGTCATTCAAAAATCTAGGGCAGAACAAAATAGACCCGGCCTCGTTAAATATGTTCAAAGTGAGGACAATGTGACAACATATAATATTGAAATTAAACTATAACATTCATTGTTTACAAGATAAGAATAATGCAACAAATTTAGAACCATCAACACAACATGGTAAAAAATGAGTTTCAATTATAATATATCTGATTATTTGATTTCTGAGTGTTACTAATGACTCTAAAGGACATAATAATGCATCATTTCTGATATTGATTCTTGATGATCTATTAGCAGTATTTTTGTTTTGCGTCTTCATTTTAAAAAATTCAAATTGTGAGTGTTGTCCAGGGCGCATACCAGTATTTGCGTCACCAATTGATATTTTACTCTATTTCAAGGAATGGCATCTTTTTATTTGAAATATACACAAAATGTATATAAGAATAATAAGATGCATAGTATGATGGTGAAACACTATTAAAATGCTTACAATATCTACATAGCATGCAAGTTCACAAACATATTAACTCCATACTTGTATTAAAGAAATCACATATATATTATAAGGTCACTGCACAGAGTACAGTCAAAGTGGAAATCGAATTCAAGAAAGTTTTAGAACCAACTGTAGTCGGTTTACACAAAACCCATGTCCGATTGGATACCATTCAACTGAAGCATACAAGTGTAAGTAGTATTTATAGCTTATATGACTATCATCTTTTGACCAATCTTCTTTATCTGGTTTCAACTAATATATATCTTTATTGAAGTGAACAGATCTTAAAAAAATGTAAAGGAAAAGAAACCCCGCTCTTCTTCAATTAAATTACAACTCTTCTAAAAAAAACTTTAAGCTAAATTATCTAAGAATAAACGTCATGTAATCACGAAATGGCTTTAGCTTATCAAACTTCGCTTTTTAATAGATTGAGGTGGTATGGGATACCTCCATATGTGACGTGCTTCCTATCGAAATAAACAATTAAATTCAGTTTTATTTTATGTTTTTTTTCTTTCACAAGTATGTTACCTAACAGCGTAGCTCAATAGGTTAGAGCGTCGGTTCCGGATATGTACGTCATGAATTCGTATCCCGCCTTAGATTTTCGAAGTTTTATCTTTCCTAAAAAGTTTTAAACGAATTTGTTGACAAATAGTGTAGAAATTTTTTACCGGTCAAAGTATTTTGATTTTAATGTACTTTTATCCACATTGATATCGCCAGGTGTCCCCTACTATCCTAATGTAAAAAACCTCTCTTTTTAAAGAAATCGTAAAAAATAGAATATGTATGAATACCGATAATTTATTTTCTATTCACTCCGATATATTCTGTGGAAATCAAATTTAACATAAAAAATTATGTTTAATTACTTACCGTTATCAGGTTATACGTAACAATTTGAAATAATATCTGCAATTCTGCATTGTATTATGGATAGAAAAAGCAGAAAGTAGGCTACTCGTTTGAACAGATATATAGAAGGACAAGATTGATATACAAATGTTTCAGTGATAGGTAGATAGTATTTATTTTATTTCGCAATGTTTTTTTATATCACAGATCCTGGCTGTTATGACTTGACTAAACAGAAAAAGACTCAGGCGACTACTGGAACAACACAACCTTCACATAAAGCTTCCACTACTGTTTCAAATAAAAATATGTCATCTCATTTAGAGAGGTATATATTTACAGGTCTTTGGTATAAGTAACAATAATTGAATTATAAACTATACAATATTTTAACGTGAATATCTATACCGTTTTCGCCCTTAAGGCTCTTATACATTATTATAGTTATGCAATTATTGGAATGAAATAAGCCCTGGTCATTTCAGTACTTCTCTACCAATGGTTTGTTGGCTACTTTTTGCGGCAATCGCTAGCATGTATTATGAACATTTTTGACGGAGAAAGGAAACTTTTAAGGTAATTTTGTTATATTTGAAATGAACTTATCAATATACAGGTATTGTCGTCAACAATATACAGGCTCTTGAAGTGAATATCACTCTCAAAATTTGTTACATGTAGTACATTTGGCGCTTTCGTTTAAATCATTATAGTTAAAAAAGTATCGCTTCATTTAGAACATAAATGGCATTATACTTGGTGACGTTGCAATACCAATAACGTTTGATATACATTAACTGAGTGTAGGAGTTCCCTTGATTAACTTTATCTAGTATTGAAGTTCACATAACTGAAGATCTATCATTATATTAAACCTTTGAAATTAGCATTAAATTCATGACAATTAGGATAATTTCTTAATTGAATGTTTTCATGATGCTAACATTAGAATATGTATGCGTAAACAGATTTCCATGGTAACGGTTGTCTATATTTCTTACCTAGATTTACTTATTTGTAAATCAGTATAACAAACAATCTCAAGTTATTGTTTATGTAAACTTTTAAATATTTTCTCATTAAAAGGGCATAATTAACACCTTTTTGTGAATCAAACTAAGAGTTTCAAAAAGTTTGAAAGTTGTAAAATATATACTTTTGTTTCTATGGAAACAACAATTTTGAGGCACCTTCGCCATCATGTTTTACTTGTTTCTGATAACAGAATACCTAGTCATTTCAGGATTGGTGTCGATTTGTATCACCCTGTCCACAAGAATTTACAGGGCATCACCAAAAATGCCTCATTTCTAGCTTTTTTACAACGTCGTTAACCATGTACTACAATCAAGATAAATACTTTTTTTTATTTGCTAAATATATTATTCAATAGTTAAGACGTGATGCTTTGATACGTTCATGAACATTTATTACTATAAATCTAATTGAAATAAATATTCAAACAGAAAACGTGTATTTTTCAGTAAAAAAACAAGACCACTTGTCCTAAGAATGATGGGTATGTGTATCCATGGTAACAGAGTTGCTTAGCAACCAACTTTTGGTGTATTTATGATAGGTATATGATAATGTGCATCTTATCAAAATTTGAGAAAAATCGGTGACTATGCGTGCGATTTTCGATATTGAAACCTAAAAACGGCAAAACATGACAAATTGTATAATGCTAAATCGACAATTCTATTAGCTTTTAAGCACAGTCAACATTGTTTTTCTAAAATAAAGGGTTTGTTTAAAGTGGTTAAAACTCCTTTATTTACTGTTTGTATTAACAAAACATAATTTTCATTATTCTGTGGTCAAATATATTTAAGACTACTTTTAAAAGAATGCATATAAAGCTGATGCATAGTAATGTACTGAACTTTATTTAGATATTTATGGACAAAGTTTATAATGTCTTAAGTTTATCTGTATTTGTTGAGACTGTTAAGATATGATACAAACTAAGTTATGTCTGACTGTTTTTGCCCTTTAACATGTAGCTACTTACATGTTTTCGAAATGCACAACAATACATTTATAACAAGTGGTTGTGTAATGTATAAGAACACCTGTTAAAGTCGCTGTGCAACGATAAGAAGGACATTTTTATTGGGCTGATTTGTTTACTCACTTATTTTTTTTTTTTTTTATTTCAGAATCTTTTTTTCTGTTGCTACGAAACAACTAATGATATGATCATCTTATTTAAATATTTTGCAACATATAATTATATAGATGTTAATTATGATTCGTAATACCACATTTGACTGTATAGGTTCACATTTAAAAAGAAATAGTTATTTTAGTTCATGGTAAATACATGTATGTGCAAAAATCGACCAATTTGTTTTAGATAAATGCTGTTTGTGACAATTGGAAGAGAGAACTTTTTTTCTGCATTTATTATAATTGTCATATTTTTTTGTAGATCTTGAAATTTAAATAGACGTACATCAATGAGAAACACCATTGAACAGATTTGCATTGCACTGTCTTGCTGTCTTCAAGATGGGGGAAACATTACACTTTGCTTCAATAATATGTGTTACGCATTTATATCTCTAAAATTAAAATAAAAGATCAATTTCTCACAATTTCTTTTTTCTGCAAAGACTTTTTGAGATGGATGCTGAGAATAATAAATATATAAATGCGCAAATATTATCAGATTTCTGATGAAGTAATATATAATGTTACAATTCAACCGTCTGGTTTTTAATATCTTTGATTTATACATAGTTCCATTACGTAAGATCAACCCAGTTATCGCCCTTATACGGTTGATTTACATAGAAAAAGTTAGCGTTAGGTTTTTTTGTCTATCCATTGGTCTCTTTAAGTTTGCCAATTAAGTCTTTTTAAACTAAAAACTATCCATTCCAGTTTAACGTTCTTTGTTTACTTCTTGAAAACTAAACTCTCATTTACGAATATTGGCATTTGTTGTCTTCATTTTTCTAATGTATAAATGGCGAATCAAAACTAACTACAAATAAACTATATCACTACATGTAACAAGGAAATTCCAGACAAAGTACTTAAACGTATTAAACACGACTTATAAAACAAGATCTGTGGAATATTCCTTATTAGTTTTAAATCATGTTTTAAGAAATACCTGAAAACATTTAGATGTCACCAGCAAACATATTATATATGGATAATGTTAAACAACAATGGGGGGGCTGATTTTCTCTTAATATGAAGATGCAAAAAGTAATGGGGCATATACAAAAATCTGCCATGAACAATTAACAGTGTTTTAGTAAGATTTTCAAATAACATTTTTTACAACTATTTTTACCTGTTTTACCATTGTCTTCAAATGCAAGTCTTATCCTTTTTTCATTTTTGGCGTTTGAGACAACTTGCATTATGCACATCTTCATGTAATGCACCGATGTTCCGTGATTCAAAATTGCGGAGTGTAGCGATGTAATTAAATAGGATGACACAGTCCCTCTCCAAGAACAAACAAAACCAAAAAAGAAATGAAAACAGATAAAAAGAAGCAAAGGGGTCATATCGCTCACCTGAGGAAAAATTACCATTATTTTGATCAGATCAGCAAAAACACTATGGTTTCAAATATAAATTAACTGGACAATTGAAAAGAGTAGATCTCGTCTAAAAAAAATTCAAACACTCTTGACACTTTTTGTTTGTTAATTCTTAAAAACCCTTTTGGGTTTTTTTCGGAGTCTTTTTTTAAGCAGAAGGTTTTAAAAGATTTTTTCTTTATTAATCCCTAAATATTTGACCATCAATTAAGGCCCTATTCTAACCTTGTGGATCATGATTTGTACAAATAATATAACTATGAATACGTTTTACTCAATTTACAGCTATACACGAAAAAAAACCCACGAATTGTTTTGAACTGCTAAACCTTAAAAAAATCGAGTAATTTAAAATAACAACTATCACAAAGTATTGCAAAAGAAATCATTTTAATAATAAAGACATATTAAGTGTAAGTTTCAAGTAGGAACTCGACGCTTTTCATGAATATTGCTGATGGGGAGCAAAACCAACTCGTTTAGAATGTCCAAGTGAAATCTATTGTGTGCTTAAATATGCTTTAAAAATGTTGATTTATAATATTATCAAGTATTATAACTGCAATTTGTCATTCACGATACCTTGATTCCTGTCTTTTTCAAATGAAATACACGTAACAGTCACACAAACTAAAACAAAACCCTTAGAGGAAAAACATAAACGTCCTTGATTGCATGCTTAAATATGGAAGACATTGCATCATTTCCCTTTTAAAACGATATAAAGGTCTTAAAGCAATTATAAAGGTGTAAACCCTCCATTCATTTATGTATATTAGTCTAAAGTTAGCTGTCATCGATGTCACGTGATAAATTAATATTCAAAAGGGGCTTTACTTTCCTGGCAGAAAAAAGTAAATATGTTATAAATTAAAACTCAATACATGCATCTTTAATTGTAATGCAATCGAATTCCGCATAAATGTAATTTACAGCATGGAATTTTGTTGCATAAATCAATACTGATTTATGTAACAAACATAAATCAATACTGATTTATGCAACAAACATTAAAATTCAAAATTATATGTACATCCTCAAACAGTACAAAGTACAATTCAAGCACGTCAAAACAACATTTAATCGAAGGACTATATCTGTAGATGATATATCTAATAGAGTGTAAGGTAAGGATAGTTGACACACTCTAGCAACGGCATTTCTGGATGCATGGCGTTCTGGTGCAACTTCATAAGTTACTCCTTTATTTACAAAAACGGCAACGATGCGCTTTCAACATCTTTTGTCATTTTTCTTTCATTAACTCAATAGTTTTTCTTTTTAAGATCGAGGGAGAAGTATATATATTAGAATATTTAAAATGAAATCAGTTACATCAATGGTTCTGCAAAAAAGTAATGGACGTAGCCTTATAATATAGCTGATAGTATAATAGTCTAGCTTCAATATTCATTCTGAGCGTATGTCTTTTCACTATCTAATATATTTAATAACATGACATGCTTTTATAAAATATTGGAACCTTTTTAAAGGTACACTGTACACTAGCCCTCGTTTTTAGATTGATATATCAATTACGGTACATTCATTCATACTTTATTTCCTCTACATAGAGATTGAACATAATACATACGTAAAGTTTCTAACGAGTCACATCAAAGCTATATATTTACACAAGTGATAATGGGAAAAAAATAAATAAATAAGAAATATCAAGACTAAGACTAATATACAAAATTATCATCACGCTGTAGATAAACACGTGCAAATGGTGTCCTCACGTGTGGAATACAACAGAAGTCGATCTGTAGTACTCTGATGCCACGCTTCGTATCAGTTCGAAGTTCAGAATACGAAATGCTTTACTGTCGGATTCATGAGTGGTATGGCGCCCCAGCAGTACAAGGATTATGTCGTTTACTGATTACCCACACAATTCCGTAGAGAGCTGCACATAGAAACAGTTCACGATCTTGTCCCATCAGTTTTCGCGAATCGTTGCCGTGGATGGACAGGAACATGAAGAATGTTGAAACCCGCTGGAGAATGAATTATTGCACAGAATAAATTTCGATTTCTCGGTAGTTTACGGGTATCTTCCAAAGAGAGGACGGATTTGAGTTTATATAAAGATATGTGTAAAGTGTGAAGTCACGGTCGTGAAACATACGTGTTCGCCGCTGGGAAACATCTGATGCCGTCATTTTATCACGTACAATTTTTCTCCAGGAAGGTTTTTCAGTAAAACAAACCATCGTCAAGAATTGTCCACAAATGATCATTAAGATAATATAATTGAAGAATGTCCTTAATATCTGGGATAAATCCCAATTGGTTTGTCGAGAGATCGTGGAAATAAGAAAATAACCTTGTTAGGAAGATGTTCTTTGTTAACATTTTTGGGTTGATGCGACACAGTCAGCCTAGGAATAGCAGCTTTCGGTCGTCTATTTCTGCACAAATGGGGAGTACATTGAAATACGATTCACACATATCTGATCTGCTTAATTTAGGTAAGTTGGGTGAGTTTTTACAAATAAAATTTCGGACTTTATTCAGCTGGTTTCTATCTCTAAACGACACATTATTCCAGTGTGTGTACCCATAGAGTATACCGATGGTAGCGTAATTGTTTTGTACAGATGAGTCAGTGTTCTTGGATTTAGGAATGGTGAACCGAGGTCAGATAGTGCGAACAATTACTTTCTTACTTTGTTACAACCCTCCTGTATACGGTCAGAGAGTCTACATTTTTCATTTATAATTATACCTAGATGGATGTAAGACCGTTTGCACGATACAATCGCTGGACCTAGATGCCAGGATATGTTGCATGTGTTTAGTTTTAAATTAGCTCCTTGTGCACGGGACTGCAACACGCACGATTTGGATGCGTTGAATGTTAATCGCCACTTGCAAGCGTACCTAAATGCGATGTCTAATAGTTTTTGAAGCGCAACTGGAGTGACTGCAATTAAAGACAAGTCGTCTGCTAAGGAAGGGGCAGCTGCTGAGTATGTTAAGTATGCCTGTGTTTGAGCTACAACACTGAAACGCTTGAATAAGGTCGTTGGTGTAAACAGTGTCCTTTCTGATATATTTCATTTTGCCAAATAAAATATACAACATGACATGTTGTATATTTTATTTGACAAAATGAAATATATCAGAAAGGACAACAGGATAAAAAAGGTAGACAGGACACCACCCTGTCTAACGCCTTGATCTGTCGGAAACCATTATTAACGGGTCTGGTTTACTACAAATGAGCTCACAGTATCCTGGTGACACTGGTTAATTAGCGACCATAATTTTCCATTTATGCCAACTTTGTGTAGTTTGACAATGAGTGTAGGTCTCCAGACGGTATCGAAGGCCTTGCTGGTATCGAGAAAACACACATAAACGTCACGACCTTGCTCTAAATTGTGTAGAATAGTTTCATGAAGATTAAATGCAGCCTAATTCTTTCTGAAAACATTGTCGTTGCGCATTTGGGAAATTTATTTTAATTTTTTCATAGGATATGGTTATGGATTCGATTGTAAATTACTTTCTCGAAGAGTTTAAAGACACATGGTACTGGAGCGACTGGCCTATAGCTGTTGCAAATATCTTTCGGCTTAGCTCCGCCTTAGTACAATGGCAGTATGAGACCACGTTTCCAACAAAACGGGATGAAATCATGATCAACAATGGCTGTAAATAGGGTTGCCAGTTTCATGTTTGTATACAACATAAATTCATACATCTCATCTAGCTACAGAGAAAATAATACATGCCCCCCCCCCACCCCCCAAAAAAAGTCTTGAGCAGATTGACGCATTATGCATACATTTTTCTCTATGCATGTATTAAAACTGTACTTGGATTTAATATCTGTGGTGTTGTTATATATAATGTGTTTTATACAAAATAACATGTTTTTAAAAGCGTTAAAAACAACGGTAACATGATTATATAAATGACTAACATGAAACAAAATGTTGTAAGCTTCTTTTTTAATAAGAAATAAAGTACATGGTAAATAAGGAATATGGGGGAACAAGATAGCGCAAATGTCCATTTGGTTTTGTCTTAAAAAACAATTTCAAATTAATTTTTTTCCAACCAACTATACTAGATGATGTTTTATTACAAGTTTTAAAAAGCACGATTTCTAACTTTATTCAGTTTTGAATATTTTAACAAACGATAAGAAAAAAAATATATTCTTAAGTTTTGGTGGTATCGAACCCACAACCTAAAAACCTTAGCTCTATTATGTTACCTCATGTCTAGTGCTCTAACCACTGAGCCATTTCAGTCACAACAAACAGCATTGTTAAATGCTAAATGCAACTTCAACCACGAATTGACGGACTTGTAGTATTTCTCTATAACGTTTATTAATTGTTGGGATACAAAATGATATTGTAAAAGTATAGTCGGTCATCTCTCCACGTTTTTTATGATTGAAATCGGTTTGTTTTCCTTTAAACCTCATATAGACTATGACAAAAATATGGAGCCCAGACCCAATCTATAAAAGAAAAGGCATTGAAGTTCTAAAAATGACACTATTTGGAGGTTTTGACACGCATACGCCAGTTTAAATCAACCTATTCTAAATATTTAACATATTTAAAGGTTATAAATCTATGTTATGGTAAATATACATTGTTTTCAATAATTGAGAAAAAAATTATGAGATTTGTTCATATTTTACTTTTATAGTATCTTATATATCCTCATATGGGCAGTTTACACGCCTTATTCACCCATCGTCTTTATTTGTTATACATTCATGTTATATACTGTAATCTGATTGGTTTAGACGCAGTTGATAATCCGCTCTATTACCCTCAGCGTTAGCAACATACTTTAGCAACGGGTAACATTACGAATTGTTTCATGCGCGAAAATTATGCGCGTACAGTTCGCCGTAGAATTCACGTCATTTCTTAAAAAAAACAAACAGTTAATTTCTTTTTAATTAAGACATTCAGTATAATAAAATAAATAGTGCCTGTTTGGGAGGATAACAGTTGAAATTGACACCCCTCGAAAACTATTGTCAACCTCCGCTTCGCGTCGGTTGACCATGGCTTTCTCGGGGTGTCAATTTCAACTGTTACCCTCCCAAAAAGGCACTATTTATATAATACTGTACCTCTGCTATTTTTCCACGTGGTGAAACGATGAAAATTGGACTGTAATGTTTGTGTGACAAGTGGTGTACCTGATTTTGTAAAGGTAGAAAAAAATATCCGTTATAGCCATTTCTTATTCAATTTCATTACAAAAATACAAGTAATACATATACACATTGTGATAGTTGAATTGACCTGTTGTAATGGTTCTACAGCCTGTGGATACATCACAGTTGTCATTGCTACAGTCGCAATATTCTTGACATCTATATCCATATGCAGGATAAGGACATTTAGTTGAACAATTCAGTCCGCTGTATCCTGGCATACATTCTAAACAAAATGAGAAACATCTAAACTGGTATTGTATTGATTCAAGTCAAAATTGTCAATAACTTTTTTTTTTTAAATTGCAATGTTTAATATCTTCAATTTTATAACATACAGAACACACTTTTTTTCTTCTTCAGTTAATGCATTTAGTTTCAAAGAACATCTTACGTTCGCATCTGTTGATCATCTGGTTCCAAAAATAACCAACACAACACCCTTTAAAGTTTCTGTTGACAAAATGGAAATACAGCATTGTAGGCGAGTAATATTTTTTTTATTTTTATTTTTTTTATTTTTTTTTTTTTGGTTCATATTTTTACAGTAAAATTGTTTCCTTTGTGTTTCATGTGAGTATGAAGCTAGCGAGTATTGTAGAAAAAGTACCGAACTCGCGTTTTCTTTAATTCACAGATGCTTGAGGACAGGACCAACCCCCCCCCCCCCCCCCCCCCCCACACACACACCCCCAAGTATCTCGACCCCAAGGACTTTACTACTCATTTTTATTTTCTTTACATTATCTTTTTATGATATATCTATAATCTAATATATACATTCATTGCACAAAATTACGTAAAACAAAAATCCCCTCTGTAGTAAGAACAACAAGGTTGCTAACTTCGTCTGCCAGCTGAGAGGTATTGTTGATGAATATTTGTTGAAATGTGCTATATCCTGTCCTCAAGCACATGTGCTTATACATGTAGTCCCCTTTTATGAACACTGAAGACAACATTTTACTTATAAATCTAGATAGAGAGAACAGCCAAGTAGTCTCACTAGTACATGCGAGGTTATCGTGGTTACTAAACATATATGTATACATGTATGTATTTTGAAGTTTCGATTAATCAATAAATAATTGACGTTAAAATGTCAGAAAGACTAGCGTACAGATGCACATTTTAATGATCAATAGGTATTTATTTCAATGCTATTTATTCTGATCGAAAAAAGAAAAAAAACAAATTAAGGGGTAAAGAATCATTTCTTAAGTATTATGGGGTGATCAAATACGGTCGGGAGTGATCAAATCCATAAGATATGAAGGACTTTATGATAGACTTGATCACGTCCGACCGCATTTGATCACCTCATAATAATCAAAGAATGGTTCCTTATTACTTACATGTACATATGTATAGTTCAGCAGTTCAATTAAATATTGAAATTCTAATTGATGAAATGCATTGGACGCGATTCGTAGCGCGTTTTATCATACACAAATTAAAGATGCTGGAAAATGGAATGTTACTTGATAGAGTTATATCGAGTTCTTACTGTTTACATTCTGGAACAGTTTCTCCAGACCCATTTGTAATGAATTTGAGTAACAAAAACAACAACTTGACTGCCTCGGATTTTTGTTTGATGAATTCCATTTCGTTAAAAAATGTATCTTGATTAACCGGAATAACTGTCAAATACGATGGTGTTTTGGTGATGTTTATAAAAACTTCCTCTTTCCTGCTTTATAGTAAAACAATTATAAATGTAGAACAATTAACAGACACTACAATTAATTTTAAAAGTTATATAAATCGATAGCATAACGGCCTAGACATAAGGAAGGTGATGAGAATTATATTACAGAAACTAGCGCATTCGTCACATCGGCGACGATTTTTAGATGCATGACCCTCTTCCTGTTTGGTCCAGTTTCAATCATACCTCAAAAAAATTTCTATAAATAATACCTGTATTTTCGACAGAAAAAGTGTCGTTCATTAAAAGTTAACCTGAATATTATGTTTATTTTTCATCCATTCCAGCGATTACGGCATGCCGTTTCTCCGCAGCAAGGCAGTTGCCATATAAGGTCATGTCAAAATTCGACAAACTTGTAAACTTGACATTTGTCGATTTGTATCATGTTAGATGTGCTATTGCCGACCCTGAAGTTACAAATGCAGAAACTACGGATTGAAAGTGTGCAAAGTTGAAGGTTTAATCAACTAATGTAAACAATAAAGATGCAAAATGTGCATCATGCGAAGGAACTGGGTCAAATCTCACATGTGTTTATATAGGTTACACGATCAGAATTACACATATTCATACTCAGACTCACACACCAACACGATTACATATTCGGATTTACAAGTTTACATGTCTGGATTTTTGAACACGATTACCCTCCATAAATAACGCTTTGTGCCAAGTTTGGTTGAAATTGATCAAGAGGTTCCGCATGGACAAAAGGTCGAAAATGTAAAACGTTTCCAAATGGACGGACAGACGAACGGCCGCTGGATAAAAAGTTATCAGACACTTGAGCTTTCAGGTTAGGTGAGCTAAAAAACATATAATAACAAATGTAATTTGAAATCATGCCCAACTCTGCTTTCAGTTTGATTTGTATCAAATGGTTTAACAAGATATCACTGAATATTTTAATCAAATCAACTTAAACTTTACTTACTTCATTTACTTTCATCAAATATATTTCACCCATCCAAAGATAGATCTCTCTCTCTCTCTCTCTCTCTCTCTCTCTCTCTCTCTCTTTTAACCAAAAAATTCTCATTCATGTAAATGTTTTTCACTATTAGATATATAGAAAGATATATACATGTATAGAGCTCTTTCTACTAGCCTTGAACTGGCCATATTAAGCAGATGGAGGAATGCTTATATTTATCGGGGAATATAACTTGACATTAAAATACAAATTACTAATAGATCAAAGGGGAATAACTCGGTCTTACACCTCTATCTACATGATTCAGCAAAGAAATGAAAATACTATTAAATGGAAATATATCTATTGATTATAATGTTAATAATTAACATGCACCAGTTTTGAGCTTTGTAAAGCTTATAGAAAACATGTTTTAAAATGTAAAATACATGTAGGTAGTGAGGATTACAATATATCTCCAAAAGTTTTAAGAATTAAACTCTTAAGTGCATTTAACAAAATGTTACAAGTTGCAATTTAATCATTTGAAATTGCATATTTTCAACAATAATCAATTTTTTTCAGCCACACGATGCTTGCAAGGCAAATTACGTTTTGGCTTAAAGATATCAATAAAACTAAAGTCAGCAACAGTACTGTGTGATTAAGCATTGTTTTAATAGAGTTCCTTCTCATACATGTCAATGCATGATACTGCATGTTCACAAAACCTGGATTTGGGAACTTTTAGTAACTTTTGATGTGGGCCACTACACAAGAATTTATAGTTAACAGCAAGCTACATGGCTAAAATGGCCTTATAGTTGAGTAGTTGAACTTCAGTCTCTGAAATCTCAATTAACAAGTTCTTTCCTCTAACCAGCAAGGTATCATGTTTGCTGTCATAAAAATAAATCTTGATTTCCATTTTACTTGCTGCTATACTGGGAACAAGGGAATAGTCCAAGTTACATGTAAGATGTCTCTGTTTCTGTAGGAATGAAAACAGAGTGACCTGTGCAAGCGTCTGACTACGAAATCCCCAATCTTCAACATGTTTCTATTTCACCTCCATAGATTCATGTTCGACTTTGTTTTATGGAGAGGCCACATGAATTAAGCATTCATCACATCCGAGAACAATAGCTGGTAATCCATATCAACCATATGGGTTCCCTGTAATATACATACAAAAGCAGTGCAATATAAAGTAGAATCGTACATTACATCTACATGTTAAACAATAGTTTCTGGTGCTATTGAGAATATATTTTAGGGTGACTTATCAATAAAAATAAAATATACTTATTCTTCACTTAACATGGATTTGCAGACTCTTTATACTGAACCAGCTTAAAAACTTGATTGGTACATGTACCAGGTTTACATTATTTACATCAGTATGTGTTTAATTTGCACTGTGTCATCGTGGTCATAAACTTACATGTATCATTCCACCATGTAAAAAGTATCAATCTTTTTAAGTGAACATCAGTGATGCCCCAAATGGTTTTTTTTTTCAAATACATTGTGACTAGACATCATTGAGATGGTGACCCTCTCTAAGGGCCATGTTCAAATAATGGATAATAAACAGAGAGGGCTCACAGAATCAAGGTTTCAAAATCACTATACACAACTCTCAAAATTCAAGTAAGAATACTCAGATTGTGAGTTAAAATTTTTGGAACTTGAATTGGTTTATTATTCAATTTTTTCAGATAATACATGCACACATACTTTTTATCATGTTGCATGTTATCCCAAATAATCTATTCTATAACTTATATCTTAATGTAATAAAGGCAAAAAAGTATAATTATTTAAGATTTTCTTTACTTAACTTCTCAATCTATATTATTGAAAAAAACATTGAAAGCTTGGAAAAATGTCAAAACAAATATCTTAACAATAAAATGGAAAATTAATTATGTTAAGTAATTGGTAGTGAGTCTATTATTTGGAATATTATAAATTTAATGCAAGTGGATCTTACATATTTGATGAACAAATACTTTAAGAAGTAATTTTCATGATTAAAGGGCAATTACTCTAGCAAAAATTAGCACACTAACATTTTGTAAACATCAGAGTATCTGCTTGATGAACATGATAAAACAACGTTTGGTCAATCATTATTTCCAGCAAATATATCAGCAAGTTTACTATGCTTATTGCTTTCCAATATACTACCTAATATATGTCATTTAAGATCATCAGAATATAAATGTATGTGTGTTTACCTTGCACCGAACGAAAAAAAAATAAAATATAAATACAACATGAGTATATCATTAACAGTTGATTTACATTTCCTTTCTGTAGAATTAACATTTTGCAAACAATATAAAACTTTTGATTTATTTTAATATCGTTCAAATACAGAGACATCATAGAAAAATTAAACTTTTAAAGAATTCTCCATTTAAAACATATCTACATTCTTTAATATTTATATTTTTCAGTGTCTTTGCTTGTGATAACACTACTTGTCGATTTTGTACTATACAATCCAATAAATTCCTATATATAATATATACAATAAATTCAAATGCCGTATAATTTGGGCACAAGTCAGGTTTGCTTATTCAATTTCAAAAATTTATTATAATAATTGTACAATGACTGAAAATTATATAAATATAAGTAACAGGGTATCATACGTTGAATATTATGAAGTAATAATTTCGGTCGGGGCGTGATCAAATTTAGCATAAAGCCCTTTGGGCTTTACTGGATTTGATCACGCCCCGACCAAAATCATCACCTCATAATACTCAAAGAATGATTCCTTATTCCTAAAATAAATGTTTGCATGAAAAACTTATCATATATTTTTATCAACAAGAAATTGATCATCTGCTTAAGAAGCAAAAACAACAGTTTTTATATTTCAAAACATTTCAAGACCAAGGGAGTTAACCAGCAACTTACATCACAATGCATAATACTCTATTACTTCTAAAAATCAAGATTGGTTCAGTCTTTCCAGAAACGTTAACGATGGTCAAAATGTTACAAGTAAATGATGACAACAAACACCAAACATATTTTGATCAGAAAAACTCCCTTGATACTTTAGAAGTTTTAAATCTTGGATCTTCATTGACACCATAATGACCAGTGATTACTATTAAAGTTACATAAAACATGGATAATTAGGATATCCTGTAATTTGTGTTGGGATGGATTTTGATCCACCAAGTTGCTTGTTTACTATCCTCCAAGCCTAATGGCAAGTGAATACAAAACAAACCTAAAGTTGGATAAATCATATCTCAAAGCAAATCATCAGGATTCAGATATTAATTTATTATAATAAACATCGTGTTATAATTTAAACTTAAAATTGTTTCAATTTGAATATCTATCTAGATGTGTTAAATTGTTACACATATACTCCATATGTGCATTACTTACAGTCTTCCAATATTATAATTACTCACCTATACTTGTATCACTCAAACCATATGAAGCATGATCAGGCTTACAAGATCACACTGACAGACTAACGTCCCTTTATACTGGGCAGACTGGTCAAACATGTAATGTATCAGAGAGAGACAGCTTACAAAACAATTGCTCTGCTAGGACAACCACTGATTCAGTCTTGGAGACTTCTGCCCTTTCAATTCTCCTCAAGGCAGTATGGCAGTCTACAACAGGTAAAACAAATTTTATTGATCCATTCATAAATTCAATTAAAAAATACATGTATGCAAAAAAATAACGAAAAGGATAGCATAGATGCTGGGTTTGCTTTCATAGACCATCAGCAAATACAAAAAGGATCCAAAGTAAACACAAATGTTATAAGAGCAGACCCCAACAGACCCCCAATTACATGCAAAGTGTACATGTACTTAAAACTTTTTGACTGTTACATATGCATGTAGTTGGAATTACAATGTAGGTCAGTACAAGTTAATATAATATAATATTATTATGTGAACAGTGTCAGGACTGAATTGAAAACTAACGTAGTGAGAAAGAACAGTTTAATTATTTTCAAAATCAATAATCAATCAATGTTACACTTCACTCATGCTTAATAGGATGAAAGAAATAATAAGGGACCAGACCAGAATTCAAACCCAGGCCCACTGAATCTCTAGTCAGGTGCTTTACAAATGTCTGAATGTAGCATTGCTCGTCCTTCATTGATCTTTGCTCTTTTAAACAAGATCACCCAATTTAAGACTATTCCCCTGGCTGTTTTTAACCTGTCAGTTCCAGGACACCAAACACAACATGATGGCAGAAATAATTAAGGCCAGACCAGATCGTGATTCAAACAATGGCCCCCAAAATCTATTGTCAAGTGCTATACCAAATGAGTTACGTATCTAACATCAGTGTTTGAACAGGTCTATCCATCACACATGTATGATTTCAAGTATAACATGTACATCTTTTTTTGCTTTCATAATAATATTTTTATAACCAAATATATCTTTGTGCCAAAACTATATTTTTCCACTAGAATGAAAAAAAGTCCATATTATCCGTTTCGAAACGCCATCTCTACCACTTCAGGTTTCAATCCGCAACCAAAATAGAAAGTCTACAGGGATTTGCATTGCTGCAGACACTGAGATATGAAAACACCCAGATGATAATGTTGAAAATGTTGTGCAAGGTATTCTGAGTAATGAATTCCTAATGGAGGAAAGAAATCTGCAAGAGATTTGTTTTTGTTCTTTTCTCTGGATAAAAAAAACCCATGGCCGCAAAAATAAATGAACTGTCAAACTACTAAAGAAGAAATCGTGGTTACAGTAATTCCCCTTATCTCCATTTCTATTGTACTTCTTTGACAGGCATGTATATTTTCGCTAAAATTTGTCAAAAAGTGACAGAAATAGTAACCTGGGACTGATTACATTGTATGTAATCTGTAGCTGGAGGAAAAGCTTGATGGAAATATCAAACTCAGATTATTCGTTAATGTGGTTACATGTACCTTCATTTCTTCAAAACAAGGGGCAGTCTCAGTATAAAACTATAAATTATATAAAATACTTAAAGTATCGAATTTGTATAAGCTGGTGCCTTCAAAGAAGGCATGGTTGAGATTTTGGTTAAAAACCATTTTTCCATTTTGAAAGTTTACATGCAGTAAGGCATTTCTCGTCATGCTCATGGTCAACCAAAATGTCAGTTGTCATGATAAAAGTGAGATCCAAAGTTTACAATTTTTTTGTCATGTAAACAGACCTTTAATACATTGTTTTTCTTTTTTTTTTATGGGGGGGGGGGGGGTTACATTTTAAATGTTGAATTAAAAATTCTTGAAAGTTTTAGACCTAAATTGAAGAATGGCTGTTCGTTCGCCCTAAAACGCGTTCGCCCTTGACGCCGTTCGCCCTAGTTTTCGTTTGCCCTACGTCCGTTCGCCCTTGACGCCGAGGAAACAAAAAAACCCATATTCCTTTAGAAATTATCGAAAGCCTTCTAAGCTCCTGTTGTAGGTACATATTTGAAAGGCTAAATACATAAAATTCAGTCAAAGGAGTATACGTGTTCTCGACAAACCTATATAGGATTAATTTATTTATATATTTTTGTGTATTCTGGTGAATTTAAACATTTTGAAAGATAGATATATAATTAATGAAAACAATACCACCCTTTCCACTTCTACATAAAAATCATCATTTGACTGACGGTGACATTATATTGTTACGAAAACTTGTTAATTGAATTATTTTATTTTTTTAATGTTACTATATTTTATGTTCCTCTGTTTGTATTTTCTGTTTATTTTTTAATTATTTTCAATTTTACCTCATAATATAACCATATCATAATTATGAAGTTTGAATGACTAATAAATCCACTAAGTATTATTTCCCATTATAGAATAGATATAAACAAAATGCATATGGATTTATAATTTATTCAATAGTTTGAATGAATATCAAACATGCACTACAAATATCTAATATGTCAAGCACTACAAGATAAACATAAAATAAATACATAAATAATAAATACAACAAGCACTACAGAATACAGATATAACTAGCACACAAAAACAACAATTATAATCACTACATGAAACACATGACACACATAATCTAATACTGTTAGTCACTGTTCAACACACTGTTCAACACTGTTCAGTCAGTCATCACATCATATTAAAGAAGTTCAATCACTCGGTGTTGACGGACGGGCTGTAACACGATGAAATCGCTCGCAGAAAGTGACTGGTGGTCCAAGCTCCTTCTATGTACTCATCCCAGGCTTTCTGGATCCTCTTCTTTAGGGCGGTGTATACGCGGTTACTCTCCCTCTCCAAGTCTGCAGATCGTACAGCAACATCGACCACTTCAGCTTCCTGTCGCAGTTGCAGCACCAACTTGTAGAATGGCACACCCCCGTGCCTGGCCATCGTATTCAGTCGGTTGTGCCAGCCTGAAAAAAAGGGATTATTAATAATGGTGCACTAGTTAATTGCATTAGTTTTTTTCAGTATTTATTAATATTTATTTTATTTTAAAGTTTTATTAATTAGTAACTGGGCTCACAAGTTTTGCATCAAGAAACTCGATTTATTAATAAGTTATATATGTACAAAATTTACAATTACTTAGTACCTATACTTGCATACAAAACATTGTACCATATACAAGAGCTCGGAATTCTCTAATGAATAAGCTATTGACATTATGTTATGTACACATAATAGATGAACATTTACTGTTATGGGGGGATGATTCTTTGACAAATACTCAAAACGCTGAAATTTTCCAAGACGGTACAAATTTTTTTGAGTGAATGTGATTTACTTTTATATTTCTTACATACCAGTATTGCATAGGCGGTGCTGCCAACCTTCACAAGCATCACAGCTCACAGCATGTTGTTTAGGTCTTACTTCTCTGCCACATGAGATGCACGGGGGGTTGACCTCTGCCATGGTTGACAGTAGTTTGATACAGTTTCATGTTCCATTTCCGTATATATCTCATTTAGAGATCAAAGGATTGTGTTATGTAAATTCTTCAAAGATAGAATAGGTGATAATCATCTGCTGAGCTTCTGAATGACCCAATTAAAGTCTCAAATTCTTTAATTGTTTAAAAAAACACCAAGCGAATCATTATAATAACAAGAAGACGGTTATCGACAATTTACGGCAATAAAATCTAACAATTATACCAATTACGTCTTTTTTTTATGAAAGAAAAACATAGAATATACGAATAATTAATAAAAGTTAACAAGTTTTAAGTTAAAGGTTAATAAAATAACTTATAATATACGTTATTTATAAACAAGGAGCGAACGAGGTTTAAGGCGAACAAGAATTTGGGCGAACGGTAATTAGAGCGAACGGACTAAGGCGAACATGCAGATAGGGCGAACGCACCCAATACCTAAATTGAATGCAATAAATGATAAGAGTTGTTTATTTATGTTTAAAAGGAATGAGATTATAGAGAAAAATAAGTTTAAAATGAATTTTTACTCATATAATGAACCAATGTACACAATAACAGGGCACAAGTCTAGTTTGCACGACAAAGAATTGTGAGCTCTGTAACTTGCTTATAACTCTTCGACTGACAATCAATTTTGATTAAATATTAGACGCATTTTCTAAAGCATTGTAAACCACAGTGGTTCGTCACGAAGTTTTTTCACTATTTTATATGAACCACCTCTATACAATACAATAATGTATTTTATCATATAAAGATGGTACATATAAAAGATTGAAAAATCTTCGTGACGAAGGCTGCAAGATGTATAAATCTCACTTACTAGTCGATTTCTGGACATCCTCCGTATCCTGCCGCATGACTGCAATTAGTGGATTTCGTTTGTCGAAACATAAGGAAGTGTACGCTTTTTTCAGTTTGTCTAAATCTGCTGTGATGAATGCAGTCTTCTTTCTTTTCCTTGAGTCTGGTTCAGTTTCATCCATACCTGTTTTCTTGCTCACGAACGACAACTCCGGTAGACACCCCAAATCCAGTTTCCGGTTACACTAAGATGGGGGAAGTGCTCTGGAGAACAAGGATGATTTGGTGAAAATTTTGATTTCCTATAATATTGAAATAAATACACGTGAATGAGAAACAAAACTTTATTTAATACCAAGTTTACAAGATAAAGTATCAATTTCTTATAATTAATTTATGTTTGTTATATTTTTTTATAACAGGCTTTATTGTAGATTTCATTCATTTGACGTAAAATGTTTTATATAGTAAAAATATTTGATAACTACATGTAAATAATTATTAGCAAATCATTACATTTTAATTAAAAATCTCTAAAAGAATAAAAATTCCCAAATATAATGATTTGCTAAAGATTTTCGTATACGGTCAATTGTCTTACAACTAATGCTTATTTAAAAAAAAAAAGGGAATATATAGCCATCCCCTTTATAGTAGAGCAAAATTAATAATTAATTAAGTAAACTTAAAAGTAAATATAAAACTATAATTATATTGTTTAGTCTTCCGACTCCAAATCTCTACCAGTTTATGTTCATTTGTGTATTGTACATATATACCCTGCTGCCTACATGTACAAGACACTACATAAACATGCACACAAAATTAGCTAAAGTCATTTGATCATTTTAAATCATGAAATCTACTGAAAACTCTTCATCTCATATATTTATTTTAGAATGAACAATCGAGGACATGCAGTTTTACATGTATCATTCATAACATTTTGGGCCGTGATTTATATACATGTACTTTATTTGTGGATAACCAGTTCATGAGAAGGTTGGGGCCAGGAATCCCGATGGGAACGCCCATCTCACTTACAAACGTTTACATACGCGTACATGTGTACGATTGACCCTTGACATTTTTTCTATGTAACCAAAACAGCGCCCCCTTCTATAAGCAAGAAAAATACCCGGGCGTCCTGAGAAGAAATCTCTTTGTATTCAATTTATTCCTTCGATGTGTGGGTTCACAAAAGAAACGACATTTAAAGTTACAAACCTCTAAACTATAAGGCTACTGTAAGAAATCCATGGGGTTTTTTCACCATAGATGGCGGTCGAAGAATTAACAAAAATATTGAGCAAATATCATTGGAATACATTAAACGCTCATGCACATACATGTAACATAGACCCCTTCACGTTAACTGTAAATAATTTTTGGATGAATCTGCCCCCCCCCCTCCCCCCCCCCCCCCCCCACACACACACACACACATACACACTTTAAAAACGATGCTACAAGTACGCGCCTGAAATTAATACTTTGCCGGAATTTTAGTAAGTAGACGACGTATAAAAACTATATGTCATTTTGCTTTTGCTTTGCTTTGCAAAAGAGCAGTACCGTGGTCTATGTGACGGGGTGTATTCGATTGACCGAGTGTTTTTGTTTATATATAATAAATTGATCACATATCAGTTTACAGTTACATGTACCTACAGTTGTAGTGACGGTATGATGGAAGCACGGACATATAATACAATTCCATAAATAATTAAGGTGTCATCAGCATAGCGTCAAATTCACACGTACGATTTTTAACATGAAATCCAATCTCAATATGACCTTGAAAACGACACTTCATCCCCATACAAAATATATACGCTTAATTATCACACATCTTTACAAAACAAATTCTGTAGATAGTTATGGATGACCAAACCCTTTCATTAAATTTCTTTTTAAACTGTTTTAAAGAAAGGGTTGAGAGATACAGACGTTTATCGTGTTATCTTTAAATGATCAGCGACAATATTATATAACTTGCGTATCTGGAATCAAATCACCCGTGTGCACAAGATATATATGGGTATACCGTATCATCTGATATCAAACGAAGGCCAGGTAAATCTCTAATAAAGTGTGACACATATATATATATATTCAGTAGCTTGTCACGTTGTTCAAAACAGAAGGATGTACACACTTGAAAGGCAGTGTTCACTTTGGTAAGTTCATATACCTACATGTACTTTACGGTATATATTTTTTAGAAGCATATTTTTTTTTATATAGGCATCGTCAAAACCCATTTCATTAATTCTTATCGAGTATCAGACTAGGACATGTATATATGCATGCATCTTCTGTGTATGATGAGTGGTTAAACAGATGCCCTGCGTGATACTAGTAGTTACATAATACATATGTAGATCCATTTATGTAGAAGTTATAAATATATATAATAAATACCCCCGATAGACTTCGATTGGTGGGTGTTTCTAACATGTCAGCTAGTCTACCAGTAATACTTGTGTTGTATAGGGTGAAGTTTCAATTCCCTGTAGAACTATAATGAGTTTTTAACCTCAATTTATAATCTTTTCTTTGGTTTTTAAATCATTCAATACGCTTTCTCTGTACACGTACATTTTATGTAAACAGAGACTCATCGAGAGATAATAGACTTTATTTTCTTAAGCTTTATATACAGGCATTCACGAAGTTTAAATGCAAGTAATGTCTACACAGACACTTGATAATAAAAAATGGTGTTGAATAACCACAGGTATTGTAGGACAGAAAATCAGTCTACAGGGGTTCTTTAATGCATGGAGAGCCATTGAATATCAGTAGAGTCGGTCCTCAACAGTTAGGCAAAGATACTACACAAAAATGCTGGGAGGGAAATGAAACGGCATGGATCTGACATACCGAGGTAAGACTCGAATACTGTCAAATATTTCAGTGTTTTATATTTCGGGGTAGCTCCTAGATATGATATCTATCGTTAAAATGAAAGACTTAAAATTCCTACGGACCCGAGCGTAGCCGGGTCACGGTTAGAATATTCTGCCTAGGGTTCTTCATTATACATGATTGTACAATATACATGTACGTGGTATTGGTCGTCCGGCCTTTATACATCTTTTTCACCACCGCGGCAACAAAAAGTATATCATTTAGTACGGATAAGTCCATATTTGCATGCGTCGTCCAGAAAGAGTACTGTTTTACAAAATATATCTATCCCAAAGATTGTAAATACATACGTTTGCTGAGTTAGTAAAATGAGCATATATATTAATCCTTGTACTGCCTCTATGTTGTTACTGAGCAGTATACTTTCATGTTAAATACTGAAATCTGATTGGTTAAGACGCTGTTAATAATATTTTCTATTACCCTCAGCGTTAGTAACGCACTTATCAACGGGTAACATTATATAAATAGTGCCTGTTTGGGAGGGTAACAGTTGAAATTGACACCCCGAGAAAACCATTGTCAACCGACGCGAAGCGGAGGTTGACAATGGTTTTCGAGGGGTGTCAATTTCAACTGTTATCCTCCCAAACAGGCACTATTTATTTTGTTATACTGAATGTCTTTTTTAAAAATTTTAAGAAAATTTTACTGCTTTTATATAGGAATAACGTGAATTCTACAGCGAACCGTACGCGCATAATTTTCGCGCATGTAACATTTTTTAATGTTACCCGTTGCCAAGTGCGTTGCTAACGCTGAGGGTAATAGTAAGTATTATTAACTGCGTCTTAACCAATCAGATTTCAGTATTTAACATGAAAGTATAACAATAAAAATGTTACATGCGCGAAAATTATGCGCGTACGGTTCGCTGTAGAATTCACGTTATTCCTATATAAAAGCAGTAAAATTTTCTTAAAAATTAAGACATTCAGTATAACAAAATAGATAGTGCCTGTTTGGGAGGATAACAGTTGAAATTGACACCCCTCGAAAACCATTGTCAACCTCCGCTTCGCGTCGGTTGACAATGGTTTTCTCGGGGTGTCAATTTCAACTGTTACCCTCCCAAACAGGCACTATTTATATACTAGCAGCTTTTCTCTGCCGTCTTTTTTTTCAGTTATTATTTTGATACTGAATGTTTATGTAATTTGACACACTGAGGAGCTAAAACAATGCATATAGTTTGTGGTTTTATAAGTGATATATTGTGTAAGAGTGATATCCATTTTACTTGTTTTTTTTATATCTACTTCTTTTCGCCATATTCAATAAATGACAACTTTCTCTATCTAACTTGGTGTGGTGTTCGTGTGACTTTTTGGATAAAGGAAAATATTTTTAGAAAATGAAATATTTCTCAGTCTGTGAAAAAACTATCTTGTGAATTACATGGGAAAACATAAATGTTGTCATTGATTTACTGTCAGCCATAAACTGGGCCTCGTACAGTGTATAGTATACCTAGGACACTTCTGTGAAAGTGTCTACCGGGGCAGTATAGATATATACGATATTGATCCCAAATCTGTTGACTTAATAGTACGTGGTTGACAATGTTACTATGCATATGTGGAAAGAAATTTAGAAAGTATGAAGTCAATGAGGTCATAGGAGATAACAGGAACACAAAAGTACATTTTACAGGTTTTAGGTAAGGAAAAGTGATAAGGAAATGCATATTTAAAGCCAAAAGAATTAAAACCATATGCATGCAGTTCATTTCGATTCAACTGAACTGTTTCAATGACATATACTTAGATTATACCTTCTTGCTAGATTATGTTAGGAATTAAATTTTATTAAGGAAAAAAGGTAATATGACTTGCCAATTTTGTTTGATACTTTTCATTTTATAATAGCAACAGTAACAATGGGTGAAATGTTAGGGCTGGAATAAACAGGACACAATAATGTACATACCATTACGCTGTGGCCAGCTACTAAGGTAAATGCATTTTTGAACTTTACTCAATGTGAGGGCAGTTGGGTTTTGTTTCTTTTGAAAGTTCGTTGTAGGATAATGTGTTTAAGGCAGGTATAAGTTATCATTTAAGTACATGTATATGTAGTTTATATGTCTTTATATGTCATTTCTTTTCAGTTGGGAGATATTCAAATGTACTCAGTTTATCATTTGTATAAACTCATTTGATATAATATGATAAAAGAATTAGCAAGCAGACAATGTCTGTCCTTTGTCTAGATGAAAAACACACACACAAAAAGTTTACCTTTAAAGCTTGTTTAAATAACAAGTAGACAAATGCTTTGTACGCCTCCCTAACTTTTGACCAAAAAAAATGGTTTTCATATCTTTCTATTTGTTCGAATAAAGCGCATGTAATGAATAAATTACTTTAAAAACCTCACGTCAGACATCACAAAAAGGTTGTTTTTCACAGCTATATTTGTTTGCACAAAATCTTAAAGGAAAATTAATATTACTTTCCAGTAAGAGAAACGAACAGAAAGAGCCAAGAGTGCAAGGAGATATGTTTTGATGAGCGGCATGTGAACATTCTGAACACATACATGTAGGACTGCCTGGCCGGTGGAGGTGCAAGCCGGCGGAAAACGAGAAACACGTGTAAGGCTACATATAAACAAATAGATTAGAAAAAATAATTTATATATGGCTGAGTTTTTCAATTAGTAGAACCCTTTGAACGAGGAAAGGATGGGTATTATTGCAGAATGATGTACAATTTATTGTGTCGGTTTTTGAGGGATATAATGATTTTTTTTTTCTTTTGCAGATAGGCTGTTTATAATTACATGTAGTTAATTTAATAAAATCAGATGACATTTCAAAAGGAATCCCGTGAAATCCCTTTTTTTTAAGGGGGAGGGGGGCTTATCAAAAACTCTCAGCAAGCAAAAAAAGGAAATTCTCATAATCATGAATATTCTAACTAAACCGTGGAGGGAGTAAATGTCATCCCCATGCATGTCCCTGTCATCCCTTGTACGGTTTCTGAAAACTCAAAAATGACTTTTACTGTTATCTAATATGTCAACATATTTGTCTAAAAATCAATTATTTAAATGACATTGGTAAATGGTTTTTTTTTTTAGTCAGAGCTATAAATAAAATGCTGCACTCAATGGCGCCAACTCACAATAATTTTACTGTTAGGATTATGATATTATTAGAATATCTGGATTTTATAATTAAACTTTTTATACATACATGTAAATAATATGCTTACAGTAGAAGACTGGATATTTTTACCGGCTTGTAAATCAGTCTCAAGTGTGAATAGCGCTTGATTTGAGCGTACGTACTGCATGGCGACTTCTTCAATCACAAACATCATATCGATTCGCTTTAGTTGGGGGATGGGGGGGGGGGGGGGTCACCTTCCCCCAGAACAGGCTTGGGCCTCAGATATAAAACGTTTACGAGGAGCGGAGTGTATAAAATTCTGATATCCGCCAGTCCTGTGACCCGCTGACCGTTTTCAGAGAAAAAAATCCATTGATTCCATCATTTAAAAAATAATTAACATACATACTGAAGTGAATAATAATTGTATTGATTTGAAATATTTTAGGGGAGTTATACAAATATACATGTAAGAACATTTTATTTTTAACCAAGCGCAAACGACTTCGCAAAAAATTACTTTCGGTTTGGCACGGGAAAGGTAAAGAAGTATTCACGTTGACTATCCACGTTTTCATTTTTTTGATAACATTTTTTGATAGGTGATCATTTTTTTCTCAAATTATATGCCCTTACAATACCTCAATTCGTCAACTCCATTAATTCTGTGCTAATGCGACTGCACACATGTGTTATGACTTCCGCTTGCTATGGCTTTGTTTGGGTTTTTTTTTCTAAAAAAAAAAAAAGGAATTTTAATTGTTAAAAAATGTCAAAGGAGTTTATCAAAAGCGTTTGTAAAAGTTACATCCTGTATACAAAAATGTGCAATTTTGGTAATACTATTAAGTAAAACTTAATTCTGCACTGACACCCATGTAAATAGTCATGCCTTAATTTTGACTGGTTCCCTGCTTTAAAAACAACGCTACCAATCGTAACTACTCGGCCATTTCCTACACTGCAAATAACTTCTTTTTATCGGTTACGGAAAAGGGAGAGCGTGCTCCGAAGATACCAATCGTAACTACTCGACCATTTCCGTTACCACAAAATAACTTCTTTTTATCAGCTACGGAAAAGGGCGAGCGTAGTCGAACGCGCCGAATCTTCGTGTAGCGGAAATGACCTAAAATTTCAGCTTATTGCGACTTCAGTTTCTGCAGTAAAAACAAAATGCACAAGATAATCATATATTCATTTATATAGCATATAGAGTACAATTTTATTTATTGTTTTAGATTTTTGGAATAAAAATGTATCACGTGCACATACGAAACCGAAACCAATCGATGTGTACACCAGGTCACGTGATCGTCAGTGTTAGCTTGATGACGCGACCTCTAAATATAGAATGCGAAACCAATATGTCGTCGACGACGGTAACGAGTGATTTTCTCTATAGACTATTCGGCCCATACTTATTTAGATTTATGCTACATGTTAGATTTACCATATCATTTTTTAAAGTATCTATTGATATTAGACTAAGTTTAGATGCATTTAAAGTAAAAGAAACATTTATTCAATGAATTCTTCCATTTTTAAGCTAAACAGTGCATCTTTTAAAGGGGTGGGGGTGGGGGGGGGGGTTCATGAATGAAGAATTGTTACAGTATTAAAAGCTTTATTGCTTTTTTTTAAATCCACCGTTGGACTACAATGTGTAAGATTTTGAGAGCATAAAAACAATTATACTGAGTTTATGTTGTATCAAAGGGTACATTTAGTAATGAAACGAGCATATTCTCAATATTTCAGTATATTTATTTCATTTTTATTTGTCTATTGATCGTTTATATATAGAGAAAAACTAACATTTTATACTATAACACTTGTTAAATGTATCGTAGAAAGTTGACGTTAACGGTATATAGTTTCACTTACCATAATAATAATTATTTTGCCTTGGCACTTTCCTATTTGATTAGTATCAGTATTTATAAAATCTGATCAATCTAGCTGCTTATTAATATTTTAAATATATGTCCGTTAATCTCGCAAAATGAGCAGTTACTAAAAACGTTACCGTATGTAATACATAATTTGCTATATACATGTATTTAGAGTATTACATTAAATGTAGATTGGTACAGTATCTATGGATTAATTTTAAAAAAAATAAGAAAAATAACTCTGAGGATATCATATATAAGTGTGTGTGTGTCAAATTTCAACGGCGTACACATTTTTACTTTTTAAAAGTATTTTATGTCTTGTTTTACAACGTGCATTTATACTCCTACAAAACTTCATTTTATCATAACGTCATAAAAGTACAATGGCAACACTCCTGAACAACGGAAAAATCGCGAACAAAGTAAAAAAAAACATTCCGTAAAACTCTAAAATATTATTTTCTTTTGAATCTTTTTTTTATTAAATTGCATTTCATATATGGTATTGAATCAAATTCTAAAAGGTATAAATACACCATACACCGTTTACTAGATTGCGCAAAAATAAAGCGCAATAAAAACTAAAGCCGGCTACCTTAAATAGCAATATAGGTTGTACTTATATACATGTAACAAACGCCATCGCACCGACGCATCTTTACATATTACTTGGATGTACGTACATGTATTTTCACAAACCAACCTCTCAAAACACATCACTGCCCAAAACAACATTGAACTTCTCGCTGTCACAATCTACATGTAACTCGTTGTCAATCACAATACGCTGTCGCATAAGTGCAGCTTTATAATCCTGTAATAGTATATACATGTATTTATGCAAGCTTTCCACGCATGCCTTCATATAAACTAAATTTCACAAAAGAAGACGTCGCGTTTTAGCAACTTTTACAGTCGCGCCACGACCTTAAGGTCAAGATCTAGTAAATGAAAGATGCCTACAGGTTTATGAAATTTAGGATATACATTCTTTCAATAATGCTTCGCAACAATAGCTTTGTTTGATAGGATGTACCGGGGCTAGAATGTCTGGTAAACACAACGAAAAATCATGTTTTTATAGCAAAGTACATTGAGGCGTTTAATAGGGGTTAACTCCAGAACAGTTTCTACGTAAAGTTTTGACTGACCTTTGTCCAATCAGATCGTAGCTGGGGGGAGTGAAGACATTGCCGCTTAAGCTTGTGACTTGAGAGAGAGAGAAAATTGAGTTAATTATAAGTGGTGCCGATGAAGAAATAATCATTAGCGCCGTCGACATGTAAATGTATAAGAATGACGTAGCTAACCAACTAAATTTCCTAGCAGGGAGTCCGAGAATACGGGCATTAAATATTTTGAAATGCGAAAGAATGATCACTTATAAATTTAGATGAAATGAAAAGGAAAAAAACGCAGGCGGATGCTTAGTGGAAAAATAAAACAATGGGGGACAAATTCGTCCTAAGGTAAAGAATGTTTCACACTGAGTAACCATGAAGAAAGTTTGTATACAAAGTAAATTTACAACCTATGTTTAATTCCAGGAAGATTCGTCGAACTTTGATTAGAATTCTAACGGTAACACTTGTAACAAGAGGCCCATGGGCCACATCGCTCACCTGAACAGCAGTTCCTTGTAACATTACATTTCGTAGCATATGCTTTTTCTATTTTAAACATTGAACCCCTTTCTGGGGACCCAGTTATGGTCCGAGGTTTATGGTTGGCTTGAACAACATAAACAGTAACATAGGAATGAAAATGTGTAGCACTGCGGTAGGACCGCACGTACACAACCTGAAAAACTGAACGTAGCAGAGTTCCACTTCAAGAGAAATAACTCTCAGACTGTACAGAACATCAAGAAAGATAACGCTTGGTTTCACTACATTAGAGTTTACACAATTTGAGGATCCTTGCATAATAATCTCACAAACTGTAGCATTATAGTTCTCGAGAAAAACTTTTTAAAAACATTTTCAATATATCTTTCTATGTTAAACTTTGAACCCCTCTTGGGGCCACAGTATTAGTCCAGGGCTAAAGTTTTAATTATTTGGAATCTACATTATTTAAGGATGCTTGCATAGTTATCTCACAAGCTGAAGCATTATAGTTCCCTAGAAAAAGATTTTTCAACATTTTCCCTCTATATTTCTATGCTAAACTTTGAACACCTCTTGGGGCCCCAGTATTAGATTGAGGTCACAGCTTTTATAATTTCGAATCTACACTATTTGAGGGTGCTTACGTAGTTATCTGACAAATTGATGCATTGTAGTTCTCGAAAAGAAGATTTTTAAACATTTTCCATATATACCGGTACTTCTACATTTAACTTTAAACCCATCTTGGGTCCCTAGTATTAGTTCAGGGGTCACTATTTTAAAACTGTCGAACCTTCATTATCCAAGATTGTATGCATGATAGTAATCTCACAAATTGAGGCATTGTAGTTCTCGAGAAGAAGATATGTTAACGTTACC